>NW_024121299.1:8311699-8627793 GCF_016745375.1 Pimephales promelas | reverse complement strand
AATTACTTGCTCATAACATTTTGCCCAAGCCATTTTTTCTATATTCTTAAAATCTATAATACAAAATTTTTTTCATTTTTACTAATATTTTTCAACATTTCTGCAGAGCACCGATGCTGTGTTCAGTGGAGAGATTCCGCATTACGTCATCGCGAGAGGCGCATTACGTCACATCAAAGCAAAAGAGCAGCAGAGAGAGAGAGAGAGAGAGTGAGAGAGAGGTCTGAGATCCGCGGCGCTCTCTACCGAGTCTAATGCGAGTGAAAACACACTTTTATATTTACACGCTGAAATCTTCGTCGATAAAGTGCATCGTTTTACCGCGGATGGTCTTCACTGAACGCAGAGGAACAGAACTGAAACCCATTTTGGCGATGACAGGCGTTTTGGTGAGTAGCAAGTGCACAGAGAACCAGACGCCTCTCATAGAGCTTCATTGTGAATGCTCCACAGTCCACTACTAACAGGCATAATGCAGATTCTGCAAGTGTGATATTATTAGTGTGTATCTGGAACGTTATGTCCTAAATCAAGCTCTGGCTTTAATCCCAGAGCTATGATGTCTAACTCTGTTTATTTTTGGTAATAAGTATTTATAAATTCGGCTTATTATTGCATGCATATGTTTATAGCCTACAATTGTTTACATTTGGTTGAGAATTTTATTTTAGCTACTGTTTTTTTTTCTCTCTTAATCGTATATAATTTCTCTAGGTCTGTGAACACTCATCTTACAAATGAAATGGCCTATACATTGTTGGCATTTTATTTGTATTTTCTGTAGGCCTACTTTAAGTGGAATTTGAATACCAAGATGTTTGGAAAATAGATAATACTAGCTCCTACATGCACATAAAGTTAATTTGCTTTCTTAAAATGTATTTCTTTATTTGCTGTGCTGTATTAAATAGATGTTGTTTTTGTATTGCACCATTACATGAACTCATCTATTCATGTGGTTAAAACAATTGGAGATGAATGAGAAGAAGACAGCATGGACAACATTAGAAAGACTTTCCTGTAAACAGCTACATGTAAATCACAGTCTGAAAGGGCTGTGAGACTTTACCCAGAGTGCTGTGCTGCTTCATGGTGGTACCATGACAATCAGAGTATAGCATAGAGGCAGTTACTGTGTCTGATTGGTGGAAAAATCAGTTAGGTTGAGTAATGGGTCACTTTGCTGTGGATAGAGTTCTCATGGAATCCAATTTGCAGTTTTATGTGTTTTAGATAATGCATAATAATCTCAAAATGTTGACTGTGATGACCACTGGTCAATTGACATAGATTTTAGGACTTTAAGCAACACAAGACAGTACCAAATTTTACATAAATATTGTATATACACTGCCCGGCCAAAAAAAATTGAGATTTAAATTGAGGAGACTTTACAGAGTGCTTGACTCTTGCATTGTCAATACAAAAATGAATGCATCTATTAATAGAAATAAATGTTGTGATGTTATTTCCATCAAGAGGTGCATGCATTTTTTGCATTATTAACAATGCAAGAGTCCAGCACTCTGGAAAGTCTCCTCCAGCACATCCCAAAGACTTTCAATGAATTTAAGGTCTGGACTCAGAGGTGCCGATTCATGTGTGGAAATGATTCTTCATGCTCAAAACCATTCTTTCACAATTTGAGCCTGATGAATCTTGACATTGTCATGCTGGAATATGGCCATGCTGTGTTTTCCTACAGAGTTGTTTAAGAAATGAAAAGCTACACACTCCATCGGTTAGGGTTAGAAGAACTCTTGCCAAACATATAACATGATAGAAACACACTAATCACTACAATAATTATCCAATCATACTCTTAAGCATTTGCCTATTTAAATCCAAACAGTGACTTTTTTTTGGTATATATATGTGTGTGTATATATATATATATATATATATATATATATATATTCCATTTTAGCCTACATGGATGTCAGTTTCATATGCATTCTCAGAAAAAAGGTACAAAAGCTGTCACTGGGGCTGTACCTTTTCAAAAGGTAAACTGAAACATTTTCAGTGCTAATAAGTACATTTTAGGTGCTAATATGTCCATTTTAGGTGCTAATATGAACATTTTAGGTGCTAATATGTACATTTCAGGAGCTAATATGTCCATTTTAGTTCCTAATATGTACATTTTAGGTGCTAATATGTACGTTTTAGGTTCTAATATTTACATTTTAGGAGTTAATATGTACATTTCAGGTGCTAATATGTACATTTTAGGTGCTAATATGCAGCCTTTGGGTACAGAAGTGTACCTTTTGAAAAGGTACAGCCTCAGTGACAGCTTTTGTACCTTTTTTTCTGAGAGTGTGGGACATGTACTGTAGCAATGCCGTTTCTCAAATAGATGCATTATGTAGTTTTGGAAAAATGCAGCAACATTAGCTGCTATCAGTTCCTCCCACAGACGGTTTAATGCAAGTAATCCAGTGCTAATTACTCCGAGAAGACGCTCCGAACAGCTGCTTCATGTAGAACATGACTTTGTCCTCCAGGTCAGATCTGGACGTATTACATGCCAACCGACTTCAAGGGCGAACAACATCAAAAAGCACAATTTCATGTTTTTCATTCAACCTGCCATGCTAAATAAATCACCCACAGAGAGTGACAAAAAAATGGAGTCGGCCTCAAAATGCCTGGATGCCACCGACTGTCTGTCCAAAAGGATATTTATAGACCTGGAGATCCAGAGCCACAATAAAAGGAGAAAGGAGAGAGCGCGAAATATTAGACGAGTGACTCTGAGAAATATGGGATCTCTCTAGAAATGTCCCATTAGAGGGCTTGAATTACAGTCCTCTCTAGCAAGCCGTTCTTGCGTAGCCTCATCATTTTGCCTAATAATTTCACACAGAGTCTTTAAATGCAAACAACTCCACAGGCCCTTCGTTCAGGACCAGGCTCCCAGTGGAGGGTTAGGGACGGTACAAACTTGCAACCAGAGCTAGTCCAACAAGAATGTGAGTCTCTCCAATTGGAGGTTAAAGATAGAGGCAGCACATGCTGGATCCTGACGGGTTCTTATTTCAGTCGGCTGCCAAAAACTCGAAGGGCCGCTTTTGTTGTGTTTCGACCTGACGAAAAGCATTATTGAAACCTTTCGGACTTGTATTGGTCATTCATAAATAAGCAAGAGGAGGACTATGGTGCTGTCTGAAGGGTACACATCTGGTTTGAATTGTCACGTGTGTTTGTTGTTTTCATGTTTATATCGCTTCCATTTGGTTTAACATGATAGATGCAGTGTTGAAACAGTGAACCAAAACACTAAATTACACTTAATTACGCTGTGGCAGCTTGTTTATCTCTGATGTGAGTTCAATAGGGCTAGATAAGTGTCACATTACTGATGGATGGATTTTTTTGCAGTGCATTCTGGATATTTTTCACATCTGCAGGTGAATTTGATAGCGATGGTTGCGGTTGGATGTGTAATGCTTTGTCCCCGTGTTGTAATGAACTCTGGGATGTATGATTGAA
The DNA here is from genome assembly GCF_016745375.1 of Pimephales promelas. The sequence continues at coordinate 8,624,295 of NW_024121299.1, read as the reverse complement.
CATTCTTTAAAGTTAACTGAGCATTAAAAGCTTTGTGAAGGATGGAGTTTAACTTCTCTAGGAGATCAACCTCATGTTTCCTCTTATGGTTTAGTCCAGGTGTTGTTTTAAAGAGAAGGGAAAACCTGATTCAAAAGTTTTCATAAAGCATTTTTATGAAGGTACGAACAAAATTGCAAGTTTACTCTATATACACAGAATTCTGACTTTATAACTCACAATTGTAAATTTAAATCTCAATTTTGACTTAATTACTCGCAATTTTAAGTTTAAATCTCGCAATTCTGACTTTATAACTCACAATTGTAAATTTAAATCTCACAATTGTTACTTAACTCGCAATTGTTAGTTTAAATCTTGCAATTCGGACTTTATAACTAAAATTGTAAATTTAAATCTCGCAATTTTGACTTTATAACTCGCAATTGTGAGTTTATATTTTGCAATTCGGACTTTATAACTCACGAGTTTAAATCTCGCAATTCTGATTTTATAATTCCAATTGTAAGTTTAAATCTCACAATTCTGACTTTATAACTCGCAATTGTGAGTTTATATTTCGCAATTTGGACTTTATAACTCACAATTGTGAGTTTAAATCTCGCAATTTTGACTTAATAACTCGCAATTGTAAGTTTATATCTCGCAATTCTGACTTTATAACTTGCAATTGTGTGTTTATATTTCGCAATTCTGAGAAAAAAAGTTAAGATATGAGAAAAGAGTGCGAGATATAAAAAAGTTTTTTTCCTTAAAATTTGACTTAAAAAAAAGTAAAAAGTTTCAATGATCTTTTTCAATAGTTTCTTCCATACGATACAGCTGTTGTTTGCTCGCAGTAAAAGAAGATGGTATTATTGTACTGAATGTCACAAGGCAGTGTTCTTGTAAATGTTATTTTTAATCAAGGTCACAAGTGCAGTCCAAAAGCTCTGTTACTGTCTACAATGTGAATCATGACAAAATGTCTCTATAGAAGAAGCCAGGGAGATAAACACGAATTACACCAAGGAACATGTCAGTAGTGGGTCACAGGTCTATTCTGGTAGTTTGCAGACAGCAGGGAAACACAATGCTAAATACTTATTTTTAGGATAGCAAAGTAAATAGTCTAATCAGCTTTTAAAAAGGAGGAGAAAATGCTTTCCCATATCTATTGTTGTTGACGTCAAATGTTGTGTGTCTGACCAAACTTGCTATTTTGTTGCAAATTCATCTGTAACTGTAACTGGCATTTATGTAGCACTTTAGTGTCTTCTTGAGTTTATCTTGTTGTGTATTGTTATATACAGTTTATTTTTTTATTAGTCTTATTAAAGTTGCAGAGGAGTTGTGATAGAGCTTAAGACTATGGAGAGTGTTGTAATACATTATAAATGTTGTTTTCCCCATAAATAATTGTTAATTCCTCAAAAGGTCTATTTTCAGCCCAGTTTGCCTTCACAGCTGTGGGACGCCTGTCACATTGTCCTTTTGTTTTCTGTACGTGTGATGTTTCGCAGAATGATTGAAGAGTCAGGCCGCAACAAAAGCACCATGGCAGACAGACGACTACTGTTTGCTGAAATGCGTATGTATTTAACTCATCAGTACATAATCGAGCTAACATGCTGATAATAGGAAATACACTTCTGTTCAAAAGTTTGGGGTCAGTAAGATTTTTTAAAGAAATGAGTTCTTCTATTCAGTAACTAAGCATTCATATTGTAAAACTAAAGATTTTTATTTTAAATAAATGCTTTATTAATCAAGGAATCATGAAAAAATATACATCAACATTTCCACTAGAATATTAAACTGTTTTTAACACTGATCATAATAATGATGTTTCTTGCGTTGCGAATCAGCATATTACAATGATTTCTGAAGTAATGATGCTGAAAATTCAGCTTGGATCACAGGAATAAATTACATTTAGCAACATATTCAAATAGAAAATAGTGTAATAATATTTCACATTTTAAATAAATGCAGTCTTGGTGAGCAGAAGAGACTTAAACATTAAAAAATATTACCAACCCCAACTTTTTTATTGATAGTCTAGACATGCTAACAGTTCTTCAAATAATTTCCCTGTTGAGAAACAAAAAACCCTATCTTAACCAGCCTAAAGTGGTTAGGTTACTTGTTCTTCCAATTTTGTCTAGTCTAGTGTGTTTTGCTGGTTTTAGACCGGTTTGGGACTGTTGACCACCTGCCAAAGCCACCTAAACACCAGTTTGATTAGGTTGTAAGACCAGCTAGGCCGTCTTAAACCGGCTAAGACATCTTAGACTGATTTAAACTGGATGGTCTGCCATGTACTGTACTGTAAATGTAATGTTTTCATCTCACAGGTGCATTAGATCTGGACTCCATCAGATTGTCCACGTATAGGACAGCATGCAAGCTGAGATTCATTCAGAAGAGGTGCAATTGTAAGTTTTAGGGTGTTTACTGCATAAGATTTTACTGTAATATAACTTTAACAAGTGTTTTTTGACACAAACATTCTGATTGCAAGTTTATTTAGTATTCACAGTAGCTTCAGTCTTTGGAAATAATGCAATTCCAGATATTGGCATTTGTTCTTTGCTTCTTGCAGTGCATTTGGTGGATATCTGGAATATTATCGAGGTGTTTCGGGAAAACAGACTCAACTCCATGGACCTCAACACAGAGTTCTCAGTGTCAAATTTGCAAGCAATACTGTCCACCATCTTTTACCAGCTGAACAAGCGCTTGCCCACAACCCACCAGATCAATGTAGACCAGTCTATCTCGTTCCTCCTCAACTTCCTGCTAGCGGCCTACGACCCGTAAGAAACCCCGACCTTAAATCTGTCTAGTATGAAATTAATTTAAGTGTAGAATTAATGACATGACACTTCATTGTCTTCACTTGATCTGACTAGAATTTCTTTATACATCACTTGCTTTTGCTATATGTGGCCTGGTTTCACAGACAGGGTTTAGATTAAGCCAGGATTAGGCCTTAGTTTAATTAGGAAATTTAAAGGAGTAGTTCACTTTGAAAAAAACTTTTGCTGATAATTTACTCACCCCCATGTCATCCAAAATGTCCATGTAATTCTTTCTTCAGTCGAAAAGAAATTAAGGTTTTTGATGAAAACATTTCAGCATTTTTCTCCATATAATGCACTTTACTGGGTGGGAACCAAACGGTTCAAGGTCCAAAAGACACTTTCAGTGCAAACTGAACAAATCTTTTTCCGAGTCAATTTGTTCGTTTCATTTGTTGAAAAAGATTTGTTCATTTTGATGAACGAGTTCGAACAGGAGAGTCACGAACGTGCGTCACAGAACAGAGCAAGGCGAGCATTTGTGCTTATAAAACTTAAACTTTGTTATTTATTTTTGAAATGACCGATTGTTTCGCTAGATAAGACCCTTATTCATCGTCTGGTGTCGTTTAAAGCCCTTTGAACGGTTTGCAGTTTGCACTGATACTGTCTTTTGGACCTTGAACTGTTTGGTTCCCATTGAAGTTCATTATATGGAGAAAAAATCCTGGAATGTTTTCATCAAAAACCTAAATTTCTTTTCGACTGAAGAAAGAATGACATGAATATTATGGATGACATGGGGGTGAGTAAATTATCAGCAAAAGTTTTTTTAAAAGTGAACTACTCCTTTAAGAAGTTTTTTTATAAACATTCCTTAGAAATTATTTCTTGAGACATGACATATTTTTAGATATGCCAGTGCAAGTTGTGTAACCGCTCAAACATGCATTGCAGTCTGAGACTAGACTTAAGCCTTGTCTGTGAAACAAGGCCTTAATGTGTTCGATGACGATTGTGTCTTTATAGGGAAGGTGTGGGAAAGATCTCTATTTTTGTGGTGAAGATGGCCCTGGCTGCCCTCTGTGGAGGGAAGATTTTGGATAAACTAAGATGTAAGTTTCACTTTGGCTTTGCCTTTGAACTGATGAGTGTTCAATGGTTTGATGCTGATTAATGGACGCTTAAGTGAATGGATAGAATTAATCATTCTATCATCATTTTAAAGGTCAGAGCAGCTGTCGTTACTTGAAAGTCATATTTGAAAGGCATATTTGCCTCTCATGAGCATGTCAGTATAGTTGGAAGTGTAGTTAACTTTCTGGTGATTCATTCCTAGTAACGAAACTTTAGATTACACTAATGGGTCCTTAATATTTTTTTTAAAGAAGCATTGTATGCTCACCTTCAGAAATCATTATAATATGCTGGTTTGCTGCTTAATACAAATTTCTTATTATTATCAATGTTAAAAATTGTTTATAAAATTCTTTGATGAATAGAAAGTTTGGTCACAGTTTTGATGAGGGTCCAGTTCTCACTATTAACTATGACTTTTGCCTCAATAAACTCCTAATTACTGCTTATTAGTTAGTAAGGTAGTTGTTAAGTTTAGATATTGGGTCGGATTAGGGATATAGAATATGGTCATGCTGAATAATTAATTAATAAAACACATTAATATGTGCTTAATAAGTACTATAAATATGCATGATAATAATGAGCAACTAGTTAATACAGAGAATTGGACCCTAAACTAAAGTGTTACCGAAAGTTCAAAAGAACAGATTTAAAAAAAAAATTATTTGACACTTTTTTATTAATTTTATGCATCCTTGCTAAAGAAAAGTATTCATTTCTTCTCCAAACACACACACACAACTTTTTTAGGGTAGTGTACAGTATATGCTGATATTTAGATGAAGAACTAAACATTTCTATACATTAAATACGGAAAAGTGTTTCCTGTCTGCATCACGCTTTGAGTTATTAAAATATACCTGGATCTAAATGAACATGGTTTCTTTAAAAAAATGAAATTGATCACTCCTGATGCTTGTCTTTTTTCCTCAAGATGTATTTTCACAGATATCAGACCCAAATGGTATAATGATATACTCACAGTTTGACCAGTTCCTAAGGGACGTGCTGAAACTGCCCATGACGGTGTTTGAGGGACCATCTTTCGGGTACACTGAGCAGTCCACGAGAAGCTGCTTTCCACAAGAGGTTTGTGAACATATACAGTGTATATGAAGAGTTCAGATGCAAAAGCCTCTAAGTGCCATTTGAAATTTTCTTCTAGAATGATCATTTTTATCAAGCTTGTATATTTAAGTTCAGTGATTTCACTTAAATGGCAATGATAATTACCTATTAATTGTTATTTAAGTGAAATTACTGAACTTAAATATACAAGTTTGACAAAAATCATCATTAAAGTTAAAATTTCAAATGGCATTTAGAGGCTTTTGCATCTGAACTCTTCATATATATACACACACACACACACACACACACACATATATATTTAATGTAATTCCATGCATAAACATGCGCCTATCATTTGATACATTCAAGGCGTGCTATTACTTATTAAAGCAGTCAGACTTACACTATCATTCGGAAGTTTGAGATCAGTCACATTTTTTTCACATTAATACTTTTATTCAGCAAGAATGACTGAAATTGATTTGAAGTGATAGTAAAGACTTTTAAAATGTTGTAAATGCTGTTCTTTTGAGCTTTGAATTCATCAAAGAATCCTAATTAAAATATCATCATGGTTTCCACAAAAATATCTGTTTTCAACATTTTAATGAATAATAAATGTTTCTTGAGCAACAAATCATCATATTAGAATGATTTCTGAAGGAATGATGCTGAAAATTAACAAAAATATATTACATTTTAAAATATATTCAAATCGAAAGCAAACTTTGAATACTGTTTTTACGTTTATTCTTGATGAAATAAATGCAATCGGTGAGCTTCTTTGAAAAAGCTTTACAAAAGCACAAACTTTTGAATAGTATGTTTCATTGCACGGCGGACAATAAAACACAGCGTCCTTGCAACCACCAGCAAGTTTAGCGTGGGCAAGCACCATTCATAATTTCTCCAGAAAATGTACAAAAAACGTAGTTTTTCACTTGTATGTTGTACATGGTATTTATTGACTCATTTGTTTACTTTTACTAACCGCTGGCCTTCCACAGAAAAAGGTCTCGCTCAATGTGTTTCTTGACACATTCATGTCGGATCCTCCTCCTCAGTGTCTGGTTTGGTTACCGCTGATGCATCGGCTGGCAAATGTTGAAAACGGTGCGTCATTCTTCATTTTTTTTTTTACTGCAAAACACACATCTATATACATTATAATTTAAATGAATGACAAATATTGTTATTGCACTTGATTAGTAGTGCTGACTTTATTTTGCCCCTCTCCTCTCTAGTCTTTCACCCTGTTGAGTGCTCCTACTGCCACGGCCAGAGCATGATGGGATTCCGCTACCGATGCCAACAATGTGATAATTACCAACTTTGCCAAGAGTGTTTCTGGAGGGGCCATGCCTCGGGCAGCCATAGCAACCAGCACCAGATGAAGGAGTACATGTCATGGGTAGGTGAACGGCCTTGTGGGATCGTGACTGTGAGTAAGTGTCAGTCCCGTCATCCAAACAGTCGAATCACTTCATGCCTTTATACTAAATGTCATGACACCAGTCTAAATCTGACTCTGCACAATGAATTCACTTCTTTGGTAGCATTTACATTTTTGTCAATTGCTGATGCCAACATGGCGATATATTGACTGTGTATAAACTATAGGCTACCGTTCAAATGTCTGGGTTCGTTTTTGAAAGAAGTTTCTTAAGCTCACCAAGGCCGCATTTGTTTTGGAATATTGTGAAATATTTGTACAATTTAGAATAAATGTTTTCTATTCTAATACATTTAAAAAAAAGATTAATCACGATTAATCGCTTCCAAAATAAAAGTTTGTGTTTACATAATATATGTGGGTGCACTGTGTATAATTATTTTGTGTATATATATATATATATATATATATATATTAATACACACACATGCATGTATATTTAAGAAAATATATTATTTATATATAAAATATTATATTTATATATAATATAAATGATATATAAATCTATATATACAGTATAGACATGAAAATATTTCTTAAATATATACAAGCATGTGTGTGTATTTATATATATATATATATATATATATATATATATATATATACAGTATACAGTATATATATAATAATTATACCCAGTGCACCCACATATATTATCTAAACACAAACTTTTATTTTGTATGCGATTAATCGTTTGACAGCCCTAATAATAATAATAAAAAAAGAAATCCTGTGATCAAAGCTGAATTTCCAGCATCATTACTCCAGTCTTCAGTGTCATGATCCTTCAGAAATCACTCTAATATGATGATTTGATACTCAATATTTATATATATTCATATTTTTAAGGAAATTGTGATAATTTGCTTTTATTTTTATATTTAAACAGCATTCATTTGAAATATAAATCTTTTGTAACATTATAAATGTCTTTACTGTTAAATTTGATCAATTTAATGCAACTTTGCTGAATAGAAGTATTCATTTCTTATAGAAAAAATCGTATAGAGCTGGCTTGTGTACATACAGTACAATCATTTTAATGATGGCAAGGGAAATGTACACAAAATTGCTGAAATGAAATAAACATGTATTTTACACAATATTTTACCAAAAAAGAACATTTGGGGAAGTGAGTAAATAATTTGTACGTGACCATTAAACTAGAATTAAACATGTATTATATGTTACATATAATATGCATATGCATACATATAATATATTATATGCTCTTATGATACTGTGAAATGAAACATTTACATATAGAGACATTAATGGATATTAATTCTCCTGGTTCACAACAGTTCTTCATTTGTCTCCAGAAATCTCCAGCTAAGAAGTTGTCGGACGCTCTCAGTAAATCTCTGAGCTGTGCCTCCAGTCGAGATCCTCCTCACCCGATGTTCTCCGATACACCCGAGAAACCGCTCAACCTCACTCATGTTGTGTACGTGAACTCACGTTTCGCTCAGATGGATATTGGATAGTGTAAAATTGTTGACTATATGACTTTACAATGAATTTATCATGAAATGTGCATGCTAACATTTTCCTGCCTTGTGTTTTTCGCTTTTACGCTGAAAAACAGTGACACATGGTGAGTAAAGTGATATACTTTATATCCTCATATGTTGTTGGATTTCACAGTAATTTGATGGGCATAACTAATCTTACAGTTTTGGTGGAAACGTATTGTTATTTCCTCCAGGCCTCCCAGACCTGTGAACAGTGGGAATGAATACATGCTCTCGCACACCATGCCTTCCTCAGGAAACCCTTACTCCAGCAAAACGTGAGTATAATACTGGATGATAAAACAGATAATGTTTGATGTTAGTGTTGTTATTGGTAACTAAAACTATTCAAAGTCATTTTTTTATGAAATAAAGCTGAAATGAAATAAGTTATACATATTGTACACTTAAACTTGAATGAAAGTTAGAAATGTTTCCTTGTCATCCAATTGAAATAAGTGGCAAAACTTTACAAAAAGGTCTCATTTGTTAACATTAGTTAATTCATTAACAAAACTAACAATGATCAATATATTTTAACGTTATTTAGTATTCTTTGTTAATGATTAAGTTTATTAATAAATGCTGTATACGTATTGATTGTTTTTAGTTCATGTTCACTAATGTAGTTTACTAATGTCAACAAATGGAACCTGTAAAGTGTTACCAATAAGTTTAAGTTGAAGTACTAAAATTACTTAAACTGAAATTAATTATATATATATAATAAAATGACAAGCACATAAAAAATTGCTAAAACTTGAATTCGAATAAATAACGCAAACTATATAAATTAATGCTAAAATGACACTGGTTTTGACGCATGCTCAGATCCCTTTATGGTGTGTTCTAAACATGTTTGTTTAAGTATAAATGTGTTGCTCATTAATTTGTTTTATTGTATCTCATTTTGGGGGTAAAAAGTGCTCTTGATGAGACAAAGCAAATGAAGCTGTTTTCCCGGACGACCCCAGATCTTTTAAAAGGCAAAGGGTAAGTTTAGCCTGGTTGAAATGATGTGTATACTGGTGTGTCAACTGTTCTAAGTGATTATGAAGTAATAAAGAAAGATCTTGTATTGACTGCCAATGGGCTACATGGGAATGTTTCGAGTAGATGCAAATAAAAACAGGCTGTGAGGGATTGTGTTGTGTCAGATTGACAGCCAAGAAAATAATGCAAATTTATAAAAGACATATTTTCAACATTTTGTCAACATTATGACATATTAAATTCCATCCCACACAACCCTATTTCATTTGCATCAACTCTAATTACATTATTGTTAGCATTCTGTGCTTTTGGTAACATTTTTACAATAAGGTCCCATTAGTTGCCATAACTAACAATACATTTTTTACAGTATTTATTCATCTTTGTTAATGTTGATAAAAATACAACTGTTCATAGTTCAAGTTCATGTCTGCTCCCGTCCATTAAATAATACTTTTGAATATAACAATGTATTAGTTAATGTTCAAATTATGCTTTATTTTTTCATTGTTAGTTCGTGTTAACTTATGTAGTTAACTAATAGAGCCTCATTGTAAAATGTTTCCATATTTTAATTAGGGCTGTCAAACAATTAATCACGATTAATCACATCCAAAATAAAAGTTTGTGTTTACATAATAGATGTGGGTGCACTGTGTATAATTATTTTATATATATAAATACACACACATGCTTGTATATATTTAAGAAATATTTTCATGTATATACTGTATATAGTTGTATATATAATTTATATTATATATAATATTAATACATTAATATACATTAATATAATTTTAATACATTCAAATAATAAGAAAGTTTTGTGACTCTACAATTACAACTGCAGAAAGTTGCTTCTTAAAGTCATTGTTACGTCATCTGTGTTTCTGAAACGTGGTTTCAGGGTTCAGTACAGCCTCGATATTGCGGATAGGCTCGCAGACGAGCACATACTTATCGGACTTTATGTGAATCTCCTCCGAAAGGACCGTTCATGGTCAGTGTGAGCTGTCGGCCTGTCTGAGGTTGCTGTGGCAGTTTTCTTCCTAATCTGTTTTTAATAGCATAGGTCACCATGTCAATCTGGTAATACGCTAAATTAAAATGCCAAACTATCATTTGAAAGTCTTTCCACATTTGAAATATTCCTAATTTAGTTGTAGAAAGGATCCCAGATGTGGGATGGTGACTATTCTGGCCACAATTCTGTCTTATGTTTGCAGCTTGCTAACTGGCTAGGCTTTTGTTGTGTTTAAGCAGTGTTTTTACTTTGTGTTGATCATATTGCATTTCACTGCCACAGAGAGATTGACTTTCAGCACTAATGATGAATACATTTTTTAGTAGAGAACTACCATGAGCTAACAATATGCTTCTATAGAGTGTGATTTCAAAAATCACGATTAATCACTGAATCCCAGTGAAGAACTACACTACCCATAATCCTACACTACCCATAATCCTACACTACCCATAATTCACCAATTCCGTGGGAACAGGAATCGTGCCAAAACAGTTCAGTATTGAATGTCTCCCTGGACTTTCAAATCATTTATATACAGTGTGTATGGCTATTTTGCAACAAACTATACAATAGAAGTTATATAAATGATGTTTTTATAATCTATAGATGTATACTTCACTATTTCAATTATGTCATTTGAAATGCTTTAGCATTCCTGTATCTCAAACATTAGATAAAGATTATGGGTTTGATTTCAAGGGAATGCATGTAACTGATAAATGCAAAGTCATATTGGATAAAATGATCCAAAAACAAAACTGAAAAGACAAACATTTCCTTGAGGACACACAGGAGTTAAATGAATCCATCCCAAAATTTGACCTCTCATTTTTATGACAAACATTTTTTTTGACCTAATTGTAAACTTCTAATTTGATTAATGATGAATATATGAATTGTTTTGACCGTGTAAATAGGTCTTTTGTGTGTGTGTGTGTGTGTGGATTTTGGCATTTTGGGAAGATTTGTGCATCTATTTGGTATAGAAAAACAGAAAAATACAACATCAATGATCTACTTTAGCCACAAGTCTTTTTCTATCTGAAGTAAAGGCTGATTTGCTCTTTTCCAGTCCAAAGGAACCTTAGCTACAGTATACAGCACATATGTTTACCCATTATGCAACACCCTTAGCTATGGCTGTGTTTTCCCAGCAAATGTGTCTAATATGGAGATTATCCTTGCATTTGCTCCTAACATTGCAATGTTTTTTGGGGGGGGGGGGACCTGGGGCTCTATGGTCTTCATGCTTTGCTTAGATCCTGAAATGTGCTGGCAATGTTATTTTATTCTGCCATTAGGGTATTATTGGTGACTTATTTCACTAAACATACTGTATGTTCTTTTGATTTATAAAACCTATTTTATAAATTTTGCAAGAACTTTCTTGTGATTTTCAATATGAAAACAAAAAATATTTAGCAAAACAGTATATGTATGTATGCAAAGTAAGTTTATAATATATATATATATATTATTATTATTATTATAATAAACTAACTTTGCATAGGCTACTACAGTAATTGCTATAGTAATGCTACAGTAAAAGCTTTTGTGATTCTGAACTAGTAATTGTGGTATTGTAGTTGACTGAGCTTTGTTCCTTTCCCTGATTGATAGTTTCCAGGAGAGCAGTAATAACCAAGATGATGAGCACTGCCTCATTGCCCGTTACGCCTCCCGATTGGCTGCTGATGGAGCTGCAGCGGTAAGACGGCCAATCAAAATAATGATAAGATGTTATGGACAATGTTTGTTTATGTTGGAAGTTGGAAAACCAGTTTGGAAACAACCATTATTTGTGCAATTAAGCTTGTGGCAGAGAAATGACACACTTCATCTTTAACCATAATGGATATGTGTAAATAAATGAATGTAATCAACTCTGTTCAACTATAATCTGACTATTGTTAACAGAAGAACAGAGTCCCAGCAGACATCTCTCTGTGTCTGGACACCAATAAACAGCAACGGCAACTTATCGCCGAGCTAGAGAACAAGAACAAGTGAGTATGAGACTGTTTATCATAGTTTAGTATTGTACAGTGATCTGAATTTGCATTCTTAAAGTTGATAAATGGTGTTTTTTCAGGGAAATTTTGCAAGAGATACAACGCCTGAGACAACAACATGAAGAAGCTTCCCAGCCTCCATTAGACAAAAACCAACAAAACCCAACATTACTGGCTGAACTGAGACTGCTTAGGTAAGCACACACACACACAAACACACACACAGCCGTGAGTCCGACCTGATACCGGATCGGATGCGGTGAACAGCAGATGCTGATGGTTACGAGATAGACTGCATTGAAAGTGAGTGTAACCTGATCATGGCTCCTCTAATGAACGAGTGTAAGTACTTTAAAAGCAATTTGCAACACTGAGACTCCTTCCTGTTTGTAGACATCATCACCAAGGCAGATTTGAATGGTGAACTGAGTCAAGCATGCATATTTGAATGAGCTCTAGTCCTTCAATTTAGAAACTTTACTGTGATATTACTCTAGTAACATTAATTGTAGTAATTGTTGTTTTTATGTTATTATTATTTTCATAATGAACATCATAGTTATGTTTATGAATTAAAATCTACTGCAAATACCACACTTAAAGGGATAGTTCACTTTTATAATATTGGTTTTTTTATTGTGTTTTAGCTTACCTCAAGGGCATCCAAGATGTAGGTGATTTGTTTCCACTGTAGTTTCAATTTTGATATTTTTAGGTCAAACCGTTCGTGTCTGTCAGTCATATAATGGAGGTCTATGGTCACCACCTCAAAGAGCATGCACAGAGAAGTCCAAATTAAACGTGATTTAATGACTCGTAAATGTAAGTACACATTGATGGCCTAAGACACGAAACGAGCGGTTTGTGTGAGAAAACGAACAGTATTTATACCGTTTTTACCTCTTGTAACCACAGCCACGTCGATATAAATACTGTTCGTTTTCTCACACAAACCGCTCGTTTCGTTTCTTAGGCCATCAATGTGTACTTACATTTACGAGTCATTAAATCATGTTTAATTTGGACTTCCCTGTGCATGCTTTTTGAGGTAGACCTCCATTATATGACTGACAGGCACGAACGGTTTGACCTAAAAATATCAAAATTGAAAATACTGTGGAAAAAAGACACCTACATCTTGGATGCCCTTGAGGTAAGCTAAAACATATCAAAAATTAATTTCAAAGTGAACTATCCCTTTAAGAACATGGTTCCCAGGGACGAAGTATAGTAAATAAAAAATTGTATACATTTAGAACGATTTTTAGAAGTATATCTTTATCGTTATCATTATATTTATCATACTTGGTGTGATTGGGTGTTTAACCAGGCACTACATGGCACTACACCATGCAAATTGTGTTCGGGACAGAAGTGTTTACGCAATTTGCATAATGTATTAAGTGAATGTAGTGGTAAACAGCATAGAGAGCAGAGGCAAATAAACAACACTATCAGGCTGTTAATTGTTGCACAATTCATTTTGAGTTAATGTCAAAGTTGTAGCGATTACCTTTTGGCTTTCTTTGTCTCAGGCAGAGGAAGGAGGAGTTGGAGCAGAGGATGTCGGCTCTTCAGGATAGCCGTCGAGAACTTATGGTCCAACTGGAACACCTCATGCTTCTGTTAAAGGTAGAAAAGGTCACACACACACATAAACAAATGATGATTGCACAATTTTAAGAAGTTCAATTTAGAAATCCCTGTTAATGAGCTGAACTGCTCCATCTACAGGAAGAAGAGCTAAAAAGAGCTGTAAGTCAGTAACAAAACTGTGTTAATATACTGGTAGCACTTTATTTTTCAGTCCTTTTGCCCATGTACATACATAATATGTACAATAAATGGGTAATAACCCTAAACATAACCTAAACCCATGTAGTTAGCTTATATTACCCAGTACTTTCTTAGCTAAGTACATTGTAAGTACACGTACTGTAAAATAAAGTGCAACTAATATACTTAATCTGAGATTAAATGTATGTTGTGCGTTTGTTCTCCCTAATATTAAACTATAATAATAATAAATGTGTTGTGTTGGTTGTGTCTTTGGCATCCAGAACTTACTTTTGTTCATTTAGCACATAGCACAAATCAAAGTTAACGCATGCTGTTATTCACTTCCAGCATGTCGATCACATACTCTAACTCTTCTTTGTATGATTTTGAACAAACATCTAACCCTATAATAATAATAATAATAATAATAATAATAATAATAATAATAAACTTTCAGACGTAACTCAAAGTCCTTTATTGTTGTTTGTGCTATAGACATGAATTATTAGCTAAACAACTGGCAAAAAATTCTATATAGGGACCTGAGATTTGTTCTGATCATTATTTAATTTACAAAGAATTAACTTTAAAATTAATTTATTTTATGATATATTTTTTACACTTATTCAGACACTATGGGCACCTAATGTTGCAGTATTTTTATGATTAATTCAGTGTTATTTTAGAATTATGCATATCATATATTTTTTAATTAGCTTTTTTTTTTTTAGTTTTCATTTGAATTTATTTTAGGTTTTAGTAGTTTTATGTGCTTTGTCATTTAAAAAATCTATTTAGCTTTACTTTACATTTATTTGATGCAAAATGATTTTAACTGTTTTGTTTTAGTTAAAATAACAACACTGGATTAAGCCGTTTTGATTTTTATCTTACAATCATATAATCTCCTTTTGTTCCCTAGAACCAAGGCCCTGGCCACTCCCCTCGCTCCTCCCCCAGCCACACGATCAACACCCAATCAGTATCCGGCAATACCACACCCATCCCCATGCCTGTCCAATCAACATCCGGCAATACCACACCCAGTCAGACGCCTCAGGACTCGCTGATGGGCCTGGGAGGAGAGGTGCAGCAGGCCTTCGCTCTGGGTAACCAACATGTTCCTCTTGCATTTGAATATGACTTCAGCCAATTAAAACCAAGACATACTGCAGATCAGGGTTGCCAGGTTTGCGTAACAAAACCAGCCCAAATGCTATTGAAAATCTGCCCAGTCATGGCCGTTCTGGGACGGTTCCCCGGTAAAAATGGTAAAAAACCTTTATTATTTGATCTGTGAAGTTGTCTAAATCATTTTGGAGTAATAGTGCTTTTCTAGATTCCATGTAAACAGCTTAACTAGATCATATTGAACCCCAAATGTTCCTGTAAACCAGTGTTCCTCAACCAGGGGGCCTCAGCACACTTCTAAGGGGGCCTCAAAATGAGACAAAACAAACATTAAAATGTTCTAGCACATCCAAAACAAGATTTATGTAATTTTTTTCTTGAAAAAAAAATTGTATTAAAAAAAAAAGTATTAATTTGGAATACATTTTTATACACCCACTGTCCAATTCATCCAAAACTTGGAAAAACAATAATTAAAATAAGCCAAAACATCTAGAACAAGCTATTTCAATGTGATCTGTGTTTCTTTAATTAATTGGGAATTAATTTTAATTCCTCCCACTGTCTAATTCATCCAAAAACTGGAAAATCTGGAAAAATTAGGAATTCTTTAAAAAAAAAATGTAGAACTGTAAAAGTCAAGTAAGTTTATAAGACCATAAAAGTCAATGGCCATTTTAATAATGAATATTATTAAAAATGAATATAACATTTTTCTAGCTTTGCCTTGCTAAAATATTAAGAGTAAAAAAAATAAATAAATAAATAATTATCCTTAATTTATGACCAACTGGAAAGGTTATGGCGCCTTCAAATATTGTCGTGGACAATATGGGGCCTTCGAGTCGAAAAAGTTGAGAAGCACTGTATATATATATATAATATATACTGTACCTTGTGACTCATTTTACTTTGCAATATGTTATGGAAAATGTAATTATTATTATTACATAAATTATTAAATATTACTTAATGATTTTATAAATACTTAATATTAAATAATTTGATTTATTTTTTGAAGGCTCCAGAAGGAATTTAAGAAATGATCTCCTGGTAGCTGCAGACTCCATAACCAACACGATGTCTTCATTGGTGAAAGAGCTGAACTCAGGTAATATTGAATGATCCTGATCAATCGCAAGCCCACCAACGATAGCATACGTTACTCATTGATGTTCAAACTTTGGCTATGATGATGTTTAGAGGCTGGGAGTGAAACAGACCTCACATTCTCACCGTCAGACGTTCTCCACGCACGGAGCGCTTCGAGATCAGGGTAACAAAAACATGTTGCTGAAGTGTGTGTGTTGTTCAGATCTCCTGGGCATGTGCTCACTGTGGTTCTGCTCTCATAGGGCAGCAGGGAAGCTGGAGCCTGGGGAATACTACGGACATGATCTGGAAAAGCAGCTGAACAGAAGCCTGAAGATGGAGGAACGCCTCAGACACACACAGGAACAGGTGAGACCAACGTACGGAGGACAAGTAAAAGCAGTAATGCAGCCGTTAGATCATTCAGTTTGCATGTGAAATGTTGAAATATGCAAATTGTCATCCATGGCAAATGAATGAACCAACCGTCATCAGTTCCTATTTTACTCTTATACTTATAAGCTTTGCATTAATACGGAAAAGAATCAGATCAAAGAACACTGAAAACGTGTTACGGTTTTCACGAAAATATCAATATCATTGATAATAAACAGAAATGTTTCTTGAGCAGCAAATCATCATTTTAGAGTGATTTCTGAAGGGTCATGTGACTCTGAAGACTGGAGTAATGATGCTGAAAATTCAGCTTTGATCACAGGAATAAATTACATTTAAAAATATATTCCAATACAAAACGGCTATTTTAAATTGTAATAATATTTCATTATTTTTACTGTATTTTTGATTAAATAAATGCAGCCTTTGTTAGCGGAAGAGACTTTTAAAATCTTACTGACCCCGAGAATTTGACAGCATTAATTTAGCCTGAAATTAAATAATAATACATGGATCCAACAAGTGGTTTTAAAAAAAAGATAAATAATGTTTCTGTATTCACATCAATATTGTTATCTGCCCCAAAGCCATTTTTAAGGATCAAACTTTGGATGGATATTCTGGGAAATATGCCAACGGTGTGTCATGAGTACGCTGCATCATATATCAAATTTGATTTCTTTTTAATTGCTATAGAAATGAGATGAAATAGAAATGAAAAATCCATTAAAGCAAATGGATATTTCATTGTAATGAACATATCCCCAGGCTGCTTCCCTGGCACCTGTTCTTGAGGGCCGAGATGATGTTCATTTTAACTGCATCTGTACGAGTTTTGCATGCAACGGAAAAAAAAAGCGCTCCTATAAAAGTTGAATGTGTTGCAACGTCTCGACCATATGAGGTTGAAACATCAGCGCAGATTCCCTCCTACACGGTCCGATCATTTCAGTGTGGTACGGAAAGCCTCGGCTCAATTCTGTGAACTTTAAACTTTCCCCAATGCTGTTTTTTTTCCAGGTGACTTTACAAGAATAGCTGCGTTTCAATAAGCAACGGTGAGTATTCGTCGGCAGCGCTGTGACAGATGCAATGCAGCAGCGTTTGATGGTTCAAACCAAGGCTTTTCCTTTGTCTTTTTCTGTCCTCACAGGGACTCTGAAACACTGTGCAACCTGAAACACTTCTGAAAAGCATCAACTCACAACGATACTGTGGTACACAACCCGATCTATAAATATAGAAATATATTTTTAGAATGTTTTAAGACTATACTGTGAACTGACTTTGGAAAATTCAAATAATGGAACTGTCTACAACACCACCAGTGCCATAAATCCAATGATTACGAGATGATTTCATTTACTCCGTGTTAATGTGTTTGATTTGTTTTGGTGTGTATCTGTTCAAAACTTGTACTGTATTTAAATATATGTTAGGGGAAGTGTGGGTGGTCTTTACTAAAGCTGCTATCTTTACAAACAACATCTTTTATTGTACATTACGTGCAGAATATCCTGACCTGATGGTCTTTTAAAGCATATCAAATATTAGGATATTGTTGTAGCTTCAGTTTCTCTTTGAGAGTAGAATCATTTGAGTCTTTGATACATAAATACACTGCCTTAGCTGATCAGACTTAGTTTATTTTAATAGGTATGTGTACTTTGTTGCAATTTATTCATTTTTAAAGACATTTTAATTAATAAGAACAGACGAATCTCATGAATACACCACCAGGTCACATGAAGAAAATGAAACCTATGTTTAGGACCATTTATATTTCTGACATTGTGACATTATTTTCAGTGTAATACAATGCTTTTATTTCAATAATACATTTCTTAACATATCAATATTAATAATTTATCTCTACTTTAACATGTACATCGTCATGAAAACAATGTTGCATATTTGCATTGCAACAAAAAAAAAATCGTACTGGTTCTAAAATATAGAATTCATTTTTTTTAATGCAAAATATATGTGATTTTTATGCTTTTTTTAAAAAAAAAATCCTTTGGATTTTAGAGGCAAATATGACCAGGGCATGTTTTTGACAGGTTTCATGAGATTCACGCAAAAAAACGTTGTACCTCTGGATTCAAAGGAAAATATAATTTGACTCCAAAGGGAATATTTACCATGCTCTATTATTTAATTTGCAAAAAAAAAAAAAAAAAAATGAAATGCAGACATTTTGAGACAACCACACGTGACAGCATCTGACACTATTGAATGTGCTGTTGTGTTGTGCAAGGACTTGGACAAGATGCCTTTTACAAAAGTATATTTTGGTGTAAGATATATTGATCTAGAACATAATTATCATGCTTGGATTGATTTTGTTGGTGAATATGAATTCCTTGTAAAGATATCCAGTAGATTGGTTTGGCTTTGACTATCTCCAGACTCTTTCATTGATGTTTTTTTCTCACTTCAGCAGTCACATTGATCGCATTGTTTACTCTGAGCATTGCTTTTCCAGACAAGCAGTTATATGCCTCAACAAAAACAGCATTCGCACCCTGTTGCCAGCCGTTGCACTTTTCAGTTCATTTGCATGGTACTAAATAAAAATATTATGTTGTACAAATATCTTCAAGTGTCCACAAGTTATGGTATTTTATGTAATCAGTTGGTTAAAACTGTTTCTTCAAATAATTTTGCACAAAATGCTGTTCTAACTTTGTGAATTGCAATATGTTGATGCAATATACACAACAGCCACTAGATGTCTTTGAGCAATTAGATATTTTTTCTAATAAGACAATATCACATTAAATGGATAGTTCATCCAAATATGAAAATTCTGGCATTAATTACTCGCTTGTAATACTTTCGTTCATCTTCGAAACACAAATGAAGATCTTTTTGATGAAATCTGAGCGCTTTCTGTCCCACGCAACTACCAATTTGACGCTTCAAAAAGTTGGTAAAGAGATCGTAAAACTAATCCATATGAATTGAACGGTTTAGTCCAAATTTTCTGAAGAGATTCAGTCGCTTTATATGATGAACAGATTTAATTTAGGCTTTTATTCACATTTAAACATTCATCAACTCAGAAGATCAAGCATGTTCGCTTGACGAGAACCAATGAGGTTCATTGATTCTTGTCTTACGCATCACGTTTGAGCTTCAGCAAGAACCAATGAGCTGTGTTTTGGGTGAACATTTAAGAATATATAAACAAAATGAACTAAAATGAATGTCTAACTAGTAAAGTGAGATTAACGTCCTAATTGGTTTATAAAAAATTAAAATAAACTTTAAATCCTTAGGCTACTTGTCTGGTTTATACTACTCTGAGCAATGTTTGAACTTTGTATTTTGAGCACTTCTTGTGTTGTTATTGCCTCTTCACGATAACTCGTTTGGTTTAGTCCTCAGATGTAAGTCGCGTTGGATAAAAGCGTCTGCTAAATGACTAAATGTTAATATATTAACTCGCCATTATGCAATTTGACTTACTAACGTTACATGGTATAAATACACAGTGACGTGTCATATGTGTTGTAAATACGTGTATTAAACTGTCTCCTCCTCATTATTTACGAAAATTCAGTTTACATTGAAACAACGGCAGGTTGTTCCTCTAAATTTAGCTTTTTATATCACCCAAACATGCTTCCAGTCGTCCCATGATGCATAAACACATCAGGAAATCAACATTCATATTCAACGTGCAGCGCACTGCATTCCTATTGGCCGAGAAGGACAACATCCGTTGCTTTCGTCAACCAATCATCTGAACGAAGGGAGGAGCCGATGAGAAAAACAACGGCTATTCTATTTTTCAACCAATCAGAAGGAAGTTGAAGGGCAATCCGCCAATCAGCGGCGTCGGGTGGATAAGTGTTTTGTGCTGCTAGTTCTCGGCGCTGGAGGGTGGGGTGCGATCCCAGAAGCGCAGCTGGTTTGGTCGGATTTACTGTTGAGTTCACGGGTGAGTCGAGCTTATATCAGGCGCTGTCTTTAAACTAATGAATGTGATTTCGTTTCGAAGAGGTTTGGTTTTGCAGTGGCTGGACTGAGCCTATGGGAAACGATAAAGCCGTGTTTAATTTTGTCATTAAGTTGAAATGATGCAGGCAGAGTAGCTCGTTAGCGTAGCACCAGCTGTTCATTACGTTGAACTACATTGATGATGGTGTCAACTTTGACCCCTAAACTGTCAAGTTATATGTTTTATGATGGCGTGGTTAATAAATGCACAATATTCCTTCTGACACAAATTTGTACTGTTTTATTAATTGTTTTTATTTTTGTACGTAACATGTAGTTGTTAATGTCCTAAGCACACTTCCTGTTCTTGGAGAAATATGTTTAGGATGCAAGGTGCAACTTCTAAAACAATGTTTGACAGTTAGTCCACATGTTGAACAAGTTTGGATGACGAAATAAAATATTAAATGGGCTGTATAGCCATTTTCTGCCTTGAGGAGGGAGGGCAAAGCAAACAAAAGACAATTGAACAGTATGGTGCAATTAAAAATGCAGTAATCTGCAACACAAGGAGCTTAAAGACTGCATGTTTAACATTTTAGTGCTTCTTTAGAAACGTTTACATGACCCACCGTCCGGTTCAAAAGTCTGAGATTATTAGTTTGCATTATTGCTAATTTTCAGCATGTGAAATTAATTAAAAAGGGCATTATTTTGGGCTTGACCACAGCGGTGGAGCTGTCATGATCTCTAGCTTGATTTCAGATCTTCTAAAGTGCAACTAAATCTTTTAAAAAAAAATCTGTCTATACTAAGAGTCACATGATCAATGTCACTAATGTACTATGATATTGATTTAATTTGGTTAAAAGCCTACAGAAGTGGAGAATGGGAAATAGAGAATATTTCTGGGTCATTTTACATCATAACTTTTCTTTGCTGTAAAGGAGTATGGTATTATTAGATTATATCCATATTGAATCTAAACTCAAGTTTAGTAGTGCAGTAATATATCTAATCTTTTGTAATGTTCTTAAAGGGATAGTTCACCTGAAAATTAAAATGGTCATTTACTCCCCCTCATGTCGTACCAAACCTGCAAGACATTCGTTCATCTTCAGAACACAAATGAAGATCTGAGAGCTTTCTGTCCCTCCAGACAAACTGTAGTGTAGTGTTGGTTTACTGTTAATATGAAGCCGTGTTGAAGAATTAGAATGTTTTACCACTTGTAGTGTCACTTTGTTTAAATTATGAGAACTTCTTTCATCAGAGGGACTTGACCTTTGCTCATGACCTGGATAGATTTATCTATCTGTTTTGACTCTTAAAAACATAGTTTTGATTGATTACGGAGACTACATTGTACAGATGTCATACTATATACATTAACAAGAGCCATATCTAAACATTCTGTTATGTATGTATATAATAAATAAAATCACAGCGCTCGTTGCAATGCAGAGAAGATTAATGAGCCATTGGCCTGTCACATATATATATAAATACATATATATGAGTCAGTTAGATTTTGTAATGCTTTTGCTCATCAAGGCTGCTTTTATTTGATCAACAAATACAGTAAAAACTGTAATATATTGTGAAATAGTGTTACAATTTAAAATGCCTTTTTTCTATTTTAATTAGGGCTGTCAAACGATTAATCGCAATTAATTGCATCCAAAATAAAAGTTTGTGTTTTCATAATATATGTGGGTGCACTGTGTATAATTATTTTATATATATATATATATATATATAAATACACACACATGCTTGTATAAATTTAAGAAATATTTTTCTTCATGTATATACTGTATATATTTATATATAATATATTTATAGAAATAATTGATATATAAATTATATTTTTCTTAAATATAAATGCATGTGTGTGTATTTATATATATATATATATATATATATATATATATATATATATATATACACAGTGCACCCACATATATTATGTAAACAAACTTTTATTTTGGATGCGATTAATCGTTTGACAGCCCTAATTTTAATGTTTTAAAATGTAATTTATTTCTGTGATCAAAGCTGAATTTTCAATTTTTTTTGTTTAATTAATGTCATATTATTATTTCCAGACTTTTTTTGTGCGTAAAGGGTAGGTCGATAAACAGTTTAGTCATATATTAGAATATAATCTGTGCCAACCCATAACATGTTTATGAACACATTTTTTTTACCCTTGCATGAAATGTGAACTAATATGGGGGAAAAAATGCACATCACAATAAAAAGTCTGGACAAATTTTATGCCAAGATGCAGGCCTGTCTTTAGAAAACCGCTAGGAGTTTTTATTCCAAAATGTGTGTCCTATGAGGAGCGATGACCTCTAAGGTATATTATTCATAAATATAATTATGTATTTAGGAACAACCTGGCTCAAATGTGAAGTACCCCTCCCAAAGTCACATGACTGTAGTTCCGTGAATCACCTGTGAGGTCGCTGTTGAGACACATCCACATTACACACATACATACACAGACACACAGGATTTTACACTGAGAACATTAAGCAGGCAGACGGCAGGGAACATCCCCGACGTCCCTTTCCTAGTCCGTGCGAGTATTTCACAGAGCCAAATGCCCGGTCCGACCCAAGCTCTGTCCCCCAATGGAGAGAACAACAACGACATCATTCCGGATAACAACGGCTCCAACATCATTCCCTACAGAAAGAACACAGTGCGCGGAGAGCGCGCCTACAGGTACACCACTGCCATTACCATCCGCCGGCCGCTTTACAAAGAAAACCCGCTTAAAACGAGTTACTATCAATGCATTCAGCCGAAAACAACAAGATCATTGGTTTAAATCCTTGCTTTTCCAATGCACTCGCTCGGGGAACCCCAAACTCCCATTGCGGCTGCGTTATATCTAACGTTACCGTTATTGGTGGGGCTTTTCCTGAGCCAGCTATGGCGTTTTCCCGATGGTGCAATCATCAAGAAACCACGTTTAAAGCTTTTTTGGGAATGCGTTCGTGCTCTGAGGGGTTCCCCCAAACATTATGCATATGTTTTCGGACGTATGTATGTTGGGATGTGGGCTGACAGGGTGCTTTCCCAGGTTTTGACAGTGCATGGCCTGTATGTTCACGAAGCAGTCAGCCATTGCGTAATGTAATTCATTTCATCCTAACCCCAAAATGTGTTCAGATTGTCGGCTGTGTCGTGCATATCGTGCCTAATACTTGGTAATATTTCGTGCACGAGTAAAAAAAAAATGATTGCATGTGTTTTACGAGACTATAAAGATGTTTTGGGTTGATGGCTTTTGTTGACAGGGATTTTTCCCTCCCCCTTCATTCCAACATCTCTCTAAACTGTTTATCTTCCCTGCTAAATTTAGATGAATCTGCTCTTTAAGCACAAAAGCACTTATGTCTGGAAATGCAATGTGCTTTTAAGCTCATTAAAGCCTGGAGATATTAATATGTCATTCTGGAGAGTTTTAAACGAAATCTTGAAGAAGAGATGTGGGTTTTCTTGAGGGATTCGGTTCATTATTCATATGATGATGATGCACTAGGAATTCAAGAGAAAATGGGATTAATCTGGATATTTCAGTTGTTTGAATTAGGTTACTTTATTACAAACAAGTTGAGATGATCTTTGATATGTTTTTATGCTTAATTGTGACATTTTATAACTGGATGTGGACAGTGCTAATTTGTTAGAGTTTTAAAATTATTATTAATATTAAGCAATCACTTTGTACTAGGGATTCAATATATTTCAGGACCACGTCCTTTATAATCTGATTGATTTTTAATGCTTGTGGCAATCGTCATATCATGTCATAAAGTAATTTAAGAGCTGTCCCACAGTTTATCTTTCTAAAAAATAATAATATATCTGTGTATTATAAAGTTGCATAAATTAATTTAAACATTGGAACAGCGATTTTACATTCACAAGACTGATTTAAGAGTTTAGTTTGCTTTCATTTAATTTTATAATCAAAGTAATTCAGATTTTCAGTACTGGTCATAAATCGGTTATCGGCCATAACATGAAATTAATGATCAACTTATATCAATTTGGCAAGAATTTTAATATTGTTGCGTCCCTAGTTTGTTTTATTCACCTATCAAATAGTTTTGTGCTAAACTGAGAAATGTTTCAGTCATTAGCAGCTTTTCAAGGACACAAAAAGTATTTTTTGTGTGAAGCAAGCGAATGTGAATGCTTTGACATCAGAAACTGTTCTGAGAAGGAAAATGACTGTATTTGTGCATACATTAAAGCATATTTATTGAACCTTTTTCCAGATGTTTAGTTTTGAGAAGAAACAAAGCTCAAACGCCTCTATTTAGCGTTGTGGAGTGCTCTGTTTGGAGTGATTTCCTAGTTGACATTAGGATCATGTTACACAGTGTTTACAGGCAAAACTTGATGCTAGATGGCTGGAAAAGTTCAGTAGAGAATAAATTCAGTAACATGTAAATCTTGGGCCTTTTGTTGTCTGCGTTTTAAGTATTAGAAATATTTCGAACACTTAGAAACGCTTCATATTTTTAGTCACAAAGCATTTGTGCTGCGTCTGACTAAAGGACCGTTCACACCAAGGACACTAACAATAAAGATAAGATATGTTTCTAAAAATCGTTCTAAATAACAGAATCCACATCACAACTATAACGAGAACGGCACAGAGAAACAATATTGTTGGAATCAATTTCAGAACGATTTTTTTCCTGCTGATAAACGATAAAAACATTGACCGCCAATCAGAATCCACTGGACTTCAAAGAGCTCTAGCATTTAAAGCGGCAGGCGATATTGTGGACTCTAATATAGTAATCTCTTAATAGTGATCGTTCTTGGTGTGAATGGGTATTAAAGGAGTAGTTCACTTTTAAAAAAAAACTTTTGCTGATAATTTACTCACCCCCATGTCATCCAAGATGTCCATGTCTTTCTTTCTTCAGTCGAAAAGAAATTAAGGTTTTTGATAAAAACATTCCTGGATTTTTCTCCATATAGTGGACTTCAATGGGAAGCAAACGGTTCAAGGTCCAAAAGAGAGTTTCAGTGCAAACTGCAAACTGTTCAAAGGGCTTTAAACGATTTCAGACGATGAATAAGGGTCTTATCAAGAGAAACGATCGGTCATTAAAAAAAATTAATTATAAAGTTTACGTTTTATAAGCTCAAATGTTCTGTGTGACTCTCCTGTTCGAACTCGTTCATCAAATGAACAAATCTTTTTCCAAGTCAATTCGTTCATTTTGTTCGTTGAATGAACCAAATGACACAGAAAAAGATTTGTTCATTTTGATAAACGAGTTCGAACTGGAGAGTCCCGAACGTGCATCACAGAACAGAGCAAGGCGAGCATTTGAGCTTATAAAACTTAGTTTGTTGTTGTTTTTTTTGTTTTTTTTTTTAAATGAGCGATCGTTTCGCTTGATAAGACCCTTATTCATCGTCTGGAATCGTTTAAAGCCCTTTGAAGCTGCACTGAAACTGTCTTTTGGACCTTGAACCGTTTGGTTCCCATTGAAGTCCATTATATGGAGAAAAATCCTGGAATGTTTTCATCAAAAACCTTAATTTCTTTTCGACTGAAGAAAGAAAGACATTGACATCTTGGATGACATGGGGGTGAGTAAATTATCAGCAAAAGTTTTTTTTAAAGTGAACTACTCCTTTAAATTAGACTTGGTGCATCCTCCTATAGTGTCTTCTGTAAGTAGAATGTGTTGTACATTGCTCAGTCTGGCTCAGTCAATAGCAGAGCTGATAGTGACGTTCAGACTTTGAGCTTTCCTTCACTACATCTGCACATGATTCTGATGATGATGATGATGATGTGTCATCCACAGCTGGGGGATGGCGGTCAACGTGTATTCTACCTCAATCACCCAGGAGACTATGAGCAGGCATGACATCACGGCCTGGGTGAACGATCTGGTCAGTCTAAACTACACTAAAGTGGAGCAGCTGTCATCAGGTATTTGAACCTCCCAACTTAAACTACCACTGACACTCATTAGACACAAAGACCAATAATCCCAGTGGATTTACACTTAAGGCAGTTTGCTAGTGCCCGTCTGCCCGGCCGTAGGGCGGCTGCTGCTACCTTTAAACATTTGTGTAATGCGTTTGTCTGCTCAGGAAAGCTGCTGTAAATTCTCAGCTGCTTTAGGTAAAACAGACATGATTTATAAATCTGGGAATAGAGTACATAACACTTTGTTTTTGGGTCCACTTTAAATGCATAAAACGATATCTTCTTTCTTAAAAAAAAAAAAAACATGAAAAGCTTTGCATTGTCTAATAATACCAGAGTTTGTACCAGAGTTTTTATAGTTAACTGAATCTAAAAAAAAAAAATCATGAAATCAAAATCTTGAAATAAAATATAAAAACCCAAGCAACATTTTTTTAAAATAAATAAAAATGAAAACTGTTAATAGCCTAATTTAATGTCTATATAAAATTAAAATGGAAAATATACAGAAGTTATTAAAAAATAATAATACTAAAATAACACTGGTTATTGCATTAAATGGTATATTTAATTTTAAACAATTTAATATAACCCTTTTATAATTATTATATATGCAATTTTCTTGACTGCCTAATATTTTTCATGAGACTACATGGACATTTTTCATACCACAGGACTATTTAAATTGCTAAAAATAACTAATTAATAATTAATTCATAATAATTAACTTTAATCAAAGATATTATTTGTCAACTACTTTCAAGTGCTTTTACTTTTAATCTAAAATGACTACATTACTTTTGATGACCGCTATGATTAAGTGTCATTTACATTTATTTAATTAGTTGTTTTAAGAAACGTTAAAAAATTAGTTATGTTGGTGAATAGTAAATATAGGCTAATAAACCCCAATAATTAAGCTACAAAATCACTTTATAAAATGTATGCACACATAGCATTATTTATATTTGTAAATATAGATTTATGTATAAGTAGTTTATAGTTTTGGGATATATATCTTTACCAGGTAAATGCTGTTTACAAACCTAGAAAAGTCTGATTCAAAAATATGATTCAATAATAAATAACAATGTTAATAAATATAGTTATTTTCTAGTTAAATAGTTTGCTCTGCTCAAAAACAGAAGTAAATGTTTAGCGAACTACAAGTGTGAACACACCCTTTATAAATGTTTTATGTTTTGAATTTGTAATTGATTCTAATCTTTATCCATTAGTCATGCAATTGAGTCATTCAAATGAGTTTAAACGTTGACTAGTAATATCAAACAGTAGATTTCTATGCTTTAGCATGACCTCACATGGACCTTAATTTAGTTCAGCATAAGCACAGGTCAGGCCAGAGGTATTTAAAGATCTCAGAGACACTGAATATCCTCTGGAAGGGGTCCAGGTCTACCTAGACATTGATTTACATGACGTCCTTGGAGTCAAATGTATCCTCCCTTTAAGTGCCCTTGTTTTAGATCTGAATGAGCAGATTAAGTTTACTTCCACTATGAGATGATCGTGAAACTGAATCTAAATCTGGTTGAAAGTTTTGGAGATGTGAAAGATGCAGAATGACTTGTCTTAGCAGAACCTTGTTGACTCAGCGAATCATTTGCGCATGACGTTACAGGAGCAGCGTACTGTCAGTTAATGGACATGCTGTTTCCCGGCTGTATCAGTCTAAAGAAGGTGAAATTCCAGGCCAAGCTGGAGCATGAATACATCCACAACTTCAAACTCCTGCAGGCCTCCTTCAAGAGGATGAACGTTGACAAGGTGAGACAAACATGAGGGCGTTGCGCTTCCACTGTAACCGCTGAACACGGAAATAAAAATCTGATCAAAATCACAAGAGTAAAGTACTTTTTATTTTTTTTTAGCATGAAAGAAAGTTGTGGTTTTATCTGATAAGAAAATGCATGACAGACCCCAAAAACCCCAGTCTGTTTTTTCCATTTCCAAAAAAAAAACGTTGCTGTTTTACAAAACTTTTGCTGATAATTTCCTCACCCCCATGTCATCCAAGATGTCCATGTCTTTCTTTCTTCAGTCGAAAAGAAATTAAGGTTTTTGATGAAAACATTCCAGGATTTTTCTCCATATAATGGACTTCAATGGGAACCAAACGGTTCAAGGTCCAAAAGACAGTTTCAGGGCAAACTGTTCAAAGGGCTTTAAACGATTCCAGACGATGAATAAGGGTCTTATCAAGCGAAGCGATCGCATATTTAATAAATAAATAACAAAGTTTAAGTTTTATAAGCTCAAATGCTCGTCTTGCTCTGTTCTGTGTTGCACGTTCGTGACTCTCTTGTTCGAACTCGTTCATCAAAATGAGCGAATCTTTTTCCGAAGAGTCAATTAGTTCATTTCGTTCGTTGAATGAACCGAATGACACGAAAAAAGGTTAATTTTGATAAACGAGTTCGAACAGGCGCATCACAGTGTTGCACCGACCATAGTATAACTGGGTTTCTAACAATGGAAAGCTTGAAATCGAATGGGTGGAGTGTCCCTTTAAGTAGAGTTGTTTTTTATCATCTTCACTTTTACACCCTTCCTCTTAGATTATCCCTGTAGAGAAGCTCGTCAAGGGGCGATTTCAAGACAACCTGGACTTCATTCAGTGGTTCAAGAAGTTCTTCGACGCCAACTACGACGGGAAGGAATACGACCCTATCCAGGCCAGACAGGGCCAGGACGCCATTCCCCCTCCAGATCCTGGGGAGCAGATCTTCAACCTGCCAAAGAAATCCCTCCACGCCGCCTGCTCTCCCACCGCAGGTCTGTCCGGGCTGCTCGTGATTTATTAACAATCAGAATTAATCAACTGGCTAATTGACATCTACTAAATGTTGAGCCTCCTGCATCATGGCGTCTGTTAACTTGTGTGCAGGAGCTACTAGATCAACCAGTTCAACCCCTAAATCCTCCACCTCCACCTCCCGACCCTCCTCTGCCAAAAAGATTCCCGTGATGTCAGCGACACCCGCTAAGGGAGAGAAGGAGCTGGAAGCCCAAGTAACACAACTAGGCGAACAGGTGGACACCCCTAACCCTATTAACACTATTAAACTCTTTAAATAGACCGTTTGAGCAATCAAGAACATAACAACTCTACGTGCTGAACGAGACCATGAGATAAGATGCTATTTTAGTAGATCAGTTTGGAAGAGGTTTGTCTAAATGATTGATTTTTAGAGTTGATGCACTACTTAGACAGCTTTTTAGGCATTTAGTGAGCTAGACAGGATTTTTGGGCATCAAAGCCTATATTCCTAGACAGCATATAGGACAAGTAGTGTGCTGTTTTCCTCCTTCCTCCATCTTTCTAGATGTTCTTATGACATAATAGGCATCTTTCTAGGTCTTATTACGACATGGGCGTCTTTCTAGATCTTGCGACATCATAGGCATCTTTCTAGATGTTCTTATCCTTTTTTTCGACATCCTACTCATCTTTTTAGATCCTCTTACAACATCATAGGAATCTTTCTAGATCTTACGATATCATACGCATCTTTTTAGATCTCTTTATGACATCATAGGCATCTTTCTACATGTTCTTACGACACCATAGGCATCTTTTTAGATTTATGACACCATAGGTATCTTTTTAGATCTCTTTATGACATCATAGGCATCTTTTTAGATATTTTTATGACATCATGGGTATATTTTTAGATCTCTTTATGACATAGGCATCTTTTTAGATCTCTTTACGACATCATAGGCATCTTTTACGTCTTTTATATCTCTTTATGACATCATAGGCATCTCTTTATGACATCATGGGCATCTTTTTAGATCTCTTTATGACATCATAGGCATCTTTTTAGATCTCCTTATGACATCATAGGCATCTTTTTAGATCTCCTTATGACATCATAGGCATCTTTTTAGATCTCTTTATGACATCATAGGCATCTTTTAAGATCTCTTTATGACATCATAAGCATCTTTTTAGATCTCTTTATGACATCATAGGCATCTTTTACATCTTTTTAGATCTCTTTATGACATCATAGGCATCTTTTTAGATCTCTTTATGACATCATAGGCATCTCTTTATGACATCATAGGCATCTTTTTAGATCTCTATGATATCATAGGCATCGTTTTAAATCTCTTTATGACATCATAGGCATCTTTTAAGATCTCTTTATGACATCATAGGCATCTTTTTAGATCTCTTTATGACATCATAGGCATCTTTTTAGATCTCTTTATGACATCATAGGCATCTTTTACATCTTTTTAGATCTCTTTATGACATCATAGGCATAGCGTTCTGAAATCATTTGCATAAAGGCTTCAAAACAAAGTAATGCATTGTTAATTATGACCAATAAACAAGTAAAGGACTTTTATTGTAAATGAATTAAATTCTGAAAAGGCTGCTAAAACAGGCAGTAGAAGTGCATCTACTCAATGAAGAGTTAACGTTGTTTAGAAGCATGTCTATGTCTAGAAAGCAATAACCAGCTTTTACTGTCCATTTACACTGTTGTGTCTCTCCACTGCTGTAGCTCAACACATTAAAGCTAGCACTAGAAGGAGTGGAGAAGGAGCGGGATTTCTACTTCGGGAAGCTGAGAGAGGTGGAGCTGTTGTGTCAGGATCATGGCCAGGACAACGGGCCCTTCGTGGAGAGACTCATGGAAGTGCTGTACTCGGCTGACGACCAGGTTAGTACCTCCCGTGGAGTTTTTGTCATTAGCACAGCGAGCGTACACTGTACTTTTCTGCTCATTTTTACTTTGAAACGGCTAGTGTTACGGATACGTGGTGTAAATTTTTAGCAATCAAAAAGCATGTCTAATGAATTGAAATAATCTCTTATG
Source organism: Pimephales promelas (assembly GCF_016745375.1). The sequence continues at coordinate 8,593,114 of NW_024121299.1, read as the reverse complement.
AATCATCACAATAAAAAAAAAACACAATGAGCTTTACTGTTAAAATTAAAACATGGATTATTCCTCAAAATTCAGTTTTGATGATAATTTATTTGGATTAGTGTTAGTATATTACATTGGGACATATCTAAATTATACTGTACAACGCTAATATATTTCTAAGTTAAACCGAACTTTTATTTTGACGGGTTGCCGTGAAAACCTTTTGAGGTTCTGTGTGCTTGTCATGATGATAGTTTTTCTCAAATGAAGCGGTTAAATGATCATGAAGTGACTTTCAGAGTGGATCTAGAGCCTGGAGAGGAAGTTCATGTCTTCATATAGGCAAAAAAAAAAAAAACAGCGCAAGCGTCACACGTGCTTCAGTGTGTGTGCGTGTTAAATGAAACTGCGTGTTGGCGGCACCATTCATTCACACAGAACAAGAAGGATTCGTATTTAAATTGTCTTTGTGGTTTAATATCCACACACACACTAGTCTACATCGCGATTTGATTTCAAGTGTACATTCCTCAAACCATTTACAAATTTACTGCGTTATACACTAAATTCCCTTTTTTATGACTGGATTTCGGCATCATTGCAAAACAATGGTAGGGGAAACACTGTCAAGTGCTTCTGTCGCATATGTAGTGCAGTTTGTCACGATTCATGACACTAAATAAAAGACTGATTTAAGATATGTTGTTAAACTACTATACTAGGACAAACTGACATCATCTAAAATGCCAAGATCCCCCTAAATAACTAACAAACAACTGTGTGTGTGTGTGTGCGCAGGAGGCCGGCGGTGAGGAACACGAGGCTCCGGCTCAGGAGGAAGACGTTCCTGACGACACACAGGACGAATACTGAACACACATGCACTCAGTCAGAAAACTACTTTGGGTTCACTTTCTCAAACTCATGACGGTTTATTTCTCATTTGCTCTGGTGGTGAAGGAGCGAGACAAATTGGCCAAATATTCAAAGGTGTCTTTTGTCAACTTGTTTTCTTCATTTGCCCTGTTTAATTGCATCACGACTATTATGAACATGTATCTGACAGCAGCTAAAGCCCTTGATAACGACCACTGCGCAGCTACTACTTTCGGTTTTTACTTTACCAAACTCTTTCATCTCGCTACACTGATGAAGGAAAATTGATTTCTAAAGCTGTTTGTTTTTAGATCAAGTCATGAATTTGAAAAATACCGCAATAAGAGTAGTTTAAAGTGCTACCAATACCATTTGTGAAATAAAACCTGTCCAAAACTGATCATTAAATTTTGCATTGGAATATAATGCATACTGCATTTCATTTGGAAACGTTGCTCTGTTTTTCACCTTATTAGATTATATACAGTATATATATATAATTTTTGTTATTTTCTTTTTGTTTAAATATGTCTGGAAGCCAATCACAGTGTTTGATAGGACGCATTTCATTTGAACTGTGCAATCGGTATTCTGTGTCTAAACATGTTTTACTTTATATGTACAGTAAAAAAAACAACGGCCATTATCTGAAGAAAACAATGCATTGAAGATTTTTTTTTAACTGTTGTTCTAAAGCACAGGTTTTAGCATAAGAAAACATTCTCGTGATCTCCTGATACTCGTCAATATTCTCCACAGGTCAACGCTTATGTCATTTATTATTGTGTACAATGAAAAGGAATGTAAACATATGTACTGTTAATAATTATAAATAGACAATGTTTTTTTTTTTATTTCCCTCACAGTATCTCCCCTTATGCATTCCCCAAATGTGTTGCATGTTTGCATTTTATTTGTGAATAACTTGACCTGCTTTTTACATATTTAATAAAAAAGAAGAAAAAAAAACTAATTATGTTAAATGTTGTTTTTTTTATGTTTAACTTGCTGTTTTAAAACTCTGAAGATATGGATAGACTTGCACTAATAAAACCCTTTCATTTTCAAAAGGATGAAATTATTGGTTTTTATTATGATTAAGTTGCTGTTTATTTAGTGTAAAACGATTTGTTTTGTCCACTTGTAGACATGTGTTATTTAAGATCTATCAGATTATGCATACCATGCATGTATATATTTCTTATAACTCCTAAGACTCTTTTACAACAGCTGACATCACACAAATCAACATGTGTGCTATGGGAAAGGGAACTTTACTAGGTATATTTCTCAGGTGGTATTTTATTGATGTCTTTATTTCTTTTCATGTGAACAAACGTCTTAAGAGAACAGAGTAGGATGTCTTTGAAAATAAAAAACTATTCGTTCGTAATGATTATAAAAAACACTGCATCGATTTTGTACAATGTATTTATTTATTATTTTGTCGTCTTTGGAGTTCTAGATGCACTATCAGTGCTGAGCCCGAGAGCGTGCAATGACTCTGATGACCGCCAGGTGTCAGTAGTGCGCAGAGTAATAAACTAAAAGAGCGGGGGAGACGGACCGAAGAAGAAACTGACTGCAGTTTTGTGAACTACATCTGTTTGAGGAAAAAATAAGTCATAACATAATGGCCAAGGTAAGCGACCAAGAAACACACTTTCTCAAACTTTGTAGTTGTTTGGGAGAACCACTTGTATGTTTTTATTCACTGTCATTCTTCCATTCGAAGTGTAACGTTATTTATCCACCGCACAACATGCAGAAGTAATGAAAACTCAGGAGAACTAAAAATATAAATCACAAAATTAAGCTAGAGATAGAAAAATTAAAGCGACCGATATATTAATATGCATATATATTTTCACTGGGAAATTTGGACACACTTACCTTATTCTGTATTAATATTTTCCATATTTTAGAAAAATTGTTGTCATGCCAACTTAAATAACGTACGTTGTAAATTATGTAGTGACAGAAATATCTACAAACCTATTTTCCAGTGACCTGCCTTTGTCTAAATTAACAAAATGTTAAGCAAATAAAATCAAAACCACTAACCTATTTTCCAGTGCTTTGTCTTAATTAACAAAAAAATTAAAAGTGAACAATTTATATATACCGATATTCATGTTTGTGTGAATGTGGTTTCAGCGTAAGAGAAACCTGGACATGAGGTGTGTGTTATTCCCAGACGATTTGAAGGACACTTTCAGAAAGGCGGGAAAAGCTTCTGCCAGAACATCCACACCTGCCACCAAGAGCTGGGAGAGATGCGGAGACAGTTTCCTGGACACGTCTGTCATCCAGGTGCGTTACGCTACGTAGACGTCACGTCGTGCTGTTGCTCGTCTACACAAATGCACTGAACATCATTTGTGTTTGTATTTCAGAAGCTGCAAACATCAGAGAAGAAGAGCAGAAATGCACATAATGCGGCACTGGCGTCTGTTTCTGGTAACACAACCGACTGATCAATCTATAAAGTGTGAAATTAATAGTCATTCAGAGATTTATAATTAGATGAGAAGTGCAAATATATCATCAATTAGATGTTCTGCTCCATATATTTACACTAGTATTCAATTTAGGGCTTAGTAATAGATTAAAAAAAAGTTTTTTGTTTGTATTAACTAATATTATGATGTATTATTTTAGTTTTTTTATTTGAATATATTTAAAAATGTAACTTATTCCCAGTGGTGGAATGTAACGAAGTACAAATTACTTTACTTAAGTACATTTTTCACGTATCTTTACTTTACTTAAGTACAATAAATAGTGCATACTTTTTACTTTTACTTCGTTACATTTTGCAGCAATTATTATACTTTCTACTCCACTACATTTCTACAACTTCTGTTACATTTTCGTTACATTTTCTGATCAGTTTTTCCCTGCCAACATGTAATCTGACCGTCCGTTCGTTGCACGTTTGTCTCACCAGTGACGTTTGGTTGCCATAGATACAGTATATCAACCCGGTCACACTAATGCGTCTCACACGCAGTGTGTTTATCATGCAACTCATACGCAAAAATTTGTTTTTACGTGCATAGGAAACACACCGTGTGTAATATATGTTTGGTTTGGTTAGGATTATGGCAAGCCAAGAGGTTCAGAATTACACCATAAATGAATCGCGTTTACTGCCAAACATAGTTATTAATATATAGTAAGGATAAGCATGATATTGCCTAATTGCAAGCTTGTTTCAGAAATGGTGACATTTTTTTTCCATCATTATTGAACATCATTATAGGAGTAGGCTATTAGGTTGAATGAGTTAGAATTAAATGTTTTATTAATCATTAGAAAATAGACATTAAGATAATAAATTGTTATGCAAGTACTTTTACTTTTAATACTTAAAGTACATTTAAAATAAAGTACTTTTTACTTTTTACTTAAGTATGGTTGTCATTGTGTTACTTCTACTTTTACTAAAGTAAATATTTATCTGGGTATTTGTACTTTTACTTAAGTACTGAGATTCAGTACTTCCTCCACCACTGCTTATTCCTGTGATGAAAGCTGAATTTCACATGATCCTTCAGAAATCTTTCTAATATGCTGATTTGCTGCTCAAGAAACATTTCTCTTTATTATCAATGTTGAAATTTATGCTGTTACATGGTTTTCAGGATTATTTTATAAATAGAAAGTTCAAAAGAACAGCATTTATTGGTAATATAAATCTTTTGTAAACACTTTCAATCAATTGAATGTGTCCTTGCTGAATAAATCTATTGATTTAAGGGAAAAGAGATGCTGGCACAGATGAACCGGTGAACATTGCGTGGAGCTCCAGTGAAGAGGAAGAGGCAGACAATGACAGTCATCCTCCTCCTCGACTGACTGTCACACAGGCACCACATCGGCCCAGGGCACACAAACAACATCCTGTTGACTATAACAGGAGTCTGCGGATGTTCAGCACTGGCGTAGGTGAGAACAGAGTTGGTTTTGATGATGAATATGAATACACAAGGAGTTTAATTTTCAGGGTTTGACAATAAGTGTGGCTGGTTTGCCCAAGGTGAGTGTGACATTGTTTTGGGCCATCATGTATGCATATATTTTTGATCATGCAAGCATATTTTTGCTTTACACAATTTAAAATGTTGTGAATTTTCACAGATAAATTGCCATAATCTTCTAGGTGTTTATGGACCTGGTCGTCTTAGAGTTGCCTTCTATAATTTCTGGCTATTTTTGAAAATTATCTTTTTAAAGTAAAATAAATAAATAATAATAATAGGGAAAAATATGTGATAAAAATCAAGATTTTTTAAAAATAAATGTAATCATTAGAAATCAAACATTAAAAATGTCAAATTATGATTTATAATTTAAATATTAAATATTTTTGAGTGTGTTGGGGCAGTTGGCATGTAACTACTATCCTGACATTACAAGCAACAACAAAAAAATCCTTACTCTTTGAAATAAATATTAGATAGGTAGATAAATATTTATTGTCATTGTATGCAATACAACAAAATTCTGTTGGAGCAGTCTTCTCCAGATTTTTTTTAAGTGTAAAAATATGAACCTATATCCTCATATACATATACAAAACATACACAGGCACACACGCACACTCATACAAAGTATGAGTGTACAAATATGTATACTCATATACATACACACATGCAAACATACACATATATTCATACATATACATGCACACACATATACACATACACTAACACATTCTGAATAAATGTGGAATCATAAAATGTACAATATCAGATGAAATCCCCCAAAAATACTATTGCTCTAGATGACAGAATTTAATAGAAGTTAGCTTGGTTGAAGTAAAGAATATATAGTTTTCTCAGTTAAAGAGTATTAAAGTTCATATTACTCAACACGTGTAGTGTGATTATTACATGACAAGTGCTATCATGTGGAATGATGTAAAAATGTTCTCGTACAATCAAAACCTTGTGCTCTGGCTGCAGTTCTAGATGTTCAGAATATGCACCGACTTGTTATGTCATCCAGATAACACATGATATTATCTGCTGCATTTCCCACAGAGACAGATGACCTGCCCTCTATTGATTCAGACAGCGAATTAGAGGAGGACCATTCAACTTCAAAAGAGCACAGTGACTTTCTAAATCCTGTTCTGGTAAGTCAAGTTAAGTCACCTTCGTTTTGATAGCCCTTTTAACAATATACATGGTTTCAAAGCAGCTTTACGGTGATAATAGGAAATTACAGTACTAGAGATTGTTTTGGCTTTACAGGAGCTCTAGAATAAAGTTATTGTCCAGCTAAAGTTAGTTTTGATTGATTGATTCACTTCCATTACAAAGATCATTAGTTATTAACTTGGGGGCCGCAAACACGACATCGTTCTAACAGAAAACACGGTTATAGTATGTTTTATACTTTTACACTGGCAGAAAAAAAGAAGAAAGAAGAACTTTTAAAAGAAGAACAAAAATATTTTTAAATGGGGGAAATAGGAAAATATTAAAAGACAGATTTAAGGAGAAAAATGGGACCATGTGAGATATATAGGACGCACGGATGTTCAATAGATAGATAAATAGATAGATAGGTAGATAGATAGATACTGTAGATAGATAGATAGATAGATAGATAGATAGATAGATAGATAGATAGATAGATAGATAGATAGATAGATATATAGATAGATAGATAGATAGATAGATAGATAGATAGATAGATAGATAGATAGATAGATACTGTAGATAGATAGATACTGTAGATAGATAGATACTGTAGATAGATAGATAGATAGATAGGTAGATAGGTAGATAGATAGATAGATAGATAGATAGATAGATAGATAGATAGATAGATAGATAGATAGATAGATAGATAGATAGATAGATAGATAGATAGAATTCCACATATGAGGAAACACATATAACATGTAACACGTATGCAAACACACAGCTCGAAAAGTAGGGGGCGCTAGGATTCCTCGGATGAGACGTCTTGAAGGAATCATCAGGGTTCTCAATGTCTCTGCTCCTTTTAGGACTGACCTTTGGCTCAAATATTTATTTGCAACCTCACTTGGTATTAGTTTATTAATATTTGGCATTTTGTGTCACTCAAGTCATCTGATTATAAGATCAAATGTGGCTTAGCGTCATATTATTTTCCAAAACAACATGACACATGAAATAAAATAACAATAAGAAATTCGTTTAATGTAGTTAATGCTTATCTAACTCAGATCTGTTGTTTTGCCAGTGCACACAATGTGTCTAATTTCCATTATGCATCTTATAATGGTATATCATGACCTGGTTTCACAGACAGGGCTTCGATTAAGCCTCGATTAGGATTTAGTACAATTAGGGCATTTACTTAGAAAAAAAAAACATCACTGAGACTAAACATAAACAGTAACACATTTTAAGATATTTCAGTGCAAGTTGCTTTTAGTTAAAACAGCTCTAGGATAGGCTTAAGCCTTGTCTGTGAAACCGGCCATATGTGTAGTAGTACATATTATCTGAAAGCCGAAGTAGTCTTTGCTGATATGTCTTAGACATGCTAAATGAAATAAAGCTATTAAAATGAATTATCTTTAGTTAAGATTAGATTTAGATTAGAAATATACACATCATCATTAATAGTGCATTATGAACTGTGAGTTATGAACTGAGAATGTAAATTAGATGAGGCAATGAAGGTAGGTTAGGAAGTTAATAATTATCTGCCTAGCTTAACACTAATTACGATTAGCCAGACCCTTAAAAACGATAGTTCACCCAAGAATGAAAAACCTGTTATCATTTACTCACCCTTATATGGCTTTCGTGGACAATGTCTCTGTATTCGAAGAATGTTACTGCTTTTTTCTATATAAAGAAAGTCAATGGGGTCCAAAACATCATTGGATCCCTTTGACTTTTGAATGGACAAAAGCATTTGAAAAATTCTTCCAAGTATCCAAATTCTTTTGTGTTCAAGTCATCCAGTTTTGGAATGACAAAATAGTGTGAGTGGATGATGAATTTTCATTTTGGGATACACCATTTCAAATGGTGATCATTAAATCCTGATTTAATGTTTTAGAACAGGAAAGTTATTCCCAACATCTGTGTCATCAGCAATGACGTCATGAAGTAGTCTACCTTATGCTAGTGATCTTTGACCAAGATTATCATAATTCATCATGTTGCCAGTAATCGTGAATTGCACCATTATGACATGAACAGCAATTCAGTACAGACTGTGCTGGCTATATAGTTCCTTATATCTCGCCAGATATGACTGTAAAGTGCTTTGGGTGAATACTAGAGCATAGTAAAGTGCTAATTAAATGAATCATTCATTCATTCATTCTTCTGCTTCCTGGAAGAGCAGTGGTTGGCAAGTTTGTCACGTTAAAGAGATGTTATCCAGCACTGTGTAAACACAGTTATGAAATGACTGATTCATAGTTTTTAAGGCATCACAACACACAACGGATAAAAAAACCTTACCCTAATAATAAATAGATTTATTTCAAAATGAATTACATTTAAAAAATATAAATAATGATATAAATAATTCAGTAATTAATAATTCAATATTAAATATTACTCTCAGCAATTCACTGTAAAAAAAAACAATCAGATTGCAATTGTTTCAAATCATGTTTATCTTTGTGAGCGAACCAGTATTTAATGTATTTCTTGAAATAATATTTTCTTTTAACCTTGTGTGGTTTTGTTTATGGTTTCTGAGGATGAGGGTGTCACTGAACCGGTCCATTCTGTCATCTGCATTATTTATCTATCATTACCAAATGACAGGTGAATTTGTGCCGAAATGCCAGAGTTTGATTGAAAGCCTTTGACGTCAACAACATGGGAGGAATTATGTCCATTTAAAGGAGTAGTTCACTTTTAAAAACACTTTTGCTGATAATTTTCTCACCCCCATGTCATCCAAGATATCCATGTCTTTTTTTTCTTCAGTCGAAAAGAAATTAAGGTTTTTGATGAAAACATTCCAGGATTTTTCTCCATATAATAGATTTCAATGGGAACCAAACGGTTCAAGGTCCAAAAGACAGTATCAGTGCAAACTGCAAACTGTTCAAAGGGCTTTAAACGATGAATAAAGGTCTTATCAAGCAAAAAGATCGCTCATTTAAAAAAAAAAATAACAACAAAGTTTGAGTTTTATAAGCTCAAATGGTCGCCTTGCTCTGTTCTGTGATGAGCGTTCGTGACTCTCCTGTTCGAACTTGTTTATCAAAATGAACGAATCTTTTTTCGTGAGCGATCGTTTAAATGAGTGATCGTTTCGCTTGATAAGACCCTTATTCATCGTCTGGAATCGTTTAAAGCCCTGTTTGCAGTTTGCACTGAAACTCTCTTTTGGACCTTGAACCGTTTGGTTCCCATTGAAGTCCATTATATGGAGAAAAATCCTGGAATGTTTTCATCAAAAACCTTAATTTCTTTTCGACTGAAGAAAGAAAGACATGAACATCTTGGATGACATGGGGGTGAGTAAATTATCAGCAAAAGTTTTTTTAAAAGTGAACTACTCCTTTAACGTTGTTTTTTTATGTTTTTTTCTGCTGATCAGAACAGACCAGTTTCAATCACAATAACTAATGTAAAACATATTTTAAACACGATTTTTGATTTTCAAAAAAGGGTGTGAATGAATGATGCTGAAACATCTTTCTTAAACATCTGTCAGCCTTGGACTCATCCAAATCACAGCTATGTTTAGCACTTACTCCCATGCCTCCTTTTAAAAGTGTCTTTTAAATCAGCCCCGCTTCCTGGATTCAAGATTGAAACCATTTGTTTAAAAAAATGGATTGTTTACTTGCTCGGCTTTCACAGGAAAATCGTTGTGGGTCCATTTACAGGAAGAGTGGAGAAAACAGACTTGCGTCTAGACGTAATGTGTGCATTGCACGTTAATTTTGTTGCTTAATTTCTCAATTTACTACACCTTTGTTTCTACCCATATTTGCAATTGCAAATCAAACTCGTACGTCCTTGGCACCGACACGCTCTTCTGTGGCCTGGCATCCCAGTCCGTTCAGCTCCGTGATCGTCCTGTTCCCGCTGGTTTGGGAACTGCCCCTATATGACGTATCTGGAGTGATAGAATTGATAGAGCGAAAAGTTTGTGTACTCCTCCATTCATTTTGAGCCATTGCAGGGTGAACACATTTTTGAGCCCAGGCCAGGAACATAGTGTACTGCAGAGAGAGAGAGAGACAGAGAGCGCGTGTAGTGCACTGTTCGCTGGCAGGCTGCCCTCCAGGGTCAAGTTGATTCAAATAAAAGAGTGTGTAGGCTGTTTGGCGGGCTGGAATGCGCTTCGTGTCTCCACATGATAAGGAGGCAGCCGATTTTTTTTTTTTTTCCATGAGAAAACCAGTTTGTGACAATCCAGCCACACAAGCACACTCACACACACAAAACCCCTCCCATTCCCTCACATCTGCCTTTTACGACCTGTCATAAGGTAAATGACTCGTATATCACATATCATCAGGTCTCATGAAGGCCCTGGTCATATCTTCAGGTCTATCTTTGGAATTTATCTTCTCTGTCTTTGTCTATTGTTTGTTTGAGGGTGTGTGCTTCGTCAGGGCTGGATGTCCCTCGTCACATCTCTCAGATTGTCTTGTAGATTTTCCCATAATGCATGAATGAATTCTTTAATTTTCACAAAGGGCTGTAGAATTTGCTTGAGTCCACACCAGTTACACCTGACCCCTTCATGCGTTCTCTCTGATCGGATAGCTTTGATTTCCCAGAGCGTGGGAAAAATGCATATATATGTGTTCCTCTGAACTGTCTGTGGACATTTACTTACAAATAAATAAATACTGCTGTTCAAAAGTTCAGTATGGTTTTTATTGTTTTTAAAATAAGTATTTTCTGCTCACCAAGGCTGCATTTATTTGATTAAAAATATATTATGATAATTTAAATAACTGCTTTCTATAATTTATTCCTGTGATCAAAGCTGAATTTTTAACATCATTACTCCAGTCTTCAGTTTCACATGATCCTTCACAAATCACTCTAATATGCTGATGTGATCCTCGAAAACATTCATTATTATTATTAATGTTGAAAATGTTAATTAATAAAGGGATAGCTCACTTTGAAATTAATTTTTGATATGTTTTAATTAGCATACATAAGGGCATCCAAGATGTTTGCAGTATTTTCAGTTTTGATATTTTTAGGTCAAACCGTTCGTGTCTGTCAGTCATATAATGGAGGTCTATGGTCACCACCTCAAAGAGCATGCACAGAGAAGTCCAGATTAAACATGATTTAATGACTCGTAGATGTAAGTACACATTGATGGCCTAAGACACGAAACGAGCGGTTTGTGTGAGAAAACGAACAGTATTTATATCGTTTTTACCCATCCCTCCAAAAGTAATTCCCACTGTGACCCCAAACTTTTGAACGGCAGTCTCTACAATGTTACAAAAGCTTTCTGTTTCAGATAAATGCTGTTCTTTTGAACTTTATATGAATATACTGTTTAGGTTCAGTCTTTCTATGTATTATGGTCTCTAGTTCATCTTTGAATGTAAGTCTATGACATTTTATGCCTGTTTTGTCGCCGCTTTATTATTTATTAGAAGAAACCCTTAACCCTATGTATGAGCAATAATAATAACAGTGAATCTTTCCTTAGCAAACACCAGTGATTTTAGATTTAGTAACTAAAAGGCGAGTGTCGTACGTAGGACGAATGGGTAGGAGTTGCGTGTGGATTCAGAGTTCAGTGGCAGTACTTAGGAATAGTGATTGAAAGCCTTTTCCAGAGGCCAGAGGCTGAAATGAATGCCGTGCTGGATCGGCAGACGCTTCGGGCCCTTGGGAATTACCGCATGTGCAGCAGGATAGATTTAATGGGAGATCACTTAGTTCTTGTTGTGTTTTGCGTCCCACCTTTGCCCTTCTCTCTTATTTTCTTCCCTGGCATCCATGTGAAATGTGAATTTGAATGATGATTGTGTTGTACAAGGTACTGGTTTGTACATATTCAGATTTTTGGCTTTAGTTTTGGTGGCCCTCATCCATCTGTAATGACTTGTTTTTGTTCATGTTTAAGGCTCAACTTAATACTGTGTTGGCTTTCACATCCCAGCATGATGTTTTGTGTGTGTGTGTGAATAAGATTAAAAAGAAAACACAGGCTGCCATTTTGTAACACCTGTTTAGTCCATAATTTTCACTTTGACACCATGGCGGCAGCCTGTCAGGCGGCGTCATTCAGGTACCATAATTTGTGTAATTGTGAACCAAGAGTTTGATTGATGAGAGTTTGAAGAGATTGAACGCTAAGAGTTTTTGGAAACTTTCACAATATTATGTCAATGTTATTAAGGCTCGCAATCCTGAAATCAGTTCCTCTGTGTCTGTGGGTTTACTGCTGCGACTTTAATGTTCATTTTATTGTCAAACATTAAAGGGATAGTTCATCCAAAAATGAAAATGTTGTCATTATTTACTCACCGTCAAGGTTTTTCAAACCTGTATGAATGTTATATTATTCTTTTTCCATACTTTGGAGTTCAATGCACTCTCAGAAAAAAAGGTACAAAAGCTGTCACTGGGGCTGTACCTTTTCAAAAGGTAAACTTTTGTCCATTTTAGGTGTTAATATGTACATTTTTGGTGCTGATATGTACATTTTAGGTGCTAATAAGTACATTTTAGGTGTTAATATGTACATTTTAAGTGTTAATATGTACATTTTAAGTGTTAATATGTACATTTTAGGTGCTAATATGTGCATTTTAGGTGCTAATATGTACATTTTAGGTGCTAATATGTGCATTTTAGGTGCTGATATGCACGTTTTGATTTTAAGTGTTAATATGTACATTTCAGGAGCTAATATGTCCATTTTAGGTGCTAATATGTACATTTTAGGTGCTAATATGTACCACTAAGGTACCAATACGCAGCCTTTGGGTACAAAGGTGTACCTTTTGAAAAGGTGCAGCCTCAGTGACAGCTTTTGTACCTTTTTTTCTGAGAGTGTGGGGTCTCTCTGGTTGCCGACATTCTTCAAAATGTCTTCGTTTGTTTTCAGCAGAAGAAAGACATTCATACAGGTTTGGAACAACTTAACGGTGAGTAAATGATAAAACTATCCCTTTAAGGAAGATCTGTATGAGGCAGACGTCACATGTCTTCAAGTTCCAGGACTATTCAACCTTGAGCTATGATGCTCATGTGGATTGTGCAGGTTTCAATCTGACAATTGTTTATCATGTATCATATTCCATATCTCTCCCCAAATAATTTATTTTCTAATGAAAGGAAAGTATTAAAATGTCCTTTCATGCTTGTGATGGAGTGACTTTGGAGTAGTGTTAAGTATTACTATTTTTATAGTATTTATTCATGTTTTGAGCTAGGGTTTATATTATCAGTTTTCATATTATTAGTACTTTTTTTTTACATGCTTTTGTCATTTTAATTAAATAAAAGCATCTGTAAAATGACTGAAAACGACCTTCTCTGTTTTAGCCACCAGCTGAGATTTCAGACTACTCATCTTACGACGATAGTGATGAAGATCCAGAAGAAAGCAGAGCAGACTCTTTCCCTCTCGACCCAGCCGAAACCAGCAAGCAGTCGGTCAGCGAGTGGGTTCGATCCGCTCAGGCCATTCTTCGGACACCTCAGAAACAAATCACCAAGAGCGCCAAGACCCCAGAGGACTCGAGCAAAAAGAGGAGGAGATTTGAAAGGTATGATGTATGGTGCTTGGATCTTGATGTTCATTTCAGTGCAACCCTGTGCAAGATGAACTTAAATTATGAGTTCAGTGACTGGCTTTATGATTAGGATTTATCGCCTTAACTGAAAGTAATCCTTCACACTGCTATTCATTCTTACTGGGCTTTTTTCAATCCCCAATGTTTGACGTCAAGTTCACAACCCGAAAATTTATATCAGTGCAAACACACCGAATACAAAAGAGTTCAAAGTCTAGCAGAAGCCGTTTAATAATACATCCACACCCTTACCGTAAAAACCCGGTCAGTTTGGTTTTTGATTGGCTATCGAGGAGCGGTTTCTTTACACATTTGTATCACCTTATTTAATTTACCAGAACACTTCCTCCTACTCGCATAAGATCCGAATGCATAATACTTTGGCCCTTTTTTCTTCTATTACTCAGTAGTCGCTTTCTATATTGAGTGCTTCTGATGACATATTTACCATAAATGAGTCGTTTGTCCGATTTTATGAATGGGAAAGGAGGGACATGTAGAGTTTGTCCCCTCACGGGGGAGCTGTGTCTCTTGTTAGTCAATACATCCTTCTGCTGACCCTCAGTCCCTTCTGCGGTCAGGCACAGGATAAGTTCCCCCCTGCCATGTGTTAATTTGGCTTTTCATGTTTTATCATGTTTTCATATGACTACACATATAAAGATTTTAGCATGCATATTAACTAGCACCCACTTAGCATACATAGCATACATAAAAACTATAAAAAATGAACACATCATAAAGATATTGAAGCAAAGTGCAAGCAAGAATGGAGCTCATCCTTTAGTTTAAATTTAAGCCACGTTTTATGAAAGACAATGTTTTATAATTAATATGGATACATTTTCAGTGTGACATGTATATATAGATTTTCGTGAATATAGATTTGATTGGTTTTTCTCTATGATTTATTCTCCGTTTGATTCTGTTATGTTTTGATTCAGATTGATTTTAAATTGAGTTAATTCTATGGCATTGGTTCTAATTGATTCTCTATGACTTATGCTATGCGATTGATTCTAGTTGATTCATTCTCATTGATTCATTCTATAGAAATGATTCTTGTTCTTTCTTTATTATTAATTGTATTGATTGATATCATAGAATTATATCTAACTCATTCTCTAAATCTAAGTCTATGGGAATGAATCTTTAACATTCATTCTGCAGGATTCTTATTCCATGTGATTGATTTTATATGAATAATTCCAAGTGGCTGATTCTATGTGATACACCCTATGTTTGATTCTCCGTCTTTGATTCTATAGAATTGATTCAAGTTGATTCTCTTTATGGAATTGATTCAATGAGATTTATTCTAGTTTATTCTCTATGACTCATGCAATGTGATTGATTCTAGTTGATTCATTCTCATTAAATTAATTCTATAGAAATGATTCTCGTTCTTTCTTTATTATTAATTGTATTGATTGATATCATGGAATTATATCTTACTCATTCTCTAAATCCAAGTCTATGGGAATGAATCTTTAACGTTCATTCTGCAGGATTCTTATTCCATGTGATTGATTTTAAATGAATGATTTAATGTGACTGATTTTTATGTGATACAGTCTATGTTTGATTCTATATAATTGATTCAAGTTGATTCTCTTTATAAAATTGATTCATTGAGATTTATTCAAGTTTATTCTCTGCAACTCATTCTATGTGATTGATTCTAGTTGATTCATTCTCATTGATTAATTCTATAGAAATGATCCTCGTTCTTTAATATCTAAATCTAAGTCTATGGAAATTAATCTTTAACATTCATTCTGCAGGATTTTTTATAATCTTGAATATATGGTATTTGTTCTTATATGAATGATTCCATGTGGCTGATTCTATGTGATACAGTCTATGTTTGATTCTCCGTCTTTGATTCTATAGAATTGATTCAAGTTGATTCTCTTTATGGAATTGATTCAATGAGATTTTTTCTAGTTTAATAACTCATTCTATGTGATTGATTCTAGTTGATTCAGTCTGATTCATTATTTAAAACTATATGAATGATTCCCATTATTCTTTATCATTGATTAATTGATTCATATTCAAATGATTCTGTTTGACTGATTGCATGTGACACTGTGATTGGGACTGAATTCATGTGATCTCTCTCTTTATAGAGGAGGTCTTGCTGAAAGGCTCAACCGACTCCACAGCAGGCAAAGATCAGCCATCAGCTTCTGGAGACATCAGTGCAACTCAACCACATCAGCTGGTAAGACACATCCAGTCTGAATCATGTCTGTTTATGTCAAGTACAGATCATTAGAGGTTAGTTCTCTGTTGCTGACCACTAATGATAATATTATTAAAATTCTTTCACAATTTAAATGTAAATCTTCTAATTTAAATACTGCCATATCAGGCACCAGGAAAATATTTAACCACCAACCCGCAGTTTTCAAATTTCCACAATTGCTTGTAACACTTGATGAAATGTGTAGAATATTCCAGTGAAGAGATGTGTACAGTTGGAGGAGTAGGAGGCTGTAAAAACCTACGATTGTGATTCAGGTGACAACAGGACTTAATTGTCTCTCAGCCGAAGCGACAGGAAACCACAGACACAAACACAATGCAGACACAGTCACACACTTTACCTTTTCATTTTCCATGGTATAACGGATTTCTTTTCAAACAGTGCCCTACTAAGGGGTCTTCAGCATGTGAAGTTTGTGTGTGTGGAGGTTTAAAGAAGTTAACGTTCCAGTTGAAAGTGGAAATTCGAGAGATAACTTAAACGTGTGTGTATGTGATGCACTGAAACTGCAAAGTTGTTTAATAAATAGAATAATTCGTTGATTTACAGTTGTTATTCACCTACATTTTTTTATCGGAAATGTAGTGGGTTAATGATATTCTAGCATTGAATGTCTTTCCACGTTAACTGATTCATTGCATTGCATACTTGTGGATGTAAGCTGACTAAGATCATGACCTCTGAATTTAGTTCTCAAGCAATTTCCATTCACGTTTACTTGTGGAAAAAGGATTTAGGGTGACTGGACATAGTTTATGGGCAGCTTTGCAACTGGCATAATTCCTTCGAAAATTCCACAGCCTGAGGAACGCATCTCCCACTCATTTCTTGCTCATTGAAAGATTTATTATTATCTATTTTTTATGCACAACATATTAGCTGATAAATCACATATCAGTATGTGCATTTAACAACTTGTTCTTTTCCTTTTCCATAACTGTTTTTGGCACTGTTTGTGTTTACCCCCTGAAATAAGCCAGTCCTCCATGTATTTTTGTTTTGCATGTGATTGCGTGGAGTAAGCATAGCCTGTTTCTTTTGCTGCTTTAAATTTTTCGCTAAAATTTCCATTACACATCGTTCAGAAGTTCTTCTCTGAAGTCTTGGCTGTGCTTGCAATGATTTCAGCTGAGTCAATTGTGTTCATGTGTCCAGTCGAGGGGGCCAAGTTTTCCTTAAACAGTCAGCATGGGAATATATCCTGTCAGAGAGCTGGATTTTGTTTCATTTCCTCAGAACTGACTGAAATGAAAAAGTTGAGATCGCGCCAGTGTGAGTTTTCACAGCATAACCCAAAATATCCTGCTGCTGTTATTAATTTACTGGGCCTGTATCGTATCTGTGTTGTTTTGCAAAACTTAATGACTTTGAGAAGGAAACAGTCTTTCAGATGCTGGTCATTTAATAAAATGTAAAGCTTACTTATATCACGGTTCCCACGGGTCCTTGAAATCCTTGGAAAAAAAAAAAAAAGATTCAAGGCCCTGAAAAGTTTTGGAAAATAAACATGAATAGATACATGTCTTTGAAAGTGCTTGGAATTTATTTTGTGCAAGAAGTTTTCTGGAAAAAATTCTGTATTATTCCCTCCGGTCCACTAATATGTTATTTCGCCAACACTTTGTGGCCTATGAATACTAGCTTGCTTGATTTACGTTAGTTACACTTCGTTAAAGTAGTTCACTTTAAAAAAAACTTTTGCTGCTAATTTCCTCACCCCCATGTCATCCAAGATGTCCTTGTCTTTCTTTCTTCAGTCAAAAAGAAATTAAGGTTTTTGATGAAAACATTCCAGCATTTTCTCCATGTAATGGACTTCAATGGGAACCAAACGGTTCAAGGTCCAAATGAGAGATTCAGTGCTGCTTCAAAGGGCTTTAAACGACACCAGACGATGAATAAGGGTCGTATCAAGCGAAACGATCGGTTATTTAAAAAATAAATAAAAAAGTTTACGTTTTATAAGCACAAATGCTCGCCTTGCTCTGTTCTGTGATGAGCTTTCGTGACTCTCCTGTTCAAACTCGTTCATCAAAATGAACAAATCTTTTTTCGAGTCATGACTCTTAAGGTCCTTGATAAGACTCATTCATCGTCTGGTGTCGTTTAAAGCCCGTTGAAGCTGCACTGAAACTCTCATTTGGACCTTGAACCGTTTGGTTCCCATTGAAGTCCACTATATGGAGAAAATCCTGGAATTTTTTCATCAAAAACCTTAATTTCTTTTCGAATGAAGAAAGAAAGACATGGACATCTTGGATGACATGGGAGTGAGAAAATTATCAGCAAAAGTTTTTTTTAAAAGTCAACTACTCCTTCAAGCGTTTCCTTCGTCAGGTACTTAGTGTTGTACGTTGCCATGATGTTCACGAACACACGAAATTGAACTTGGAAAGTCATTGAAAGGTCCTTGAATTTGAAGTTAACTAAGGTGTGGGAACATGCTAATTGTTCATGTTGAATAGTACCTAACTGTATTTAAAAATATATTTATTGTTGTTAAGACAAAATAAACTATGTACAGATGTACAGTTTCATATATACATTTGTTTGACCCTAGGTGACAGGCCAGGTGTCCTAACGCTGAGGATTCTGGGAGTTCGAGAGGAATGTGGCATGCAGGCCACAGTGTGTGACAGGCTGCCGGAGGGGGAAAGGTGTGTGGCTCTTTTCAACAAAGCCACGGCCGCCGAGCTACAGCCTGTGCCTGGAGACATTGTCCACATCTACCCACCATGGTACGTTCTGTTCCTTAACATATCACAATAAAATATCAGAAATAGCATTCGTTTATTATCTCTGACAATGATAGTTGAGATTGTTATTGTTTTGTTCAAACAAGCTGAGGCAATTTATGGATTACTGACAAAATACACTTGATTTTGACAATCTGTATTTTTAACTTTTTGTTGTGCTTGCTCAAGCGTTTGAACAAACATTAACCATAATTATCAAACTGGTACATGTATGATACTTCAGTTTGTGAGGATTGTTGAAGAAAGGTGTACCATTTACTCTTGTGATTGGACTTTTAATTTTCAACCAGAAATCTATAAAATTGGCACAAAATACACTTTCAACTCCTAGTAACCACACAGAACACTTTTATTATAATCAATATAGTTGTATTAAACATATTTCTATTGAAGTCAAGTCACCTTTATTTATATAGCACTTTATGCAATATTGTTTCAAAGCAACTTTACTTTGATAACATGAAAAGGATGCGCACAAAGTTCATTTTTCAGTTCAGCTCTAAAAGAAAAGAGTGTCATTGCTTAGCTGAAGTCACTTCAGTGTTGATTCAGTTCCATTGTAAAGATCATCAATTATTAAATTAGTTAATTTCATCTATAAAGCAGATCTGTGAAAAACAGTGATGTCATCATCCAGCTCAGTTCTCATCCAATAGTGTCAGTGCAGTCAGATCAATAATATTGCTGAAAATTAAGTGTAACTAAGCAAGCCAGAGGCGACAGTATTCTGAGATACTTTGTTATTAAATTTGTTTGGTTTTCAAAGCTTCATTTCTAATTAATTTTCTGCTTTGTTTTGATTTTTTTTTCTTGACATTTCATCATAATTTCGTCTAGATTACTTGTATTACGTAGCATTGATGCACATTTCACTATATCTTCTGATGAATCACTGTTCGAGCATTAAGCCGCAAGTTGGCAGGAACGGTCTTGCCGTGTGCAGCCGTGTGTTTTGCACAGAGCTGATAAGAGCGAGAGGCCTGCGGGGCTGAAGGTGACAGAGACAGACGAGCCAGTCTCCATCTGTGTGGGAGGACCGCAGATCCACGGATCAGTCCAAACCAGAGAGAGGCCAGCACTCGCCGGAAGCCAGGGTCCCGCCCCTCTCTCTCTCTCCCCCGTATCGCCCCCATGTAGCGTAGCTCCCACGTCATTCCTCAGCTCCAGGGAATGGCCTGCATACCTCTTCCTGGCAGCTCTGAGCTCATTTCCAGCAAGCTGGGAAAAAACATTGCTGGATCCTTTTTCTTCCCTCGCCTTTTTCTTTCTCTGAGTTTTTTGCGAGGAGCGTTAGGCTGAGGATCACAATAACTGTGACAGAGGCCAGAGAGCTGAATGGAAAACACATGCGGCACAGTGTGCTGCTGGCTCCGTTTCTCCTCTTGTCTCATTTGCTCTCTTTTTTTTTTCTCTCCCCTGCGGAGTGTTTGCTTTTAGGGCAGGCATAGTTGACCCTGGAAAGTCCAAGAGTTCATTTTACCCTGGAAAGTCCAACAGATTGACTCCAAATCGGCCTCCATAGTTTGCAGAAAATGGGTGGCAGATGATAACGTTTTACGTATCGCCAAATGTATTTAAAAACCTGTGGATAGTTGATTAATGTAGACATGGAGTTTTTTATGTCAAATCGCATGAATGCAAGAACAATTTAAAGTCTTTTTTCAGTTCAGTGAAATAGTTGTGCAGTGTGACACAGGGTTGGGCAAAATTCCAAAAGTAAGAATTGACTTCCTTTCAATTCATTAGTTGGAATTTTAATTGATTTGACCACACCCCTCAGGAAGTTAAATTGGAATGAAATGATTCAGATTAGATGATTCAATCCAAAAGGCAATGGCATTAATTTGCATAAAAATGTTATATAATATAAAATTGTGACAACTTAAAAATTTCAAACAAGTTTATTCTGACAAGCCTTTTTAATTAAAAATCGTATTGCATTTTCTTGAGGAAACAAAATCTAATTTAATTATCTCAGAATTACGAGAGAATTTTTCATGGAAAAAAGTTTTTGCTCTGTTTTTCTGAGTTTTTGAGATAATCAAGTCATTAATTTAGAAAAATCAAGCAAAACAAAAAAATCCATGAAAAATAATCTCGTATTTCTGAGATAATTAACTCATTAATTCAGAAAAACAGAGTAGATTTTGTTTCCTCAAGTTAATGCAATACGCTTCCGTAAGTATCCATATCATTCCACAGTTAAATGAATTCAGATTCAATGATTCAATCCAAAAGGCAATGGCATTCATTTCCATAAAAATGTTATATAATCTAAAATTGTGACAAAACAAGTTTATTCTCACAAAACTTTTTAATTTAAAATGACTGTAAAGACCTGGTCACAATAAAAACAACAACTATAAAGATAACTATATTAGTATCCATATCAATGCATGATTATGTTCTGTTTATTATAAGTGCACACAGCAGTTTTGTCATCTACCACTTTAAATGCTCAAACTCTTAAAAAGGCCATTGAGAATTAAATCACACATGAACCTTGAGAGTTTTGTGCTTTTCGATTTCCCATCAATTTGATCATAGTTTAGATGATTTTCTGTCTATTGTGGTGGTGTAAGTGGTTCTCAACTGGTTTTACTTCAGGATTTAACATTGGTTATAAAGAGGAAACCAAACCCAGTGCCAATATAGTACATCGTACAAAGTAAACAAGAATGTCCTTAAAATCAAATGTCCTTTTTAACCTGTCCAAATGACAGGGGAATTTCCACAAAAAACAATGCTGCTAACAATGACAACAAAAGATATGTGAAGCATTTTCTTCTCCAAACTGATAACCCCATTGTTATTATATTATATTATTATATTATAACCTCTATTTGGCTCCCCTAACTCTGCATATATAGTTAAGTCTCAGTTTATATTTGCATTTACCACCATTTAAGGACTAACGTCTTAGATTTGACATAAATCACAAATTGAAAATCCAAAGCAGTTTGGTTAATTATGTACTGGTGTATTGGTGTATTTCTGATGACCAATTCCATCACACACAAGAACACACACACACTGTTCCCAGCTCATTCATGGTTCAGTTATGAAGGAAATACCTGTCATCACTAGGCTGTGATTACACCTGTGCCACACCCTCACCTGTGTGTGTCAGCTCTGACGTCAGCACACTCTTAAGTTTGTACATAACTTCCTTCTCCCATCCACCGGAAATACATTCATACGTCTATCTCGATCGTCACGTGACACTATGTGCGGTGAGATTAACAAATCTCTCTTAAGACTTTGTTTCCTGTGCAACTGATCTCTAAGACTTTGCATTGTATTTTTATTTGTATGTCATCTATGAGAAAGGACATTTCTTCATTTGTTAGGAAGAAATTACATTTATGTTGGGAGCACTTATTTATCTATTGAAAATATTCAATAATAATTTAATATATGATTTTTTTAATTAATATTTATTTACAATCTAGAATAATAAAGTCATCAAAACTAATGGAAGCATAAAGTATGTACCAAAAAATATCAAAAAAAAAATCTTGTGTGTGTGTGTGTGTGTGTGTGGCTGCGACCGTTCACTGGAGATGAGAAAATACACAATACTTCATTAAATGTTGATTATAAATGATAATATTAAAAATATTTGATTAGTTATTAGTTATTCCACATTGTAAAAATCGTTTCTCGTTTGTAGATTTAATGACCAACAAGGTCATTTTGTTGGTTTTTTTTTTTTTGTGATGACATTTTTTTATTTACCCGTCACTCTTGGATTGTCAAAGACTGGAATTTTCTGTCCTATTCTTCTTAGGCTGACAGCATGTTGAAAAACCGCCTGTTTGCATTAGGGTGGAGAGGACCCCCCCCCCCCCCCTCTCCTGTGTAAACTTGTCTTTGCTGGATGCCCTGGAGGTTCATGAGGTTCACTGAGATTACTTGCCTCTGCTGGCACCTGTTCAATTCTCTCTCAGGGCAGGATGATTTAAATGCTGACGTACATACTACGTCTCATGACATGAGCTGTGCGGGCCCCGGCTTGTAGTGGAGTGGAGGTCTCCGCTTATTGAAGACACGTTTGTTTGGAACCGATCTGTGACAAATTACCATACATCCAGTGCAAAGATTGATCAGGCTGTTTGTAACCTACTTCTGAGGCCCTGCGAATGGTACATGTGTGATGACGGGTATTTTCTATATGCTTACCAACAAAAGTGTGTGTATAATTTGCAGGCTTTTGTCCCCATGTGCTTCGTATCTAAAACTAGTTGTAAACACTTTCCTGTACATGTTCCAGTGACTCCTCTGATCTCACTTCTTTCCATAATAACGAAACTTCTCATAGGTCGTTGTAAGGCTGCATGATTAATCAAAATGAAACAGAAAATCGCAATATGATTTGATGTGATATAACAATAACATGTGCCAACTATCTTCCCATACTTTGAATGAGAAGTACTTTTTAAAGAGAAGCTTTAAAGGCTTCATGCAGCTTTCCTTCAAAATAAAACTTGAAGAAATTCATTTAAAAAAGAAGAAATTTAGACATTTAGACAGTAAAAAATTATGATATTATTTTTCTTAAACCCCTTAGCTGTCACCCAACTTTTTGAGAATGGGGGTTAAAATGCATTATTCAAACTTAAATAGTTGTAATTCAGGAAGGATTTGGAATATATACCCAATTTTGGTCTTGTTTGAAAGAAAACATTATTGCTGAAGTGAAAACAAATGAAAGTATGAAAAAGTTATGGAAGTTTAAATTTATAGTAAATCAAATATACTATACTATGTATTTTTTATTTGATATAAAATACATATTTTACAAAATATTTATTGAGATTGAGATTTAAGATTTTTTGAGGTGCACTCTTGTCATACATTTATCAGTTACTCTTCCTACATAATTCTGAACACAAAACAGGGGTAGAATATTTATTTAGAAGTCTTAGACCTTTCCAATGATATATAATTTGTCATAATTAGATTAGGATTTATTTGAAATATATAGTGAAGTAAATTTAGGTGGGACGGTGACAGTTATGGGGCTACATGATTGATTTACCCGGGATCTTTGCCAGGACTGTGTTTTTCGAAAGCATTGTAATGTCCCGTTCACACCTAGGATGATAACTTGATAACAATTAAGATGTAGGTCTCAAAATCATTCTAAATGAAAAACAATAGCAGTCAGTCCACACCACAACTATAACAAGAATGTCATAGAGAAACAATATTGTTGGAATCGCTTTCAGAATGATTTTTTTTCCAGGTGTTGAGAAATAAAAACATTGACAACCAATCAGAATGCACATGACTCAAACAAGAGCTAAAACGTTTCAAGCGGCAGAGTGATATTGTCTACTTGTGTGGTCGCTAATATAGTGTACATTTACATTTATTCATTTAGCTGACGCTTTTATCCAAAGCGACTTATTATGTCAGAGGTCGCACGCCTCTGGAGCAACTAGGGGTTCAGTGTCTTGCTCAGGGACACATTGGTGTCTCACAGTGGATTCGAACCTGGGTCTCTCACACCAAAGGCATGTGTCTTATCCACTGCGCCATCACCACCCCTATAGTTGTCTTTATAGGTTGAACAGGCCTTAAGCCTTAAAGGAACACTCCGACTTTTTGGGACTTTAGCCTATTCACCTTACCCCCCAGAGTTAGATAAGTCCATACATACCTTTTTCATCTCCGTGCGTGCTATAAGTCTGTTTGACGCACCCACCGCTAGCCTAGCTTAGCACAAAGACTGGATGTGAATGGTTGCAGCTTTCATACTAATCCAAATGAGTGACAAAATAACGCGAACGTTTTCCTATTTACATGTTGTGGTTTGTATAGTCACAGAGTGTGCAAATATCAAGGCCATATGAGACACACAGACATCTTTTAACCGTATAAATAATTCTGAAGGCGAAGCACTGCTACTTGGGCAGAGTGATAACCATCACCTGAGACGCACCGTGACGAAGAGCAGAGAGTACGCTTCGCTCAGTGTTTGGGTAACAGAGTCAGCAATTACTAACGTTAGATAGAAAAGCATAGTTTATCATGGGTGTTTGCTTTATTGTATGAGCTGTGACAATAAACAGGGGAGACCAGGTACCATGTTTCATTGATTTCCAAACAAAAACGCACCCAGATTTATAAATATCACATGAATAAATAATTATTATTACAGGAATCAATATATTTTAAATGCAATTTATTAGCTGAACCAAATGTATTCAACAGTATATAATATACAGTATAATTGCATTACTATAGGATAGAATACGGGGAAAGTAATAGCACAAATTGTTTTTGCACAATGAACTCACAGCCTATCGTACTTTGCACGCTCAAGTTCGTTATTTCCATGGTTATTTCAAATTTAGGCTACTAGGCGCGCCGCGCGCAGGGTGCAAGTTCAACGCGGTGAACGCGCTCGTTTTTTTTCCAAGCACGTCCGCGCTGCATCAAGATAAAAACATATTCATACCCTAATCATATAATAGTGTCACTAACGTTACATTAGCTCTGGCTAATAGCACTGTTACAGTAGGTCATCTAAAAACATAACGGAACACTTACCTCAGCCGCAGGTGATCCACTTGTCCTGTCTGTGCTATCGATGGGATGGCCGTATCCTTCAGCACATTATGGTCCGTGTGGCAAATTCCATTTTTTCAAAATAGTCGTCCATTGAAATGTACCGAGCAAACATAATGTCCCTTGATAATCTATTTAGGTGTGTTTAGATAAATATCCAGAGTAAGTTAGCCATTTCTTCATCCAGTCAGCGTTTTTAGTTGGAATTCTGTGAAACATGGTTACCTCCCCTGTTTACAGTCGCAGCTATTTACAATAGAGCGAAAACCCATGACTCTAAACTACGCTTTTACTATTTATAAATTGCTGACTCTATTACCCAACACCGAGCGAACTCTCCGCTCCTCCACGGCGTGTCTCAGGTGATGCGGTTATTACTCCGTCAAAGTAGCAGTGCTTCGCCTTCAGAGAATAGTTCCCAGGTTTTATACGGTTAAAAGATGTCTGTGTCTCATTTGACTTTGTTATTTGTACATTATGTGACTATACAAACCACAACATGTAAATAGGAAAACGTTCGCGTTATTTTGTCACTCATTTGGATTAGTATGAAAGCTGCAACCATTCACATCCAGTCTTTGTGCTAAGCTAGGCTAGCGGTGGGTGCGTCAAACAGACTTATAGCACGCACGGAGATGAAAAAGGTATGTATGGACTTATCTAACTCTGGGGGGTAAGGTGAATAGGCTAAAGTCCCAAAAAGTCGGAGTGTTCCTTTAAGTAGATCATAGAACCGATGGTCTCAACTTCACTCATGATGTGTTTGAGAAACACAGCCTAGGTAACTTTTAACCATCAGCATAAAGTCTGGCCCACTTTGCCGCTCATTTTTATCCATTTGAAAAGACAAGATGAATAGTGCTACAGAACGAGCCACTGTCTTTAATGAAGAATCATAGCATATCACCTCTTTCTTTTAGCAAACTACATCTTGGTACCAAAGAGCACAGCGTGTTTTGCGGTTGATCTGTTAGATGCCGAGTACAAAGAGCTCATGTCGACTTAAAATCAGCATTTTCAGACTGCCTGTGAAATGGAAAAGAGCATCTTTGTTGATCAGTCAGTCACTCTTTATCACCAACAGTCAGTTTCCACCCAGGGAGGGACGGGGTTGAGCTTTTGTGTGTACTTGAGCATAATTTGAGACTCTTTTATGTGTGTGAGAAGTGTGGAGGTGGTTTTGCTCAGTGAGTCCGCTGTCAATCAATGTAGTTGAGTTTTGTGAAAATGTGGCAAAGCGTCCATAGACGTATTCACTTGACGTCACCTTGGGGTGGTAAGCATGCGTCAAAACCGCCGCCATCTTGGAACAGGGTCTTGTCATTGGTAAAGCTGCGATCTTTCCCTAATTAATGGATGGCGGAGGACTTTTGTGCTGCGTATGATGTTCACAAATTAAATCTGAACTAGGAAGAATGGTTTAAAAACCATTTTTTCTGGAATCAATGATAAATACATGTCTGACCGTTTTGAACGAACCAAAAAAAACGAATTTATGGTGATTTTATTTCCGTTTGACCTTTGTCTGCATTGATGCTGATGCATTAAAATAGAGGAGCTCCCCTGTTCCAAGATGGCGGCTCTATTGACGCATTCGTTCTAATGAACCGTCATAGCCAAGGCGACATCTAGTGTATATATCTATGTAAAGCGTCAAGCTGTATTACGAATGATGTTTTCATACTGTAAGTAATTTTCAAAAACCAGCAGAACTCCCATTTTTGTCTCCCTCCAGGCAGAATCTGGTTGTGGAAGGGGAACACTATCCCATAATTCTCAACACCCACTTCAGTCAGAAAGTCTGCGTGGAGAATAAGCAGGATAGCGCAGACGGGCCGAGAGACGCAGTCGCCGTGGAGAAATGCAGACCTCCGCCGTTAACCACGTGTCTGTGGCGGTCAGGGACAAGCCAAGTGTCAACAGAGACATCCATTCCCTGTAAACAGGTTCGTCAGCTGTTCCCTCTCATGTGATCACGGGATGAAAATTCCCAGAAATTCCCAGAAAGGGCACCGTCTAAAATTTCGAATTCGGTGTGAAAGTACTGGCGGCCTGTTGGAATGGAGACAGCTGCCGTTTCCTGTGTGACACTGTGTGCGAATGATTAATGAGGGGTGTTTTTATGCATGAATATTTGCTTAAGTGTGAAAATAAAACTACGTTTCCCTGTATGACAAGACCCTGGTGTAAACAAAATCATGATGTAATGTATACGATTTAAAAGCAAAGTGCAGTGTTGTCTATACAAAGTTTATGTTGGTTGTAAACACACCACAGGTTTAAATGGTCAGCGGGATCCAGTGTTGTTTGATTCCCAGCATTCTTTAAAATATATTAAATATTATAATTTTTCGGTGGAGAATGAATTTAAATGTGCATTATCATACTGTCATCAACACTTAGATACTATTCAAAAGGTCAGTAAGATATTTGAATGTTTTTGCCAAAAATCGCTAATGCTCACCAAGGCTGCATTTATTTGACAAAAATAAAGTAAAAACTGTAATTGTTTAATATTATTTCAATTTAAAAAATATATATATTATTTTAAAACATAATTTAACATGATCCTTCAGAAAGCATTCTAATATGATGATTTGCTTCTCAAGAAACATCAATATTGAACTGTTGTGCTGTGTAATATTTTTGTAGTAATTTTTTTTTCAGAATTCTTGGATAAACAGATTGTTCAAAAGTACAGCATTTTGTAACAATATAAATCATTTTTGATCAATTGAATACATCTTTGCTGAATAAAAGTAATTTAAAAAAAAAAATCTTAATTAAGTTTTTGAACTGTGTTTTTTTTTTTTTTTTTTACATTTAAATTCCGCTAGTTATTGTTGTGATGTTGTGGTTAAGGCCTAGATTTGGTAACCTAAAGTGTGCTGTTTTGATCTGTAAGTTTGGTGTGGTCCTTCAAAGGCCATCAGTGTTGAGAGCAAGACACTTGACCCCAGAGCGCTCGTGCTCGCAGTGACAAAGAGACCGGAAATCTTTCATTTTCAGTGGTTTGAGGTGGTTTGTCCATTGTGCTGGCTGTAGTGATATTACGTGAAAGTCGTGAAATTTTGACTGGTGTGGTTTGAAAAAAAGTTTTATGATAAACTTTTCCAATTTATCCATCCTCAGGTCGGCGAGTTGAACAGAAGTGAAATTCGGAAGTCTCTACTGGACGCAGTGGAGGATTGTGGGTCGTCAGGCTCTCAGAGCGGTCCTGTTGAGGTGGTCGTTCAGAGGGTCTACTGCATCCCCATCACCCAATCCCTTCACAGAGCTTCTCTCCAGCACAGACCAGCAGAACCAGTGCCACCGCAGCACATCGGCAGGTACTGGACCTCTGGGTTTCAGTTGCTCTCGTTTTTTGATAGCAAAAAGGGGGAGGGGGGGATTAAAAAAGTCCCGCACAATCTTCCATCTTGGACATTTTTATAACCAAAAGTTATTTTTTGTCATTTTTATAACCAAAACTCATTTTCAGACCTTCTAAATGCTTGAAGAAATGGGTGTTATTTGATAAATATACTTAAAAAATAAATAAGTATCAAATATATCAAAAGTTTGGGGTTGGTAAGATTTTTTTTATGTTTCTGAAAAAAGTCTGTCATGCTCACCAAGCTGCATTTATTTTATCAATTGTATTTTTTTTTTTTTATGTAATTTATTCCTGTGATGCAAAGCTGATTTTCAGCATCATTACTCCAGTCTTCAGTGTCACATGATCCTTCAGAAATCACTCTAATGTTAAAAAACATTTGTGCTGCTCCATATTTGGTCCCACTTTATATTAAGTGGCTTTTAGTACTATGTACTTACATTGAAATTAATAATTTGATACAATGGACTTATTGTGTACATACATGTTCTTACATTTTAAAATTCCAGCATGTAATTACAGCTATAATTAATTTATGTAACTACATTTGTAATTACACAGTTGACCCTCCCCTCACACCTTAACTACCCTTAAACCGACCCATACCACCACACCTGTCCCTAACCTTACCCGTATCACACCTCAATAGCAGCAAAAGTGTTTTACAATACAACAGGAACACAATAATACATTGTACTTAAAGCCACTTAATATAAAGTGGGACCAAAAAAAAAATCTTACTGACCCCAACTTTTTGAATGTTGGTGTATACGTGCATACAGATAAATATTGTGCATGACATTTTACTGTTAAAGATTTATTCAAACAGCAAAAAGAGAATTGACATAAATATTTTTTAATTTTCTTTCTTTTTTCCTTTTACGCTTCTGCTTTGCTATTGTTAAAAGCAATAACAAACGATTTGGTTTTATGCACAGTTTGGAGCCGTTAGCAGCACATAGGCTTGAGATCTATGTAAGTAAATACGACGTGCAGTTTATCAGCAACTCTCCTTCCCCAGTAACCAGCCAAACCAGTTTAGCAAACCAGTTACATTTCAAAACATTTGCTTCGAATAAAATGTATTTGAATTGATTGGGAATGTGCTTGGGGATATAATAAAATACATGAATTGATATTACTAGTTCAAATCACACAGCATGAATATCAGTAGATCTTGTATGCGTCTGTAAAATGATCTGTATGTGTATAGTAGTTTTAGGAGATATCTCTTGAATGCGATACGTCGTCAGATTGTGTGTTTGTTCTGTGTGGACGTGCACTCTGTGTTCCAGTGTGGTATAATTAGGCCATTGTCTGTTCTAAACTCCACTGCTGAAGCTCCAAGAGGTCAATCTCCTCATGGAGTGATAAATGGTAAGAGAGAGCAACTTTGCTCCATATTCTGTCAATGACTAACCAAACAACCCCTCCCAGTACATAGAGTACTCTCTCTCTCTCTCTCTCTCTCTCTCTTTCTCCCTCTCTCTGCCTCACACAGTTCTTTGTACCACATGGTAAAACTCTACAAACATCTCTAATTAAGCCCAGCAATGTCAGTGATCCATAGCCAGATCTAGAAAAAAAAAGGAAAATAAAGGACTGGAAAGTGAGAATTTGCCTTGCAAGGGGAAAAAAACTACGACTGAAAAAAACAATTTGCCTGCGCAAATCTCCATGAATGGTTGCCAGGGTGTTGCTATGTAGTTGCTATAGAGTGCAACAGTTCCCGCCCACTTTTTCTGCGGCGCTGGTTCCGGAAGTTTTTTATATATTCATTTTTCCCATAGTGATTTTTCAAAATTCTTCATTAAAGCGTTATGAGCCATGAACCAAGCAAATCAGCTACGAGGTGAATCACAGCATTACAAACTTTTGAAGCAAAAAAGTTTTTGAAAATCGTACAAGATGGCGTACTTAGCGGCTTTAGTAAGGGAAAGAACTACAATCCCATGAAGCATTGCGAACAGCATAATATATACAAACATTTAAGTATTTTAAGAGTGTAGAGAGATCGACTTGTTTACATCCTTCACAGTGCTTCATGTGCAGAGCCTAAGTGCTATTTTCACTGTACAGCATCATGGGTAATGTAGTTTTTCACCAGGAATTCCACTGTTAAACAATCATTTTAAAAATAAGGTGAAATAATGTGGGGTAACGGCTTCAGCAAAAGCAAATACCATGGATTTACAACATTGCTCACAGTAGGTCTTTCTTTAAAGCTTTATAGACCATTTTGCAAGATGTAAACAACACTGGTCCAGAAACACTTCCTGTTTCAGTTTGTAACTGTTTTCTTTATTTCACATGTAAAGAAAACATCTTAAAGATGTTTGTTTAACTT
Organism: Pimephales promelas; assembly: GCF_016745375.1. The sequence continues at coordinate 8,562,154 of NW_024121299.1, read as the reverse complement.
TTTGATTCATTTTTATATGTTCTGTTGGTTGTATTTTATCCCAGCTTATATGTAGTGTTAAAAAACTGAAACAGGAAGTGCTTCTGGACCAGTGTTGTTTAACATCTTGCAAAATGGTCTATAAGTTATCATTCAGAATCAATGTCCTTATGGAGTTTTTACTTTTGGAACCTGACTTTTGCACTCCTATAGTCTTCTGAATTTTTTTTGTAGCACGTTGCTGTAAAGTTGCATGTCTATTTGACCTTTATTACAACTACGATCACATCTGCGTCGGCGCTGCTGCTGATCCAGAGAGAGCAGCTGTCATGTATGAAACGGCTTCACAAACACCGTATCATTATTTCTGTGGTACAATAGTTCTAATTATCACAGAAGTTCTGGAAAAAAAGTTTATAGTTCAGAATCGGATATAATCATTGATGTCTACTATATATATAAATAAGTGTTGTATCAATTACATTGTTACACCAGTAGGTGGCGACAAGTGACAAGTATTAAATGTATTTGTCATTGAATCATTCATTCAAGAGATTCGTTCAAAAGCATTGATTCATCCCGTAATGAAACGAGTATTTATCAAGGGGGTAATCCATCAGCCGGAAGTTGTAGCCTCGCGCGAGCCGCCATTGTAGCTGTTAGCAACCCATTGACTGCCATTCATTTTGGTGTCACTTTGACAGCGAATAACTTTACATCTGAGGCGTCCAAAGACTCCATTTGTCCATTATTTATTTCTAAAGAAACACGATAATGTATAAAATGCTCCATTTCTTTATATCTTACGTTACAGCCCCGTAGAAACCGTTTTTCTAAAAATCAAGCTCAGTTTGAGCCTGCGCAGTCGCTCAGACATCAGGCAGGAAGTGCAATAGACGGGCTTCAGTCTTCCCCGTTGAAATCAATGGGGTCACTGTGTCCATTTCTTTTACTGTCTTTTATGAGTGAGTTGTTGAATCATTCATTCAAACATTTTTTTTTTTAAATTTAAATTTTTTTTTTATAAATCATTCAGAATAATAAAAGATTTTTTAAAAAGGCTGCAACAATTTCGTCAGAATCTCTAGTACATTATTTTTTTTGGTTTTGGTTGTCTGTTCAGAATTGTGGGAGAATCACAATCTATTCAAGAAAAAAAAAGTGATTTCTCAATTTATCCAGAATCCTGCAGCTCTAGCCGTTGCTAAGGTGTTCTGAGCGCCTTTTTGCATGTTGCCTTAGTTGAGCTGTTTTTAAGTATGTTGCTAAGTAGATGCGAACATGTTCAGAGTGGGTTTTGCACATTGCTGTGCAGTTGCTTAGGTTGTATGACTTCATAGTGTTCTGAGATTTGTAGCGTGTTGTCATACAGTTGTAATGAGCACACTCTGATCTCTGCCCTGCTCCAAGACACATTAATTTGTTGTCAGAAATGCACGTGGTGCTGTGTTGATGTAGGATGATTGGAAATAAAGAGTCATTTGACTGTCGGTAACTGGATCCCCGTTAGACACTGCTGCTGCATGCCGTAAACACTGAAACACAGGAAGACGAGACACTGTGGTCTGGAGTGTGTGTTGACGGGGAAACCCTGACTGGGCCAAACCTGGAAAAGATGAAGCAAACACATATAATGCACAGAATCAGACCCAGCACATGACCGCTGCCATTGATTAGCAACCTCACATGCTCATAAATTCTCTTCCTTTGGACAGGCCTCATGATCTCAGAGAATTAAAGGAGGTGTTTACATTCCTTTTTAAAACCGTTAGACCAATATTGTGTTTTTTATGAGCAAAGGTCTCCATTAAATGACGTCTTTTGAATGTCTGCCAGTTTTTTAATAAGTATAATGAATAATCATTAAACAGAAAAAAACATACATTTATTATTGTCGTTTTTGCTAAATAATAATAATTACTTTCTATAAATATTATTTATATTCACATAATGAATATGTTGGCATTATTTATCAAAGGTCTTCCATAAATGACGTCTTTTGAATGTATGCCAGTTTTTTAACAAGTATAATAAATAATCATTAAACAGAAAAAAACATACATTTATTATTGTCGTTTTTGCTAAATAATAATAACTACTTTCTATAAATATTATTTGTATTCATATAATGAATATGTTGCCATTATTTATTATTAATGTTTTAATTTATTATTTCTGTTTTTAGTTTTATTTAACAAAATAACAGCACTTGCAAAATGGACGTATTATTCCTTATTTTCAAGCTGTCTTGGTTCTGTTTATAATTTCACTACACACAGGCTTAAAATCAGATTATAAGCATATGTTTGAAAGCCATTTTCCCTGTTTATACCCTTTAGCACACAGCAGAGATGTTGACAATATCTGTTTTGTACACATGTGTGGCGTGCTTCAACAAGGCCACCCATCTCATTACAACTGTTAGTTTGCAGTTACGTTGCAGTTTCTCTCTCTCTCTCTTTAATTTTTTTTGTATACATTTTCTTTCCCCTCCTCCTCCTCCTCGTTTTTGTGGCCAGTTTCCAGACAATAATTAGCGTTTAACTTTTGGTCCAAGAAGATATGTTGTTCCAGTAAAAACTCAGAGCAGTATAAACAGGCTGAAGAAGTTCTCTTTGCTCAGACAGGAGGGGTTGGATGTTTTCAAGAAGAAGTGGAACACAATGTGCTTTACGTGTCAGATTACAGACCTGTTTATCAAAAGCTCTGCTCCCATTGGCCGGCACCGTGTCGGAAGTAATCCCTCCCACTGTGCCTTAACCAATCAGCTGCCAGAGAAGTTTTTGTGCATGTGTGAAGGAAATGGAGGGGTAGTGTGGTACCTACATCGAGCAGGCTTGTGTGTGTGTGTGTGTGTGTATGTGTTTGTGCTCCGCTTGTGTGAGTGTTTGGACAAGCTCAATGGATCGCAATTCCTGGAAGCGCCTCCAAGTTGCTGCGAATTCCTGCGAACGCTCACAATAACAGATTCCTGAAAGTGGCTAGTGACTGCAGCTGACCAATGACAGAAACCCGGTGAGGACATCAGCCCTCTGTCCTGCTCCGTTAAGAGGAAGCGCCTCAAACGGACCAAAAGGGAATAAAGAAGGGGGTTGTTTATATCAACCTGGCCATATACCACAAAGTGCTACTGCCCAGTCACCCCTCCTGTTCTCTGGTTTCATAGACACACGGGTCTAAACAAGCCTCAGTGTTCACAACCACACTTATTTAACGCCGTGTTCTTTAGCAGCGCTACAACAGGGTAACCACAGTTCAGGATGATTCCCGAATCCCGATCTGCCAGTCATGGTTCATCAAAGGTCATCTCACATCGCACCAACATCATTAGCTTTAACTGTCAAATTATTCGCGCGATACAGTCTTTTAATCTATTTTGAAAGCAGATTTGCTTTTGGACATTTATTAGTGAAACATGGAGCAACTTATTTTATCCTGATCTGGCCCGGTGTCTTGTAAAGACAAAGGGCTTTTTGAGAGTTTTTTTTGGACAGCATAAGTATTAAGTGATTGTCATAAAAGTGAAACTGACCCAATCGAGAAGAAATTCGAAACCAACTGAATTCAAATAAAAAGAAGCTTGAGAGAATCTAGTTTTCTGTGAATCAACACACAACTCAACTTCAATGTTGCCTTTTGTAATGTTATACAGCAAAGGTTGAGATAAATAGTTGAAAAAATAGGCAGAAATCACAGTTCAGTATGCAGATATTGTAATTATATCAGTTAGATTTCATATAGATGTATAATAATAATAAAAAGTTTAATTAAAGGGGTTATCGGTTTTGGTGTGAACAGACTTTAATTGATCTAGTTTATATAAAATGTTAAATAAAAATTAATCATGAAAATCATACTTTTCGAGACTTGTGAAGCGTCCTTGAGCTTGGGAAAGGCGCTATATTAAATGGATAGTTCACCCCAAAATGAAACTCCTGTCAGTATTTACTCACCCTCATGCTGTTCCAACCCCGTAAGACCTTTGTTCATCTTCGGAACAGGAATTAAGATATTTTTGATGAAATCTGAGAGCTGGATCACTCCTCCATACTAGTCCATAGGCTTCTTAAGGGATTGAAACTTGCAGGCCTCGAAAAGTAATTAAAGACATCGTTAAAATGGTCCAAGTGACTACAGTGGCTCAATCTTAAATTTATCAAGCGACAAGAACACTATTGTGCGCAAAAATAACGACTTTATTTCAACTATTCATCAGCCCTCAAGTCAGGTTACAAGTTTAACAGAGTAGGATCTGTTGTTGTACGTCACACGCATCACACACATGACCAGCGTCGGCCAATAGTGAGCCTACTTGTGACGTTTAACTGACTACAGGCGCAAAGAAAAGGAAATAAATAGTTGATATTTTTGTGTTTTTTTGCGCACAAGTGTTCTCATCACTTGATAAAGTTAAGATTGAGCCACTGTAGTCACTCCGACTATTTTAACGATGTCTTTAATAATTTTTCAAGGCTGGCAAGTTTCAATCCCTCAAGAAGCCTATGGACTAGTATGGAGGAGTGATCCAGCTCTCAGATTTCATCAAAAATTTAATATAGCGCCTTTCCCGGGCTCAAGGACGCTTCACAAGTGTCAAAGTATGATTTTCTTGATTAATTTTTATTTAACATTTTATATAATCTAGATCGATTTAAGTCTGTTCACACCAAAACCGATAACTGTATTAGTGTCCACCCCAGCAGACCGTAACGCTGCAGTTTTGTCGTCTGTCGCTTTAAATGCTTGAGCTCTTTTTTTAAAACTATGTTTTATCGTTTATCAGCTGTGGGAAAATTCGTTCTGAAAGTGATTCCAACGATATCGTTTCTCTGTTCCATTATTGTTATAGGTGTGCTGTGGACTGACTTTGCTTTTCTTTAATATTTAGAACGATTTTTAGAACAATATCTTTACCGTTATTGTTATCATCCTTGGTGTAAACGGGTTCTTTAGTGTTGGTTGTGCAATCTTTTAGTTTCCCAAAAACATGAATACTTCCAAAAGGTGTTTTTTTCTTGTCTTACCCTAATTCACTATGGTAAGCCTATTGTAAGTGTTTATATTTTAGATGTGGCGGGATATTGCATACATGCGGCAGCGTCACACACCCGTGTGCGTCTCGTCATATACGTGAAGGTGGCGTTTTCTATTACTCAACCGGTGAGTAAGGTATTTTATTGAACCGATTGCCATATGGCATATACATATGCCATATGTATTATACATATGCCATATGTATTCATCTGCAGTCACGCAGAGCCGAAGCACAACCAAAACAAATGTTCTTACGCATAATATGCAGTTTTTCTTGTTTTGTTTTGTTTTTTAAGCCAGAAGTTACATTTTGTACCTTTTAAATGATTGAAATATTAACCTAAAATCTCAGGGAGTACTTGAAGGAAATATTTTAGGTCATATATGCCATATGTATTCATCCGCACAGTCACGCAGAGCTTAAGCACAACCAAAACAATGTTCTTACGCAAAATACGCACAGTTTTTTGGGTTTTTTTAAGCCAAAAGATACATTTTGTACCTTTTAAATTATCGAAATATTAACCTAAAACCTAAAAAGGGAATACTTGAAGTAAATATTTTTATGTCATGGTTTCCAAAAAGTTTGTTCTAAACTGAACAATGTTTGTTAGCGGTCTTTCAGCTGAATTAGTTGCAGAAAATGTGTAGAAGAAAAATAGTAAATGTAGATTATTTTAAGGAGCTGCCTTGCAAGCAGTTTTTCAGCTAAACACGTCTTCAGCTAAATCAGTGTGAAGAATGTACGAATCAACTGTGTTTATTTTTTATTCCACTATAGTTATCTCTACTGTGCAATCAAATCACTGTCTAGCATGTGAAAATATATTTAAATACCAGCCTGTTTGTTTAGTCCCGTGGTTTACTGGCTCCAAAAAAGTGGCCAGTCTCTGTGAAGTGACTATCTGTAGAGACTATTAATACCTGCAAAAATATCATTTTGAGTATAGAAACACCGCCATGTGACCGCTACGAGTCAGGCCATAGATCAAGTTATTAGTTCGTCCCTGTCTGGTGCCAAAGTCAACATTTAATCTGTAGACGATATCTGTATCTATGTGAGTGTTTGTTGTTGGGATGAAGCTTCAGAGACTCTCATTTGCAGGTCTTCATTTTGTGCAGTTTACTTATGAGTACAGTTTGTCATTTGTCCAAATAAACTCAAATGCCTGCTGGAGTTTTACCTTCAGTAAAAAAAAAAAAACCTTTCTCAACCACTGTCTTTCTTGGCATTTTAATATCAGTTTAGCATGCTTTATTATTGGCATAACAAAAAGACTAAACATTTGCAATGCAAAATCAAGGAGAAATTGGTCAAAATAAGTCAAATAACAACAGTGCAAATAGAGTGAACAAGTAATGTAAAAAAATTCAAACAGAATAGCAGCAATGCAATGCAAATGAGTTCGGGATAATTTACTACTGGCAGTTAAATGATTATTCTCCTTCTCCTTTTCTTTGTCAGGTTGTGTGCTCTCGTTCAGGACAGTTACGGGATATTCGGTGAGCTTCTTCTGCAGGGTGTGTCCACAGAAACAGAGATCCAGCTGAACTCTGAGCAACTGGAGGGTTGTGTGTGCCTCCTCCAGGCCCTGAGGGTCGTCCAGCGTCTCACACGTGACAAGTGAGTCCGTGATGTCACATGACACTAAAAACATCCTGCTGATCTGAAAACATCATTTTCATTTAATGAGTCATAATTGGAGGCTGTCCTGAAAAACGCACCCAAGTTAATTTCCTCTTCCTTAAAGATACTTTTTTTTCTTTTCTTTTTTTTTTCTTGACGCCACAGCTTAGCAGTTAGATGCATCTAGATATTAGGTAATGGATACTAAATAGACCACTAAAGAAATAGTTGGATTTAGGTGGAAAAAACAGCAATAAATAAATAAATAATTTTTATTTCTGACAATATTCTTATCTTTATTCATAACTTTAGATTATTTAAAGCATTATTATATATTTGTGTGTGTGTGTATTATTTATATATATATATATATATATATATTACACGAAAATTTTTTATGTATATAAAAACAAATACATATAGATACAATTTTGTCATATATTGTCTATATATATATATATATATATATATATATATAATATATACATACACAATATAATATATATAATCATTATATTATTTATTATATGTATGATATCTATTTTCACATTTCATATAAATTAATTTATAAATAAATACATTTTATTTCTGTCCATAATTGCGTTTTAATTATGTATGCATATTATATATTATTTATATATTATTTAGTACTATATATTTTCACATAATTAATTATATATTTTGCACATAAATATTTCAAATGTATGTATCATTAATTATATAAATATTATTTATATAAATAAATATTGAATTGTACAATACAAGTTTATTAATGAAGGAATATTCATTTATAGAATAATAATATGTATTTTTAGAATATTTATAAAACTATTAAAAAGCAAATATGGTCAGAAATAAATTGCTATTATGTCTATTTCTCTACAGTAAACCTTCTTCCTATTTTTTTCTAGTCTACACCCTGTTTTCTGGACTATTTGTAAATCATTAGTGAGCCTTACTGGTCTCCATTGACCTGAAAGTTAATATGAGCTACTGTTTCCAGCCTCACTGGCTCAGATTAGCAGCTCACAGTGTCAGAGTGTCTGCGTTGAGCATTTCTGGCATCTCACTACATGTGTCCGCTTACTCAAGATTGTGTGAGTCTCCTTTAACATCCATGTTGTTTAAGTTAAAGATGGCATGTGATGGGAATTCTGGTGACGTGTTTCCACGGATATGAACATGAGCCATGTACTCGAATGCACAAGATGCTTTTCAACATGCACAGCTTATGTGGGATCAACAGTCTCAGGGTGTATATATGGCTATATAGTGAATAGAGATTTACACTTATGGAAATTCTATAATGATTAAATGATTAAAACTCTAAAACGATGTGCCTTTTTTCCCATGGAACCCAAAAAGAGAAGCATAGCGAAAAGTCATGCTTTTTTCCATTAAATGAATGTGAATGGGTACTGGGACTGCCAGGCTCCAAAAAGACACTGGCATTTTGTGAAAAAAATTATGCATTTTAAGTCATTATTTACTAGTAATATCCTCTTCCGCCCCTATACCAGTCATATTCTGTTTAAAACAATCAAATCCAGAGTAAAGGGGAAGATTTTCAGTGGATAACATCTTACTTTCTGGTCTTTTCCTCACATAAAGGCAGCAAACAGCTTTAGTGGACTTTAGTGCATATCTGTCACAAATGAACAACTTTTTTTGGTAATTCTCAAATTTTTTTTAGTCCCCATACACTTTCATTATATGGAGAAGAACAGCCTGTATCTCCTCCTATTGTCTTCCATACACTTTAAAAAAATATTGTTGGTTTAACTTAAAGTACGTAACCTGGTTGCCTTAAAATTTTAAGTTGATTGAACTGGAAAAAGTGAGTTGAATACAATGAAGGAAATTGATTTAATCATCAGAAACTCAAAATAATAAGTTATCGCAACTAAATAAATTATTTAAGTTGATTTGACAAAATATATATATATATATATATATATATACAGTGCCCTCCACAATTATTGGCACCCCTGTTTAAGATGTGGTTGAGGACTTTTAAAAATTCTCCCTTTTTTTTAAACAACATAGAACCCAAATGCAAAAAAAGAGAAAAATCCAACCTTTTATTTAAGTACATTACTTTGGTGGTAAAAAAAAATGTAAAAATTTAGAAAAATAAAAACTTCAAATCCTGTGTCCCACAATTATTGGCACCCCTAACAATTCCGCTGAAAAATGTAATTGATTTTTTAAAAAATATATATTTTCTGTAGTTGCTAATGTTGGTCAGGGTATCTAGGAACTTTTAATTAGTAATTCATGACTTCCTATTTCCCTGGGGTATAAATATGACATGACACAGAGGCCTAATTCTCTTACCCATTTGTCAACATGGCAAAGACAAGAGAACACACCATTCAAGTAAGGCAGATGTGTGATGACCTTTATAAGTCAGGCAATGGCTACAAGAAAATAGCCACTCACCTTATATTGCCCATATCTAAAGTTAGAGGAATCATTAAGAAGTTTAAAACAACAGGAACAGTGACAAACAAGGCTGAAAGAGGTCCCAAGTTTATCTTGCCACAACGCACAGTGAGGAGGATGCTAAGAAAAGTAAAAAAAAGTCCTAAGCTCACTGTCACAGAATTGCATCAAATAGTGGCATCTTGGGGTCACAAAATCTCCAAAACAACCATCAGACGCTCTCTACATGCCAACAAGATGTTTGGGAGGCATGCTAGGAAAAAGCCTTTTCTCACTAACACTGACAAACGTAAACGTCTGGAGTTTGCCAAGCGGCACTGGGACTTCATCTGGGATCGTGTGCTTTGGTCGGATGAGACTAAGATTGAGCTTTTTGGCAACAAACACTCTAAGTGGATCTGGTGTAAAACAAAAGATGTGTATGCCGAAAAGTACCTCATGCCCACCGTGAAGTATGGTGGAGGATCTGTGATGCTGTGGGCCTGTTTCTCTTCCAAAGGCCCTGGGAACCTTGTTAGGGTGCATGGCATTATGAACGCTTTGAACTACCAGGACATTTTAAATAAAAACCTGATGGCCTCTGCCAGAAAGCTGAAGATGGGTCGTCATTGGGTCTTTCAGCAGGATAATGATCCAAAACGTGTGGCAAAATCTACACAAAAATGGTTCAGTCACAAACTCAAGGTCCTCCCATGGCCATCTCAGTCCCCAGACCTCAATCCAATCGAAAACCTGTGGGGTGAGCTAAAGAGGAGAGTGCACAAGAGAGGGCCCAGGATACTGGATGATCTAGAAAGATTTTGCAAAGAAGAATGGTCAAAGATCCCTCTCTCTGTGTTCTTCAATCTTGTGAAATGTTATAGGAGGAGATTAAGTGCTGTCTTGTTGGCAAAAGGGGGTTGTACAAAGTATTAACATCAGGAGTGCCAATAATTGTGGGACACATGATTTGAAGTTTTTATTTTTTTTAATTTTACATTTTTTTTTACCACCAAAGTAATGTACTTAAATAAAAGGTTGGATTTTTCTCTTTTTTTTGCATTTGGGTTCTATGTTGTTTAAAAAAAAGGGAGAATTTTTAAAAGTCCTCGACCACATCTTAAACAGGGGTGCCAATAATTGTGGAGGGCACTGTATATATAATTATTTAGGTTTAGTTTATTTTCTATTACAGTTTTAGTTTATTTTTAGTTTTCATTTATTTCCTATCAGTAATTTCAGTGCTTCAACTTATTTCTAATAGTTTTGTATTGTTGACAGTTTTCTTTTAATATTTCTATTTTATTTCAGCATTATTTGAGTTAACAAAAATGTTTTTAATAGTTTTTGTTTTAGTTAACGGTAATAACCCTGTCTGGAATGACGTGAGAGTGAGTAAATGAAGGCAGATTTGTAGTTATTTATTTATTTATTTTTGGTGAAAAACAAATAAATCATTTTGTGCATGTTTGGATCGGTTAAACATGTCTCTGCAGAACACGTTCTGACAGTCATCTTGCTCATCTTCTCTTTGTTTCATCTTGTTTGTTTACATCTGAATGCTGTTTCACATACATCTCAATCCTCAGCTTGGAAAGGTGAGGTTTTTTTTAGAGTTAATGCTCAGGAATAGACGTCTTTCTCCAGAAAGGAACAGTACGGTTGTCTGTCCTGCAAGACATTAAACTGTCTAGCTTAATTTCAGTCTGCTTCTCGTCCCGCTGGACTGGATAGGGCGGTTGAGCGGGTCACAGGAAGAGACTGTGTTGAAGACAGCTGTGGAACTGGTTGTGGATGATCAGATCATTCAGCACTGAGGCACACACAGGCCTCAAAAACACTTTTAAACTCCACAAAGATCTTATCATTCTTGACATCTATGAAGCTGAACTGAAGAACTTGTAATGAAACATCAAGAACTTCTGATATAGCGACTCTTACTGCTAAAATGAACACATTTTAGCCAAATTTTAGGTTACAATTTATTTTAGTGGTCCACTTTAGACATTCTAATAACTATAAGTAAATTGTTAACTACATGTCAACTAACTCTCATTATAGTATTAGTAGACTCCAGTTAGTCTAGGGTTCGGGTTAGTAGGATAAGTTTACATGTAGTTGCAAAGTTACTTATAGTTAGAAGAATGTCTAAAGTGGACCATTACCCAGGTTTATTCTATAAATTCTATTTTTTTATTCTATAACTAAATTTCTAGAAACTTTGAAGCCCACATGAGCTAAAGCATAGCTATGAACTTTGTTCTTACCACTGTTATTTTAGTAATGTTTATATACTATTATAGTTTTTATTAAAATTTTATTTATTTTTCAATAATCAATTTAGTTTAATTTTTAAGTTGTGCATTTATATTAGAATTATATAATTTTTTCAGTTTAATTTGCAGTTAGTAATTTAACTTTTTAAAAAAATTAAAATTTGTAAAAAAAAAATATATATATATATAATTTTTTTTACCAAGACTGTATTTTTACATTTTAAAATAGAATTTTAGTTTTATTTCAGCTTAATTCCAATGAACAAAAAAGTTTTTAATAGTTTAGTAAACGATAATAACCCTGTTACCTATTTACGCCATATCAGTTATTATTGTGGGATTGTGGGAGTGTTTATCTGCTAATCTTTTTAAGTCGAACACAGACAAAGCTGATCTCTGTCCTTTTGTCTATATGTCAGTCCGTCTGAAATGTTATTTTAGACGCATAAACTTGTAATTGGAGTGTTAACACAACAGCTAGCCTGCCAAATATTCACCATTTTCAATAGAAATAATTTAATTCTGGAATGTTTTATGACATACTGTTTACGTGTGTGTGTGTGTGTGTGTGTGTGTGTGTGTGTGTGTGTGTGAACAAGCCTCAGCCTGCTAGTGTAACTGATCTCATTCTTGTCAGCAGACACTGTTCATCTGCAATAGAAGCTCAACTTGGCAGCACGTCAGTCTAACCGAAGCTAATGAGACTGAGATTGTAAACACTCCACCTTTAGCTCCCCGTTTTCTGGAAGGATCCCTGAATATGAACGTTCAGAGATTGAAACTTTGTCCCCCTCTCTTCTTCTCTTTGCAGATGTTCTTTGCTCTTCAGTATGATTGACAGTTTGTGGCCTCCTCCGGTTGATCCAAAATCTCATGACGATCTTCCACAGTCTCCCAGCGTAGGTCTTCAGATCACATCATAAATCACAGCAGTGTTTGCTTCATATTTATCGCACATACCTCCTGCTTCTGGAAGATTCCACTTGGGCAGTGGCTCATCATGTCAAAACAACCACCACCACGCTGGATACTTAACCAAAGTACATAGAAATAAACCTTCATAGCTCAAAGATACAAAATTACTTTTAGCAGTGGTTGCTAATACAAACATTACTGGAGTTTCTCGTACCAACAGTTAGTATGGGAACAGTTAGAGGGAATGATGCCTCAAATCAACCGGCTCTTACTTTTATACGTCAGATTGTCACATAGCAGGTGATTACATCGCCAACAAATCCTATAGACTTTTACACTAACCTAGAGATCAGAATCAGGAATGTTAACTACATCTTCAATCAAATTTCCCCTACAAGATCTGGTTGTTTTGTTCATATTGTGTTGTTAAATGACCCACCTGAACTATCTAGTTTGTTTTTGAATAATCAGGGCATTTTGTGCATTCCAGGATCGAGTCCCACCACCCAGTTTCTGCTATAGGTTGAGCATCCAGCAGGGTCACATGGTTCCGTTATCAAGACCGGCTGAATCTCCACTGTACCGCCCACCTGTGCTTCAGACGCTGCGAGAGATCCTTCAGGTACAGCTTCAGAATTATGGCATCGGATTGGCAGAAACGTCTTTTATCACGCATTCTTAAAAAATAAAGACAAACCTGAAAAATATCAAGGAATTTTAAACAGGACCTATTATGCTTTTTACATTTTCAACTTTTCTTAGTGTGTATTGTTGTTGTTTGAGCATTTGAATGCAAAGTTACAAAACACAAAGTCCACTCAAAGGGAGTTTATTCTCTTTATCAGTAAGTGTTTCTAATAGCCCTGTTTTCTTGCGGGATCGAACACATCACAATATTCTTCATTATTCCGCAAAAACTGGGACATGGCCTAGTTAAGTTGTGTTAAGGCCCTGATATACTTCAAGTGAAATCAAAAAACGAATTGTGTGACGTCATTTCAAACTAAATCAGGCCAAAGCGAAGTTCGAACCTTCCGGAAATGTAAACAAACACCTTAGAAGTTCCATTGGTCGGTGGTGATGATGTAATAGGTAGGTGTGGCTCTGAGGCTCCGCCTTCTTTGAGGTGTTCAGGACGTCCACGAGTAAAAACATGAACACACTGGAGAGTCGCTTTATAGTAGAAACTGAAGTTGTAATTCTAATTAAAAGAGACACTGACGCTGTTTTTATTGTTTAATACTGTAATGCTGCTTGCTTCGCAGTGATTTATTTATAGATCGATATATTCTATGACTATAATAAACGTAACGTGACTCAGAGCTGGTGCAGACATCCACATTGCTATGATCAGATGCTTTCTTAAAGGTGAACTCTGGTCAATTTTAACATTGAGCTCATTTTTTGTAAATTTGGAGTGCTGTCAGTACAGACAAAAATGACAAAAATCTGTTTTGCCTACACCGTGTTATCCTCTTTTTAAAATTCACACTCTGTTGATTTCGATGGGGCAAGTTCTAAACCTGCGCTTAGCCTCGAAACATCCTTGATTTGTCATTACGAGTGCACGGCCATGTGAGTGGTGTTATTAAGAGTGACCACGGTCAATCTGACTGCAGTAGATGTGAAAGATATTAAATAAAAATGCTCACATACCTGTATTTACTTCCTGTTTTCGTTCGTTCGTTCGCGCGCGAACTCGACAATCGACTACTGTGGGCTTCGACCGAAAACAGGAAGCTAATACATGTATGTGATATTATATTATAAATATATTAAATATTTCAGCTTTACATTATTTAAATCGATTTAGTTTTGTTTTTAGTTAACAACAAGAAGACTTGTGTGTAAACCATGAAACAATGTTCTTTTAATCTAAGTTGATTTACTTCTGACTTGTTCTGTCTTTGTTTTTTAGGATGAATCTTTGAGATTTCGTTGCAGCTTTCGTGCCACTGTGGTCCATAAACATTTATTGGTAATGTTTTCTTAAACTATTTTTTAGCAATAAATGCATAAATCAGATAATCATTTTCATCATAGCTACAGGTGAAACTCGAAAAATTTGAACATCGTGCAAAAGTTCATTTATTCCAGTAATTCTACTTTAAAGGTGAAACTAATAGACTCATTACATGCAAAGTGAGATATTTCAAGTTACCTTTTAACCTTTTAAGTTGAGTTACTGAAAGAAATGAACTTTTGCACGATATTCTAATTTTTCTGTGTGAAGCACCAGGGCATGCCTGATTTAAGGAGTGTGGGAAATTGTCCTTAGGTTTTACCTTTGGGTTGTCTTCTTAAGAACCCACCATAGCTGTTTTCCCACTACATTTGCCAAGTCTTCCCCCCTTCAGGGAAGCTTCCAAACTGTACACCTTCGTAAAAGCTTTTGGAAAGCTTTACACACTGTTTAGTGTTAGCTTCCCGTAAGTGACATCATCCTGTGACAATCTGCGTGATCGATCATGCAAACCCTTTGACTTTGGACTTTGATAACCTGGGATTTATTTTATTTGAGGTTAAGGGTCATGCTTGCATACTGAGGTGGACAGTAGATACACAGTTGATTAATGTGTTTTGTTTTTAACATTGCACATCTGCGTAGGTGCATGAATCAACAGTCGGTCTGGGAAAATGCCCAAGGAAACGCTTTATTCCTGTAATAATGACAGATTTAATTTCTTTATAAATGATGCAAACAATTGGAGTTTTATTTACATATGAATGTTAAGAGCCAATATCCCTGTAATTTATTAAAGAAATCTAATATAATATGATAAATATTATAGTATAGAAATTAAGTTCTATTCAATCTATCAATTATCTCCAAATATTTGAGGAGAAAAAATGTGCATTACCTATTAAAAGTCTTCCTGTATATTTCAGTGCTAATCTCAAACTCTCTATGAACAGTCAGTTCATATTAATTTATTCAGTAAAATGCACTGATTACCGCATGCATCTTGGTCTTGCAGAGCTCAAATACAGGCGAAATGCTGCTGTTTGTGACGGATCCCAGTCTGCAAACGGAGTCAAACACAGAGGGAAACAGGAGAACCGTAGCCGTGTGTGTGAACCCGTCCTGCCTGATCCGGAGCTCAGTAACACAGGCCCTGGACGCCCTGCAGCAACGGCCCGTTCTGAGGTTCAGAGATGCAGTGAAGGAGCATGGTATTTCATCACACACAGGAATGCATCATCTGTCTGAATGTACTCTCTCGTGCACACCTTTTTTATTGTGACAGTGCAAATGACTTGCTAATTGCTGGTTCATTCAATCGCAGTGGTATAATATTAGGACTTTTAGGACCGTTAAGATTTCTTTGCATTCTTATTAATGCAATGTGAAAATATTATTTTATCAAGCTTATAAATTATAATAAATCCTTATATATTTTTATATAATGTATTTATACGTCATGGTAGCATTTATTTTAGATAAGAAATTTAAAGGGGATATATGTAGTTTTTTACTTAAAATAAAATCTTTAAGATAGAGTCTTCATTTGTACATTTATGAGCCAACCATAATGTAACAGAAACAAACATGTCCACTACGGTTGCCTCTATCAGCCTGTAGGCTCAATTGTGTGTGGAGGAGTCGGGTCCGAATTGGCGTGAAAATTCACAAAATGTGACGTCATTCGCGTTCTCGTCTACTTGGGCTTACATCCGTACGTGCATTAGTGTTTCAAATGGACTGTTTCGGATGGTAAAAAGCAACCAAGAAACTCCTCGTAAGTAAAAAAAAAAGCCTTATCTAGTGCGGCCGATGAGCGTGCGAGTGTGCGCACCGAGAAAGAGCACGAGACTGGCTGCAGTTTCTCTAATGGCCACTGGTGTCAGTAACGGTTAGAAATGTCAGAACTTCCGCAATGCTCCTTTAATTATTTATGATTAATTATTTATAAAATAAATTTGTGCTTAATTGTAAATAATGTCACACAATCTTAATGGTACAAAAAGGAATATGACCTGGACATGTTTTCATGAGATTTTAATGCATGAAAAATTCAGTTTGTCGTTTTTTTTAAGGAAAAGTTCAGCACTTCTGAATGGAATCCATTCAAGCAGAAAACGCTCTGGTTCTGCTTCTTCATATCTGAACTATTTTGAGATTTAGAGGTTTCCTACATAAATCTTCATGTTGTCTTTCTTCAAAACCATGTAAAGAACGTTCTGTGACTTTAATTATGCTACTGCTCCTTTTCACTAAACCAGGTCAGATATTCTGCTGGGATCAGACAGTAATCCAACTGGAACCAGAGGACCCGGCTTTCTCCATACCACAGCCCATAATACTGGATCACCTGGGTCCAGAAGCCCTCCCCTTCTCTCTCTGCTCTGTCACAGGTTGGTATATTCCCCCCATAGCCTCCCCTGTTTTTGAGTTGGTGCGGTCCAGCCTGACAGAACCAGATCTCCGGGGTATACAAGATGTTTGTCCATTTAACCGAAACCAGTTGTTTGTTGGCTCAGGCTTTGTTCTTGATGCTTTGTTAGGGACCTTCTTGTGGTTTGTCATGTGCTTTTCCTTTTTAAAGATCTTTCTCCCCCACACTGAAGGAAAGTTGTCTTTTTGCCCGGTTTTGAGATATAAAAGTCTCATTTTGTTACAAAGTGCTCTGTTCATTCTCTTATATTAGTTTAACTCATGCAAAGTGATGCAATCTCACAGTATTGGTTTTTTTTATTATTCTGTAAATGATCCACAATTATGGTTAATTTTCAATAATAATGTTTCACCGCTTTTCCGAATGCAGAATAAGCGTAATCACTAAAACCAATATGTTATGTTATGTCTTATGTTATATGATATGTGTGGTCTGATGTGATGTGTTGTGTTATGTTATATGTTATATGTTATATGTTATATGTTGTTATGTTATATGTTATGTTATATATGTTATATGTTATATATGTTATATGTTATGTTATATGTTAAATGTTATATTTTGTTATATGTTAAATGTTATGTTTTTATGTTATATGTTGTTATATGTTATGTTATATGATGTATGTTATGTTAAATTTTATGTTGTTATATGTTATGTTGTTATGTTATATGTTATGTTGTTATATGTTATATGATATATGTTATGTTATATGATATATGTTATGTTATATATGTTATATAATATATGATATATGTTATATGATATATGTTAAGTTATATGTTATGTTATATGTTATACCATATATGATATATGTTATATGATATATGTTATGTTATATGTTATGTTGTATGATATATGTTATGTTATATGATATATGTTATGTTATGTTATATGATATATGTTATGTTATGTTATATGATATATGTTATGTTATGTGATGTATGATATATGTTATGTTATATGTTATATGATACATGTTATGTTATATGATATATTATATATATTATGTTATATGTTATGTTATTCCACACTGACGCTCTCACAGGTTTCATGCAGACATTATGTTCAGGTTGTTCCGTGTCCTGTTGAAGAACAGAAATGTGATATTTGACACTCCATGTTAGACTTTGAATCTCTTTCACCCTGTAGATAAGACAAATCATCTGACTCAAAAGTGTAACAAGCTCCAATAATCTTCTGCAGTGGTCAGCAACTTCAGCTTCTGGCTGTGTGCCGGAGGATTCTCCAGAGAGCAGAGGTTCATGCAGGGGTCTTATCACTCTGCCTGTTGTGTATTATCTAACATAGATGTGTCCTTGTGTGCTGCGTGTTACTGCTTGCGGGATGTTGTTTGACAGAAAATGTCCTAAATTTGAAAGTTCTCAGAAGTTTGAAGAACAAACTATTTAATTATGTGCTGATGTTGCCATGATGTTGTTATGTGTTATGTTATATGATATGTGTGGTGTGATGTTATATGTTATATATGTTATGTTATATATGTTATGTTATATGTTAAAATGTTATGTTGTTATATGTTATGTTTTATGTTATATGCTTGCGTGATGTTATTTGACAGAAAATGTCCTAAATTTGAAAGTTCTCAGAAGTTTGAAGAACGAACTATTTAATTATGTGCTGATGTTGCCATGATTCCTTTGGTTATAGTATTTCATCATTTCACAGTAGTATTGGCTTTTTGGGGGTAAATCAGAAGTGTAAAAATAGCAGTAGTCAGCTAATTTACTCAGTAAGTAGTAAAAATAACAGAAAGGGCTTATTCATAAGTAGCAAATGGAAACTAGTAAACTATTTATTATTACATATAACTTTGTTAGATATTAACACTATGCATGGTTTATCCTGTAATCATCCAGCAAAGTGATTTTAGTCAGTGTAATGACTGTGATTTGCATATGTTAATGTGCAGGTGTGATTGTGGCAGTGGACGAGAGCACAGCGTTCTCCTGGCCCACCTGCAGCCGCTGTGAGAGTTGCCGATTAGAGACTCGAGAAAAACAGTAAGTCCAAAGTTCTGTGCTAGACCGGTTCCAAGTCCAAACCAGTGAACTTTAAAGACAAGAAACAATCCTAAGTGATCGTCAGCCTACAGCTTAGACAGTGGTAGGGACATGGGGACACTCTTAGAAATAAAGGTTTTTTTATTGGTATCTACAGTTCCATAAAGAACATATAAGATCCATTGAAACTTTCCATTACACACAAGGTTCTTTAGATTAGAGAAATGTTGTTCACAATAATAATAATTTAAAAAATGGTTCTTTTAAGAACTGTTCTCTTAAAGTGTTTAGCACTGTGCCAATTCATTACCAATGTTTTGTAGAAATGCCTAGAGACATTATTACAGCAGCATCACAGCTGCAAATTCCTTCTTGTGTCATCTAATAAAATGAAGTGTTTATTGAGTCCCAACTGCGTTCTTTACCAAGTTAGGAAATTGAGTTTTCCCAAAGTACATTATTGGGGACATGTTTGTGGCATTTTATTTTGTTCCCGAAGCCACAAAAAACACTTATGATGTAGTTTGACATGACCATTTTTCACCCTTCTCCTTGAGCCTGAAGATTAAAGTCGTTATGAAACGGACTTTCTTCCATATATCCTAGTGAATTGGCTTCTCAACCAAAAAAGAGAACAAGTGCAGGATCTGATTTTGCCCATGTGGAATTGATTGAGTGACAGGTTGCCCCGCCCTCACGCCAATAAACGCGTCAGTAGAGAAAAGTGAGGCAAGAGGGAGAGGAAGTTATTAATTAAAGATAAAGGCACATGAATTAAACAAAAAAATGATAAATCAGTTATGATAAATGCTTTAATATTCCATAAAAATAATTTCTATTCACTTTTTCAACTTCTGTATTTAAATGAGCTCTATTATGATTGGTTGTAATTGGCTAATTTATGTGCATGTGAAGTCCCATACATTAAATGTCTTGTTTCACTCAGATTTTAGAAGTAAAATAGGTCGACTTCACTGAATGCCGGATGCATGTGTTCGTCTTATCCGGTCCATAAGTTTGTTGACCTGTGTCTGTTTAGAGTTAACGTGTAAGATCCCTCCATTACTTGAGTTTAACCACAATCCACTGCACGGCTAAATTGTTTTCACATTCCAGTGTAATAGCAAAGCCGAAGTGATGAATCATGGTGCCTTTAAGCCCTCAAACTGAAAAATAACAACTATAAAAATTGCATCTTTGTTGGTGTGCCGGTTCCTAGGAAAGGATTCCTGTGTTTAGCATGTGGAGCAGTGATGGATGAAGCGACCATAAAGATGCAGCTGGAGGTGTTTCTGAGCTGCTCCTCACTGAGCCACTGCACTGTCAAAGTCAAGGTGAGATGCTTTATGTAGAAAACCTTTATTCACATAGTGGGAATAAATATATCATTCTCATTACAGTTATGTAAATGCAACATTTCACATTATGCGTAATTAGGTCCAAAAATCAGTGCATTTTATGTGAAATATGGCCTCCTCGAGATGGGTTTGGTGAGATTCCAATGTTACTCGCTTAAAAACAAACTCTAAGACATCTGTATCTACATCTTAAATTACGTTAGAAGGACGAACATAAACACTCAAGAAAGTGAAGCTAGCATGATTTAATCACTCGTGCAGAAACTAGTGTGTCATCGAGAGTTTATCTTCACTCTGTTTTATTTCCTGGAAATTTCAGCGATAGCGGAGGGCCGCATATTATGGAACAGATTTAACAAGATACCTCTCGTGTGTTATCAGACATGTGCTTCACACCCACAGAACTGGAATAAACTTATGAAGCATACTATACTATTTTGGACCACTGAGTAACTGATGCATGAAAGGGAACGTTTATGCATTCTGCTCTTAAATGTCAGATTGCTTTTTATTATTATTTTCACTTGTTTCTTCAAGAAGCACAAAGACTGATTGTCTTAATAAAGTCTAAATTAAAGGTATCGTTCCGCAGTAGTTTCAATTTTGATATTTTTAGGTCAAACCGTTCTCGTCTGTCAGTCATATAATGGAGGTCTATGGTCACCACCTCAAAGAGCATGCACAGAGAAGTCCCAATTAAACATGATTTAATGTCTCGTAAATGTAAGTACACACTGGTGGCCTAAGACACGAAACGAGCGGTTTGTGTGAGAAAACTAACAGTATTTATATCGTTTTTACCTCTTGTAACCACCGCAACGTCCAAGTCACCTGAGGGCGTTGGCGCTTTGTGGCTGTAAAGAGGTAAAAACGATATAAATACTGTTCATTTTCTCACACAAACCGCTCGTTTCGTGTCTTAGGCCATCAATGTGTACTTACATTTACGAGTCATTAAATCATGTTTAATTTGGACTTCTCTGTGTATGCTCTTTGAGGTGGTGACCATAGACCTCCATTATATGACTGACAGACACGAACGGTTTGACCTAAAAATACGACTGCGGAAACCCTTGAGGTAAGCTATCAAAAATTAATTTCAAAGTGAACTATCCCTTTAATGCAAAGCTATTCTTTAATGCGTTTGATTGATACAACTATCTTCCTCTAAAAGAAGCAATGCATTTACATAAATAAAGCCTTTGGATGATCTTTTCTAAGTGCAAATTTCTCCAAATGCTCGATTAGACGGGGTCAGACAGGGTTGATTTCCTGAGTCTAAATGATTTCAGTCTGTACAGAAAATATTAATGTTTCACACAGTATTCCTGGCACATTGTGTGACTCAAATGATGATATTAATGCATTCATGTGCATGTTTCAGTTGCAGCAGAAGACCATTAATTCTCTCCTGAACTCGACAAGGTGTCCTGAGGTAAGATTCTGGCCTAGACAGAAGTCACTCTGTTTCAGTTTTTAATTGAGAGTTAATTGTTTGTTTGTTTTGTGTGATCTGTTTCTTTGACAGGGTTACAGTGTGGAAAATGTTCTTGGGTCGGAAATCGGTCCTCTCAGCACCTTAGTCCACGTGGTGAACAGAAGTCACACAGTTTGGATGGGTTTGGAGGAGTTATCCTTTGACCTGCACTGACTAGCACACTCATATGTTGATATTGTGTCTTGCCTTACTTCCAAATGAATGTAAATAAACAAATGAAAAAAGAGCATAGTGCCAGAATAACTCCACCACCTGAACCAAATTACTTTCTGAACGATCATTCTGGACCCTGTAGTTTTCAAACCACAATCTAATTAATATTCAAATGAAAGATGCTCATGTGATGCCCAGTATAAGCTGATAAAATACCTTTGTTTTTGTCAATCGATTGCCAAAAGTTGCTTCTAGCCACATTACGGTGATTTAAGTGAAATTATTTGAACAAAAAAGAAAGTTTAAACAAGCTCTGATCTGCCTTATTGATGTATTGCTCTCTATGACAGTACATTCACTATAAATTAAAAGTGTTTTGCCTCCAAATAACTGAAGTCATTTTCATTAAAGGTGAGGGGTTTTTCCCCACAACCATTTCAAAAGATAATTTTTATATGTCTGATAACTGATTATTTTGACTGATAATTTTATTCCTACTTCTTGACTCACTGATAATCATTACACTGCAACAATACTCTGGTCATTTGTATATCACATATGCTGTGTGGACATTTGTATTATGGTTAATGATTATTTACGTCAGCGAATTGATTCTAAAGTGGTCTCTAGGGCCTGTAAACTACTATAAAACAGTTGACGACTAATGACTTTGAAGTAATAGAACATTTATAAATATTTGTAAGCAATAAATACATTAAGTATGCTTCACATGTGAATACTATTGTTTTTGTTTTTATGTAAATTGCTGTTCAATTCATTAAGCACTTAAATGGTAGTTGTAGCCCTTTTCTTACCAACTTAGAAGCAAAAAAATTGCCTTTACGCCTGACAGCATAGTATATGTTGTAGAACAAAACACGAATGTGTCTCTAATGTTTACCGCAAACATTACGTTACCCATGTAAACCCATAGTCAATCGTTGAACTGATTGACAGCTGGACCTTTCACAGGACCACGCCCCCCTCAGACCCGCCCCCGTGCAAACATGCGCGTTCACATATGGATCTTTTTGAAATTTGACGTCGTTTTATTATACATTTGTACACACTGTACAATTTCAAACATGCTCTGGCATTAATACGAAGTTTGGGGGAATTATAAAACAAGTACCATAAAAACATATATGAAGCCTTTTTTTCTGTAATAATTTAGAATACAAAAACATTCACAAGAAGAATAATCACAAGTCCATCATCCAATGCGTAACTTAATGCACGTCTGCTACAGAAGAACATAGTAATTCAAGTTCACTGAGGTATGTTTTGGCAGGCTCTCCGACGCGCGTCACCGACTGTCAACAACCGCGCGCGCCGCCGTCCCAAACGAAAGTTCGGGTCTCTGTTTGAAGAAGTTTCTGAGGCTGCCCAGTTCTCGCGACAGGTGATCGATCGTTTTGTGCAGGCGCTCGTTCTCCGCGTTCAGCTCGATCATCTTGTGCTGCATCTCCATGTTGCGCTGCTTCGCCTTGTCCCTGCTTTTACGCACGGCGATGTTGTTCCTCTCGCGCCGCTGCCGATACTCGTTGCTGTGTCTGTCGACAGTCTTTTTGCCCTTTTCCTTGCCCGGCCTCCTGTGGCTAACGGGTTCTGGCTCAGGTGTGGTGGGAGGTGTGGGCTGTCCCGTGTGCATGAGGCTCACGGACGTCTGCGCGCACGTCTCGATCTGAGATGGCAAGGACGAGGATTGGTCGCTGTCGCTCCAGTCCGACTCCCTCTTGATCGCTGCGCAAAACGTGCCCTTGCCAAACCCCCCCAAGTCCTGGTGCTGCTGGAGCCTCTCCGAGCTCTTTTGCGCAAAGCCATCGATGCTCTGCGCGTAAAAGTCGGGTTTTTCTTGCTTCATGGTGTTGTTGAACAGGTCTGCAAAGAGCTCGTCGTTGCAGATCTCCAGCGGGACCGTGGACATGGACTCGATGTAGGTGCTGAAGTCGATCGCGCTCTCGTCGTCGTAGATGGCAGGAGCATTATTGAGCTCCATCATGCTGCTGCTGCTGCTGCAGTTGTTGTTGTTGTTATTGTCCTGGGACGTGCCATGCTCGCCCCCTGGTTTGGCATCCCCTGGCATCACTTTATTATCATAGAAATTGGCAGGCTCCATGGCCCAGCTCATGTTGCATGGTGGCGTTACGCACTGCGAGTCCAGGTTGTATATGTCAGACATGGACGTAGAGAAACTCACTCAGATGGTACCAAAATCAGCAGATCCCTTCCGAGTCCACTGGCAGCTTAAAAGAAAAACCCCAAAAGCGTCTCGAGCAATCACACCCTGTTCCGCGCAACCAGCGCGTATCTCCAAAAGTCTGGCTGTCTCGGGCACAGGTGTTAAAGTCCTCGTAGCTCTCTATCGAAACTTCGCCGTCCTCGTGCATAAGTACCAGCGCTCGGCTTGCGTCACAGCGAAAACGCCCCCTTCCAGAAGCCAGTGAATGTCCAGAGGCTGTCACGTGTTCCGCCCGGGCTCCTATTTGAGGAGAGTCGGGTGTGCATGAACGCCTACCAGAAGACACACTTCAAGAAGAGCTGTCAGAACTTGGTGTTGGAGCAGGACATGTTTGAATGCGTATGCATGTGTGGAAGTGAAAGTCATTTAATGCGTCACTACCAATATACACGTGTAAATACGAATCAAAAAATTGAAAACGAACTTTAAAAACTTTGTTTTTGTGGGACATGTTTGAATGCGCCACTACCGACATGTATAAATACGAATGAAAGCATTGAAAAACAAACTTATGAGTTTTTATTTTTGTCCAAAACTAATTTTCCTTCGGGGACATTAAAGAAAATCTTTAAAAAAAAAAAAAAAAAAATATATATATATATATATATATATATATATATATATATATATATATATATATTTGTATGTTGACATGTTTTAATGCGTATGTATGCGTACAAAAAATGATCGGTTAGAGAAAACTAATTTAATAATGCGCCATTACCAGCATGCATAAATAAATAAATAAAATTGGTTTATTATTATTGTTATTATGATATCGTGTAGTAGTAGTGTCTGGTGTGAGCTGAAATACCACATCTGTTCTTTTCATCTGGGTGTTTATTTTATTTTAGAAGCGTACAAATTCAGTACAAAAACAATATTACAAAATACAACAAAGAGTTCGATTAAAGCAAAGGAAATCAAAAGAAAATCGTTTTCTAAATACATACAACTAGCCTACTACATTTGGCTCATTGGGGCACTTTATCTTGTCAACCACATAGACATCTAGTGGATGACAGGGGAATTACCTCTGTTTACTCTGCGTTGATGTTCTTTCCCGCGAAAATGTCGGACTATACCAAACCGTTGGTGGGATTCGTTTATGTCACCCCTTCTATAATCGTCATTCTGCAATTAAGAACGTTTGAAAAATACATTTCTTTCATGATAAACGTATGTAATTGCAATTTTATTGCGTAATCTAAGAAATAAGGATTTGTTATATAATTAATGTACCCACGTATCGCGCTTCTCCCCCTCTAGACTGATAGTGAGGAGCCTATTCTTGGTTGGTCAAAATTTCCCCGCGAAATTTACGTCACAGTCAGTTTCGCGCCACCGTTCACATCGGAAGGGAAACAGTGCGAACGGTAAGTGTTATGATGTGTTATAAACTAACCGTATTTTTATTAAGTAAACGTAATCACGAGGACCTGAAACTGATTTTGATCAACCGGGCGGTAACATAGTGTGTCATGGTTTAAAATAACGGTTATTTTGTATCCTATTTTAAAGTCTCGGTAATGTCATTGTATGAGATGCAGCGTGCTGCTCGCATTCACTGTTGCAAAGTTACTATTCATCCTTCTTAACGTTACCTTCTTAATAAAACCACATATTTATTTCCCATGTGTGTTTACGTAATCTTAGGTATGTTCTTTTGTGTTGATTTACACTTTTTAAATGTGAAGTCTGTGTCTGATTTATTCCCTGTGAATCTCATGCTAACATCAGAATTATTGAGTCTGTTGACAAAATGAGTGTTTATCATTTGTTTCTATTAACTTTTGTGATTCATTGACATTTTTCTTAAAGGTATCGCAGAGTAATGTGATAATGATCTAATTTGTTTCCTTTTGGGGGAAAAAATCATAGGACAAAAATATTGACAGTTCATAAGAACTATACAAATTATAGGCCATTTATTTATATATATATATTATGCTAGACTGTATTTTTAAATGTCACTATTACAGTGTAATTTTATATTTAAGAACTTAGTTATATTAATCAACAACATGTACGTACTATGGGCTTATGCAATTATGCATAATTTACTGTTATTATAATGGTAAGTGCATGTAATGTTAACAAGGACACTGCAAAATAAAGTGGTACCTAAACATGCAGCTATTAGAATTTATATGAAATGAAATTAAGTTTAAATTAAATTGTTTATATAATGTAATATTTAATGATTCAAGTTTAGAAATCATTGAACTGAATTTTGGTTCCAGGTCACTAATTTTGAGTTAACTTTTCAGTTTTGAGTCAAGATGTCTTCACCATCATCTCAGAGCCGTAAGAGAGACCCTCCGACCCGTGAGTCCACACCATGTGGTTTTTAATTCGTGGTATTTTGTCATGAGGTTTGTCTTTGACCATTGCTAACCAGGTTTGTGTGTTTGCAGCCGCGAGCGAGGACCCCCTCTCGCCGCCGTCTCAGCGCTCCAGAGCCCATGACACGTCCACAGAGCTTCAGCCCATGCCCACATCTCCAGCCATGGACGCCTCGCTGTTCTCCAGTCCTATGGCTCCACGCTCTGGTATGACTCAAACTCAACATCATATTTGCATTGAAATGAATTGCTCGTGCATTTGAATTTGGGGAAGGTCTCTAAACATCAGGATTTGTTTCATCCAGTCCTGCAGAGTGAGATCGATGCCAGTTCTCCGCTGATGTACGGCACTCCCAGCTCCAGGGTGGAAGGAACGCCCCGCAGCGGCATACGCGGGACACCGGCACGGCAGCGGCCCGACCTGGGATCCGTGCGGAAAGCCCCGCAGGTCGACATGCACTCCGAGCCGGTGAGGGAAAGTCCTTATTGTTTGTCGTTTAGTTTTAGAGTTGAATCTTTTCATTTTTGACTCTCTGGGTGTGTTTTTAATAAATGTAAGGGATAGTTCACCAAAAATATTTTTTTTGTAATATACTCACCCTCAATTTGTTCCAAACCTGTGTGAGTTTTAGTGTTCTGTTGGAGGAAATAGTTGGAAAATGATTTTTTTCTCAAATAGTGAGGAGATTCACCCCTTCCATGTAAAGCGCTTTGAGTGCAGAGAAACGCTCTACATAAATGTAATGAATTATTATTAGGGCTGTCAAATGATTAATCGCATCCAAAATAAAAGTTTGTGTTTATATAATATATGTGGGTGCAGTGTGTATAATTATTTTGTATATATAAATACACACACATGCATTTATATTTAAGAAAAAAAAATGATATATAAAATATTTATATAATATAAATTATATATAAATCTATATACAGTATATACATGTAAATATTTCTTAAATATATACAAGCATGTGTGTGTTTATATATATATATATATATATATAAATTAATTATACACAGTGCACCCACATATATTATGTAAACCCAAACTTTTATTTTGGATGCGATTAATCGTTCGACAGCCCTAATTATTATTAAATTATTATAAAAAAATTCAAAATATGTTTTTGGGTTCACTATCCCTTTAAAACCTAAAACCTTAAATATGAATATTTATGGTCTTATAAGTGTTAATATTTTACTGTGTTTTTTTCATGAGCTTCAATCAGGGTGTGATTAAAGACAACAACTTTTTTTTCCCATTCACATGACTGTATACAAATAAAAAATAACGGTATTTGGTATTATTCAAAATGATAATTTTATTATTTAAATTCTAAAAATTCAACAAATTAAAGTAAAAAAAAATAATAATAAAGAAAGAAATATATCATTGCAAGAATACGAATGTGCTGGGTCATAATTAAGGTTGAAAAATGTAGAAATCCATATTTGGATTATCTTTAACTAAAAACATTTGTTCAGTGGAGGAAAAAAAGCCAAAGTAAAATATAAATGAAACTAAAACGAGAAATGTTGTTTCTTTTCATTTGAAGCAGTAAAATTGCAAACTGGAAATAAAAACTGAATTAAAAATAACGTAATAACAAAATTACTTCAAATTTAAAATGAACACTGAGAATATTAAGTTAATTCAAATTATTATTAATATAATAGTATATAGATAGAATACAGATATTAACTGCAATAGCATATTGTGGTAAAATAATACTAATTCATATAAATACAGAACAATCACATTCATAAAAATCGCTATTGTGTGGTGATTTTCAGCCATCTGGAGACGCAGCGGCCGGCAGTGAACAGGGGACAGGAGCAGCGGGACAGAGGCTGGTGATCTGGGGGACTGATGTCAATGTGGGAACCTGCAAGGAGAAGTTTCAGGTGTGGCTGAAGTCTGAGGGACTACACCCATCCACAGATGACTGACAAAAAGCTTGTCTTGTCCATGGCTAAATGACCTTTTGTTGAGTATCTGTATTGTTTTTTCAGCGTTTCCTTCAGCATTTCACAGACCCCGACTCCAAAGAGGATGAGAATGCTGGTCTGGATCTGAATGAGCCTCTCTATATGCAGAAACTGGATGAGGTGAGAAGTGCAGTGCTCATTAGAAACGCTCAAAAGTGGCCGCTTGGATATGAAGTAGTTCATGTTTGGTCATGCAAAATCCTTAATATCCAGTTCTTGTGTAATAACATTGAAGATTTGTTTGTGTTCTCAGATCAGTGTTGTTGGAGAGCCGGTATTGAATGTGAACTGCAGTCACATTCAGACGTTTGACGCTGATCTCTACCGCCAGCTGATCTGTTATCCGCAGGTAAGACCAACTGGTGAAATCAGCCCAATATTCACAAATTGACGCTACCGTTCAAAAGATTAGTCTCGGTAATTGCGTTTTCCCTCCTGACTCGTTTGGAGTGTTTGATTCGGGACCTGCTGCATTTTCTGCTTTAGTTTAAATTCATTAATTTAGGCATGTATGGACACGCTAAAATCACACACTCAGATTCTCACCAAAACAATTGGTCCACGATCACCTGAACCAGGTGGAAAGTCGCTTGTGGCGAGAAAACAATCTGACCCACGGACCAGGCTGTTGGTCTGTTTAGAAATGTTTAGAAAAATTTCTTAAAATATATATATTTTAAGAAATTAGTAATTCTATTCCACAAGGATTCATTAAATTGATCAAAAGTGACAGTAAAGACATTTATATATAATGTTACAAAAGATTTATATTTCAATTAAATATTTTTTTGGACTTATCAAAGAATCCTGAAAAAAATTTGGTTTCTACCAAAAATATGAAGCAGCACAACTTTTTTCAACATTGATAGTAATAATAAATGTTTCTTGAGCAGCAAATCAGCATATTAGAATGATTTCTGAAGGATCATGTGACACTGGAGTAATGACTGGAGCTTTGTGTCACAGGTAGGGCTGTCGCATCCAAAATAAAAGTTTGTGTTTACATATTATATGTGGGTGCACTGTGTATAATTATTTTGTATATATAAAAATACACACACTTGCATGTATATTTAAGAAAAAAATATTATTTATATATAAAATATTTATATTTCTATATAATATAAATTATATATAAATCTATATACAGTGTATACATAAAAATAGTTCTTAAATATATACAAGCATGTGTGTGTATTTATATATATAAAATAATTATACACAGTGCACCCACATATATTATGTAAACACAAACTTTTATTTTGGATGCGATTAATCGTGGTTTGACAGCCCTAGTCACAGGGATAAATATGTTCAAATTTCACAATATTACAGTTTTTACTAAATTTTTGATCAAATACATACAGCCTTGGTGAGCAGAAGAGATTTCTTTAAAAACATGAACCCCTAGTTTATTATATTGTCACTTTGAGTACTAAAAGTCTTTCACTCTTATCCTTACAGGAAGTCATCCCCACTTTCGACATGGCGGTCAATGAGCTCTTCTTTGACCGTTTCCCAGACTCCGTGTTGGAGCATCAGATCCAGGTGCGGCCCTACAGCGCTGTGAAAACCAGAAACATGCGCGCACTCAACCCTGAAGGTAAGAAACCCAGCAAGCCGGACGATGTTTACTGATAAATGAGTGCACCCGTCACATCATCATCATCATCATCTCTGGTGTCCGTTCAGACATTGACCAGCTCATCACTATCAGCGGGATGGTGATCCGCACCTCTCAGCTGATCCCTGAGATGCAGGAGGCGTTTTTCCGCTGTCAGGTGTGTGCGTTTAACACGCGCGTGGAGGTGGACCGCGGACGCATCGCTGAACCCGCCGTCTGCCGCAACTGCAACACCACACACAGCATGGCACTGGTGCATAACCGCTCGGCCTTTTCCGACAAACAAATGGTGAGTTGATGATGTTGTTGGGATTTTCATGCTAGTGGTCTCCACAAGTATTACATTTAAATGAGACCATGTGACTCAACCTAACCAGTACTAGCACTTCTGTTTTCATTTATCAACTTAACTAAATAGTGCTGTTGTTTATTTTTGCACTTCACATGCTGGTTTAGAAAGGGTTTCTTTTGTAATGGCATTTGTTTACTAGTTGACCAAAACTAAAATCGATGAAGGCAAGCATTAATGGGAACGTTTCTGTTTTTTATGTGTCATAGATAAAACTGCAGGAATCTCCAGAGGACATGCCAGCAGGTCAGACGCCCCACACCACAGTCGTCTACGCTCACAATGACCTAGTGGACAAAGTGCAACCTGGAGACCGAATAAACATCACTGGTACGTCCTGTTGTCAATTCAGCTTTATGTGGTCTTGTATAGGTTCGTTCTCCCAAAAATTAAAATGTTGTCATCACTTACCATAATGATATTTTAAAGAATGTTGGTAACCATGCATCATTTTCATTTTTGGGTGAACAATCCCTTTAATGTTGTTCGCTGATGATTATGTTTTAAAAAGAAGTGTCTTCTGCTCACCAAGACTGCATTTATTTAACCAAAAATACAGAAAAACACATTTTGTGAAATATTATTAATATTTAACGTAATGTTTATCGTTAAATATTATACTTTTTTGTACTTCATTTTATTTCTGTGACGCAAAGCTGAATTTTCATCAGCCATTACTCAAGTCTTCAGTGTCACATGATCCTTCAGAAATCATTCTAATGCTACATGCACAATATATAGAGTTGGTTTTTTTAGGCTTAGTTTATTTTTCTTAAGTAAAGGTTAAAAAAAATATTCCTTCTGTATTATTATTATTATTATTATTAGAGAACTGGTATTTTGTACCAACACTAACCATGTCTGTTATTCTCCTCAGGCATTTACAGAGCCGCCCCTATGCGTCTGAACCCACGACAGAGCCAGGTGAAGTCTGTGTACAAAACCCACATCGACGCCATTCACTTCCGCAAGACGGATGAGAAGCGTCTGCATGGACTGGACGAGGACAGTGACCAGAAACTCTTCACTAAAGACAGAGTCGCCATGCTCAAAGAACTAGCCGCAAAACCGGACGTCTACGAGCGCCTGTCCTCTGCCCTGGCGCCCAGCATCTATGAACACGAGGACATCAAGAAAGTGCGTTTTAATTGTTACTGGTTAAAGGAGTAGTTCACTTTTGAAAAAACTTTTGCTGATAATTTACTCACCCCCATGTCATCCAAGATGTCCATGTCTTTCTTTCTTCAGTCGAAAAGAAATTAAGGTTTTTGATGAAAACATTCCAGGATTTTTCTCCATATAATGGACTTCAATGGGAACCGGATGGTTCAAGGTCCAAAAGACAGTTAAAGAGCATATTGCAGGTAAAAAAAAAAATCGAAATTTATAGATAACCTTGTATGAAAATACCATATGAAAAGTTAATGCAGGATTTAAAATGTTTTAAAACAACATAAGGGCACTAATTTAGAAGATAAAGTGAGCGTTTCTTGGACTGCTAGTAAAAACGGCTTTTTTTTCAACGTCGCGTCATTTGACGTCATAGCAGGGAGCCGCAGCCTCGGCTCAGTGAGAGCAGGCTGGTGTTCAGTGAGAGCGCTCGTCAGTCAGTGTGCTTTCGTTAGTTTTTGCATTTTAATTTATCATCGTCATGGTAAATATTGTGTTTGTGGAGATTGCAAAAACTCCAGCCTGTCAGGACTTCAAGATCGAGTCCACAAGTTTCCATTACAATAAAAGTGACTGTGCTATATAGCCTATCTTTCGTTCCTGGTGCGGTTTGAGCAGGTGAAGAGACGGGATTTCTCCTCTCGGCTCGGAAAACACGGTCGTGTGTAGCGTTCACTTCAGATCAAATGATTAGCATCTCGGCAATATGATGGAGTTCAACATGGTATGCCGAAGCAAGAATATTGATCGTCGTATACTACCAATGGCATCAAATAGTGTTATATAGGTAACTTAGTCATGTCATGCCCTAAATAAAACTTGTAATTGAAAAACAAAATTGGTTGT
The DNA here is from genome assembly GCF_016745375.1 of Pimephales promelas. The sequence continues at coordinate 8,529,901 of NW_024121299.1, read as the reverse complement.
TTAAATACTCAAACCTTTAATGTTCTGTTTATGTTATAACCAAGGTGAAAATATGTATTAAAAATTTACCCGAGTATAGCCTATGCTTTTAGTATAGAAATATACTCAAGTAAAGTTTTTATACATTTAATAGTATATAAATCTACCCTAAACATACTAATGTCTGCTGGCCTGTTATAGGATCATAATAATCTGTACAATATTGTGAGCACAGTGTATATCGTTAGCGAACGTGTATACTATAAGTACGTCTCTCACCTAAAAGGCACCTGTCCTGTTCTCCACTGGTTCTCCTCACATCACAGCTCAATTTTTCTCTGACCATTCTGTCTGACATTATCCTGGCCTGTCCCTGATCTCTTTAGCATAGCAGGCTCATAACTTTATGGCTTGATCCGTCATACGAGTATTTCCTCAGCGTCCGAAATGTCATGCGATCCATTGTTTTCCTGTTGTGTGAATCGACCGCTCTCCCGCTCATTGCGTCACGCCCGCCACGCCCATTTTCAGACGCGGAAGTAAAATTTTCTCACAAAAACGACTGCAGAAGCTTCTGTGGCGTGTTTATACGTATATTTTAAAGAAAATCTAGTTCCTACATTGTTTTTCTATGCATTGACTCGTTGGGTCCTCTAACCTGCAATATGCCCTTTAATAACTGTTTCAGATGCAGCTTCAAATGTCTTTAAACGACACCAGACGATGAATGAGGGTCTTATCATGCGAAACGATCGGTTATTTCAAAACTTATTCCAAAAATGTAACTTTTCTAAGGACAAATGCTAGCCTTGCTATATTCTGTGAGGCGCGTTTGTAACGTCACGTATTACGTAATTACGTTCAAGAGGTCACGGGCGACGTAGCCGGAAGTACAGAATCAAAATCGTCCGACATCGTTGTTTTTCCTTTTAATTCCTTTTTTTGTAAACGGTGTTTGAGCTAGTTTGCACGTTCAACCTATGCGTTCAACTTGTAAACACTGACTCTGTACTTCCGGCTACGTCGCCCGTGACCTTTTGAACGTAATTACGTAATACGTGACAAACGCGCCTCACAGAATAGAGCAAGGCTAGCATTTGTCCTTAGAAAAGTTACATTTTTGGAATAAGTTTTGAAATAACCGATCGTTTCGCATGATAAGACCCTTATTCATCGTCTGATATCGTTTAAAGACATTTGAAGCTGCATCTGAAACTGTTATTAACTGTCTTTTGGACCTTGAACCATCCGGTTCCCATTGAAGTCCATTATATGGAGAAAAATCCTGGAATGTTTTCATCAAAAACCTAAATTTCTTTTCGACTGAAGAACAAAAGACATGGACATCTTGGATGACATGGGGGTGAGGAAATTATCAGCAAAAGTTTTTTCAAAAGTGAACTAATCCTTTAAGCCTGCCTCGTCGTCTTTCCTACAACTGATATCATTTAACGTGTCTCAGGATGTGAGTTGATGGTGGGCATTTTTTTTTTCAGGGCATCCTGTTGCAGTTATTCGGTGGGACCCGTAAGGACTTCACTCAGACGGGCCGCGGGAACTTCCGCGCGGAGATCAACATCCTGCTTTGTGGCGATCCGGGTACCAGTAAGTCCCAGCTGCTCCAGTACGTGTACAACCTCGTTCCTCGCGGGCAGTACACGTCCGGGAAAGGGTCCAGCGCCGTCGGCCTCACAGCGTATGTGATGAAGGACCCGGAAACCCGGCAGCTGGTTCTTCAGACCGGAGCGCTCGTGCTCAGTGACAACGGCATCTGCTGCATCGACGAGTTCGATAAGATGAGCGACAGCACGAGATCTGTGCTGCATGAGGTCATGGAGCAGCAAACGCTCTCTATTGCCAAGGTAACTTGACGCAATAACTTGTGAATGATTTTGTTGGGACAGAAAATAACGTTTTTGTGTGTCGTAGGCTGGGATCATTTGCCAACTTAATGCTCGGACATCCATCCTCGCCGCAGCCAATCCGGTGGAGTCTCAGTGGAACCCTAAAAAGACGACTATAGAAAACATCCAGCTGCCTCACACACTTTTGTCCAGGTATAAACAAAACATGATGGTGTTTACAACAGTTAATGTCCATAATGTTATGTATTTCTATCAACTGAGTGGGATTTAAAGTAGGGAGAGAAATGTTTTATCCATCAAGATAAGATTTAATTATGGTCTACATTCAAAATAAGTCTCTTGCTCACCAAGGCTGCATTTATTCGATCAAAAATACAGTAAAAACACTAATATTCTGATATTTTTGCAATTAAAAGTAACTTATTTTGGAATTTAATTTATTCCTGTGATCAAAGCTGAGTTTTCAGCAGTCTTCAGTGTCACATGATCCTTCAGAAATCATTCTAATATGCTGATTTGCTGCTAAAGGAACATTTCTTAATATTATCAGTGTTGAAACTCTAAAAAAAACTCTCGTTCTTAGGTTTGATTTGATCTTCCTAATGCTGGACCCTCAGGACGAGGCGTATGACAGACGTCTCGCGCACCATCTCGTGTCTCTGTATTATCAGAGTGAAGAGCAGATTGAAGAGGAGCATCTGGACATGGCCGTGCTGAAAGACTACATCGCCTTTGCTCGTACAACAGTGCATCCCCGACTCAACGAGGAAGCTAGTCAGGCCCTTATTGAGGTATATAAACACAATATAGGGCAAGGCACCTGCAGTAGTATAGTGTAACATGTGATATTTAACGTTTGCAATTTTTAATTTTGATCCTTGCAGGCCTATGTAGACATGCGTAAGATCGGCAGCGGTCGAGGTATGGTGTCCGCGTACCCCCGTCAGCTGGAGTCGCTCATCAGACTGTCTGAAGCGCACGCGAAAGTTCGTTTCTCAAGCAAAGTCGAAACCATCGACGTGGAGGAAGCCAAGAGACTACACAGAGAGGCCCTGAAACAGTCCGCCACTGATCCCAGGACAGGATTCGTGGATATCTCCATCCTCACCACAGGTATGAGTTACAGAACTGTCTGTACTGGTCAGGTTGAGTCACATGGTCTCATAATTTAGTCATACTTGTACAGATATAGGGCTGTCAAACAATTTAAATTGGAATTTAGTTAATTACACAATGTGGCATTTACTTAATTGCACGTCAAATTTGGCTGACCAAAAGATAAATTAAGGTCGTTATTGTGTTAAATGAGAAAAGCATTAAATATATGTTACAAAAATATATTTTTTTTTTTATTTTATTTGATTCAATTTATTTTATTTGATTCAATATATTTTATTTGATTCAACAGATTATATTACACAAACTTAGATGGCATGCGTAGGTTTAAATGCGTTAATCATTTTAACGTTTTTTTTTTCCATAACTAAGTTAACCCATTAAATTAACAGCCCTAAAAATACTAATTATTGCTATTACCCTTTTAAAATCTGCATGAAACGGAAGTTGCAATAGTTTTCTATTGTGATGCATGTCTGAGTAAAACTGTAAAGTGCAAGTTTGCTGTCAGTTGTGGATGATGTTTATTCCCACTCTCTTCTGAGACACGTCACGAGAAGAACACGGTATATAATAATGATGTGCATGGATAAATAATTAATAATAAGCTCTGCAATATTCTGTAAAAAAAAATATGATCATTTTGACCAATCATCTCCTAACTAGTACCTGTGAATGTCATGCTAATTAGAGAGTCTGATGATCTTGATTGGTTGTTTCTGTACAGGTATGAGTGCTACAGCACGCAAGCGCAAGGAGGAAGTGGCTCAGGCCCTGAAGAAGCTCATCCAATCAAAGGGCAAAACACCAGCTATGAAGTACCAACAGTTGTTTGACGATCTTCGTGGCCAGTCAGAAGCGGTATGCTTTTTTAAATTATTATTTTAATAATACTATAAAACAATCCAACTATAAATCTTAACTTAAAATGTTTTCCTCTAATTTCAGGCCATTACTAAGGACATGTTTGATGAGGCCCTCAGGGCGCTTGCTGATGAAGACTATCTGACCGTCACGGGAAAGACTGTTCGGCTTCTGTGAACGCTTACTATGCCTGGTTGCTGTTTCTTCTATTGTTTCTTGCCTTATCCTATTTTCTTTTTCTATAGAGCAATTGTTGTTAATAGTCATATGTATGGAGCCTTTCTGGATGCAATAAATGAGTTTTGTTGTTCAAGAGAAGAGTGTGATTTATAGCTGTTATTTGCATAAACATGCTAAGCATCAATTCACTGACCTAAATCAGTCGCATTGACTTTCCACTGGTGTTTGTAAAGTTAAAACCTCAAAGAATGGTTTAAACAAGGTGTAAAACCTAAACAGCTTACAGTGTATAGTGAGAAAAATAGACATTATAAAAACAACTATATAGTCTCACACAGGAAGTCAAGCATTGAATTATCGCATTGAGTTATCAAATATAGCTGGATTATTTATACAATGGCAATAAAATTAACCGAAAGCCTTGCAGGATGAAAATTAATGGTCAACTTGATTAATTTAACCATCTTATGTAATGTATATAATGTGAGACTGAGGTAAACGGATTACCATGTTACCAATTATCTACAATATCCTAAAGACATAATAAATTACTTAAACTTCACTTAAATTGCGTTTATATGTTACACTGTTCACAATGCTGTAGTCTAGTGTCATATAAATATATATTTTAAAGAAATCTTTGCAGTGAAGCCACACCCCTCATTTCTACTACAGCACTGCGCGCATTAGTCACGTGACCATCGACGTCACGCTTTCGTATGCTTTTGGATTCGGGCAGAAGAAGATGGCGGCCTCCTCAGGTTAGTCTCACAATCTTCTCAATCCTCGCTGTCTTCCGCGGCCGTTTTTTAAAACCTGACACGCCAAGGACATGCTTCACAATCTCATATGCATTATCCGAGAGGTTTACCGTGCTCAAATGCCTTTATTTACCTCACTTAACAGACCTGTGTGCAGTTTGAACTATGTATGTGTGTGTGTTAGCATCGAGCTAACGGCCCACAAACAGACCTGTAGTTTAAAAATAATTCATATCAGATTTATTTTATATGGTTAGTTAATGATTAGTATAGGCACACATCGATAATAATTGTGCACTGATATGGTACCGAAGCATTGATAAAGTACTGTATGTTGCAGTTGGGCGGGTGTATCGGTGCAAATGTGAGGCGAGGCGGAGCATTCACGCGCGTGCTGCATCTGGTTCCGTCCAGTGCCTTGACAAAACGGGCCTTTAACTGATGTTTATGTGTCAAACCAGAACCTGCGCAGGTTAAAACAGCCTCACATAGTCATTTAAACATTTTAAAGATAATACGTATATGGAAAGGTGCGTAATGATTGTGTAATATAAGTTATATATATAAATAACACTCGTGTATACTCTCGTGTAAAGCCATTTCATGACGTTTAGAGTTAATGAGGGGCTGATACAGAGGAGATCTTTATAAAGGAAACCTCTAAACCCATTAAATCTCAGATAGTTTGAGAAATCAATTATAATTGTTTGCTATTGTATGCAGCTGCAAATTAGAGCAGATCTCATTTATTAATATCAAATCACATTTTTAGGGTTTATATATGTAAAGAAAAGGATTTGCACAAGCTAGTTTGCACACAGTTCCATATCATGACACAGAATAAGATGCATGTAAAGTTTAAAATGTGTATGTTCACATATTTTAAGGTAAGAAATATATTGAGTTATTCAGTCTCGTCTTGGCCATGAGATTTTGAGGAAGTGAGAAACCGTGATAGAGAATGGCTGTCATTTCCTGAATTGTTCACGGATGAGTGATTAGTCTTTTCTTTAGACTCTCACAAGACGTTGCATATCTCGTACCTCCACTTGTCAGCGCTAGAGTATGTAAACACTAGATTGCTAATCAGTGTTGAAATGCAGTTCATTAACATGTCATATTTGTAAATGTACAGATTTTGTGTGACGTTCAATTAAACGTGCTTGGTTACATTATTATAATTTTTTTCTCTGGCTGATCAGGCCGTTCAGTTCTATTCTGTTTATGAAGATTGAAGACAGCGAGATCCCTCATACAGTCATTGTTTTGTTCGAAAAAGAATTTAAATGAATTGTTTTCCCAGCCAGTGCGTCAAATACACATCAAATGTACCTCAAATAAGAGGTTTTGCTCATCCACGAATAAAACATACGTTGATTTCATATTCAATGAAAACGCAATTGTCTGAACTGTGAAATTAAAGTAAAGATTTACCTCACTATCCCACCCCTTTCAATTCAGTTTTTACTTTTTACGTGAAGAATTTTATAATTGAGATATTAATATGAGCTCTAAAAAAACTTCATGTGTAATTATAATAAATTTTTCCAACTCTAAAATATTTTAAACACGTCAAATCTCGTTCTTGCAGGAGTTAAAGTCCCTCGCAATTTTCGTTTGTTGGAAGAGCTTGAGGAAGGACAGAAGGGTGTCGGTGATGGGACAGTGAGCTGGGGTCTGGAGGATGATGAGGATATGACTCTCACGCGGTGGACGGGCATGATCATCGGACCTGCACGAGTATGTTTGCTCTCTAACCATGTTAAATGACAACAATATGGATGACTCATCTGACAAAATTATAACATTCTTTAAATGTTGTGTTGATATATCTCTCGATTCAGGCTTCTTTTGCGTTTCTGATGACAAACTATTTTATAGCGTGATTGAAATCTTGGACACAAGTAAACAGCATTCCTTCATACTATCCAGCCTGACGCATGACAGCTGGTGGTGTAGATTAAAGATAAAGATGCATGCCATGAAAAGCAGAACTGCAGCAGAAACCTTTAGTGGTTTATGTATTTGTTGGAACTGGCAACATTATTTATTGGGCTGGAAATGTGGCCCGTTTCTGGTATACTGTGATTTTGTTTAATTTGCTTAACGGCTGAATGAAAGCTGTCTAGGTCACATTTCACTCGTAAATTATAGAAAATATACATTTTGCATAATGATAATAAATCATATTTTAGCACTATTTGCAATGACATTACTTTCATGACAATTAAGCACTTTTGTTGTTTTTTTTTTTGTTTTGTTTTTTTGATTGATTGATTGAATTGTTTATTTACGTGTCAAACACCTTTTATGGTGCCCAGCCCTCATGGGCTTATTAGACACAACAGCTTCACACATATCACCCAAACAGCCACGTGATATAAGACAGAATCTGCAACATAATATAATTTTTTATACTGAACTAGTTCAAAAAGCGAGTTCCTTAAATGAAACATTACATAAATCAAATAGAAAAATGATATAAAATATAAAAATGTTCCTTAAATGAAACATTAATATAAATAAATCTATATCTATATTTAAATATAAATCTATATTGCTATATTGTTTATAACAATTAAACATTGTTATAAATCAAATTGATGCTGATTTTAATGAAAAAATGTTTTTTTCACTCTACAGTAATGAGTATTATGCTGATTTATTATGAACATAATGTCACTGTGCAAATAACCTTAATTAATATAATTAAACTTAATTAGTGTTGATTTTGAGGTGGAACATTTCTTCATGAGATTCTCCATAATAATAGTGTTATTATTCAAAGAAAGATAATTGTAAAACTGACAAGAAAGAAATACATATAGCCTTGCCTAGTATTTTGCTAAACAGAATTGGTACGGATTTTTTTGCATTAAAACTATTCAGTTTTGAATAGTTTTAAAAGGCAATTTTGAGTGGATAAAATTGGTAAATAAGTTAAGATGTGTTTCCATCTGTAGTCCATCATCGTGAAGTGTGATTTTTTTTTTTTTCGAGTTGTGTAGGTCTGTTCTCTTTGAGTTGATGTTTGTTATCCTCTCACTTTCATGTTCCGTTTGACATTTCGGCTTTAACCTTTGACTTTTTCCTCATTTCTCAGACTAATTACGAAAACAGGATATACAGCCTGAAAGTGGAGTGTGGACCTAAATATCCCGAATTACCACCGAATATTAGATTTGTTACAAAAATTAGCATGAATGGAATAAATAATTCCAATGGGATGGTAAGTTGACTCATTTTTATAACTGACTATTTTGTGTGTTATTTTACCAGCATATTGTCTGTTATGTTTGTGATCATTTTACTGCAAACTAGAGAAATGTGACGTCGCAGTTATTTTCATACTGATGCAGGAAACAGTCACTCGAGTCACATCAGTACTGCAGAGGAGGGACGTTTTTCACTTTGCCTGCCTAAGCAGAACCAATAATGAATTTCAAACATGTTTAATGAGATTCAGCTGGAGACACAATACAATAGCAGCCGCGGTAAATTAAACGGTTTATTACACCACAGAGGATTGATATATTTTAGTAATTCTCTTCTGTGTGTTTTTCTTAATGTTCGGTCCAAATATGCGATAGTCTGTTGGATGTAGAATCAAGATCTTTGTGCTGTTTGCACAAAGATCAACTAAATCCCAGACCAGAATGCTGTAATTTTGCAAGCTAATTTGTTGAAACACTTTTTATATTAAATATACTTCTAGGTAAAATAATATAATATAAAAATAATATTAAAAATAATAAAATAATAATTAAAATAATATTTGTACTTTTATATTAAAGTAAAAATAAAATAAAAGTAAAACGAACACATGCAGCTAATTATATAAGGATGCCTGTTTTCAGCTGAAATGAGAAGGAAGCATTGGAAAAATGACTTCTCTAAAAATCTTTTCAAACTGAAGATTTCACCCTTTGCTCAAAGTTGCTTGTTTTCTGATGCTAGATTAAGGGGGCAATACATCCAGTGACACATCTTACCCTTAAACTTTATAGTCATGATAAAACTTAATCATCTGGCACATCAGGAGATTTAGGCCTTCTTGATCATTTTTAATGAGCTGTTTGATTAGTGTCTTTCCGATCCCCTAAAGGAGTAGTTCACTTTAAAAAAAAACTTTTGCTGATAATTTACTCACCCCCATATCATCCAAGATGTCCATGTCTTTCTTTCTTCAGTCGAAAAGAAATTAAAGTTTTTGATGAAAACATTCCAGGATTTTTCTCCATATAATGCACTTTAATGGGAACCAAACGGTTCAAGGTCCAAAAGACAGTTTCAGTGCAAACTGTTCAAAGGGCTTTAAACGATTCCAGACGATGAATAAGGGTCTGATCAAGCGAAACGATCACTCATTTAAAAAATAAATAACAAAGTTTACGTTTTATGAGCTCAAATGGTCGCCTTGCTCTGTTCTGCGATGCGCGTTCGTGACTCTCCTGTTCAAACTCGTTCATCAAAATGAACGAGTCAATTTGTTCATTTCGTTCGTTGAATCAACCAAATGACACGAAAAAAGATTCATTCATTTTGATGAACGAGTTAAAACAGGAGAGTCACGAACGTGCATCACAGAACAGAGCAAGGCCAAATTTACAGTATCAAACCAATGTGTCAGGTATATGCCGTTTATAAAGTGTTTTAGGCTTCTTGTCATTATATAAAAACATGTTATCACTTGGAGAAAACCAATAAAAAATGGAGTAAATAAAAATATTTACAGATCACTGTACTATCCTTTCAAGAAAACCTCATCTAAGACCATTGACACATTCCGGGTTGGATTTGAGCTGTATCGATTGCATTTGTGCCATATTTTGACAATAGTTTTGTCTCATCCTTCAGTTTTTTTTATTATGCAAATATCACACTTACAATAACCCTACCAATATAAGTTATTCTCAAAATATAATACCAACAAGTACAATGTTTAAATCTTTTAAAACTGCCTATTCAATTCAATGTTTACCATCCGACTAGTTTATTTTTATTGTGGGTTACTATAACCATCATTCATTCTTTTTTATAACTGAGAAACAAATTGAAATTGTCACAAATAATGTTGACAGATTTTAATGTGTATTAAACCCAAAAAAATAAAAAATAATAATAATAATTTTGTGACATGATTTGTGCAATGCAAATTGACTCGGTTGTATCTAAAATCATGTAACTCATCTCTGCATGTCACTTTCTTTCTGTCTCTTTTTGTTTCAGGTGGATGCACGTAGCATACCAATTCTAGCAAAATGGCAAAACTCATATAGCATTAAAGTCGTTCTTCAAGAGCTAAGGCGTCTTATGATGTCCAAAGAGAATATGAAGCTTCCTCAACCACCGGAAGGACAGACGTACAGCAATTAATTGTAAATGATTGTTATGACCCTCTGTCTTAAACCTTACTCTCTTAGAAATGTCTTGTAAATCATCAGAAAAAGAAAAAAAACAAAACTATTGCTCACTCCACACTCAGTCTCCGCTGCAGGAGCACAATTGGACATTTCTAATAGTCGAGCTTGAGAAGCAAAGAAAGGAAAATGCTTATTGTGTGGCACCATGTTCAGTTCTGTTTTGAAATCAAGAGTGCACAAATCTCTCTCTTCCAGTTACATTTACATCGACCACAAGCTTTGTTGATGAGCTGTGAATCCTGTCAGCATAGACGCAGAAAGAAGGCATGCTAGGTGAGGTTTATACAGATCTGTTCATTTTAAGTTAAAGTAATGGGACACCAAAACTTAAAGAAAAAAAATTAGGATGCATAAACAATGGCATGCTTATTAAAAAAAAAAAGGAAAAAGAAACATAAAAAAGCAGCTAAGTTAACGTTTAAAGAACTTTCTTTTGTGTGTGTGTCTGAACCCCTCACTGACAATAACCAATTAAGGGTCCTAAAAGTGTGCCTGTAGTCTTCTAGTAGACTTTCTCTTCTGTTCTGTTCGGTTTTTATTTTTAACGTCTGTATTTGACACAATCGCAATTTGTTTCAGCGTGTTGTAATCGGATGCTCTGTTCTGTTCTGTTCTGAAAGCAAGCCGTGCGCAAGGATCTGTCGGGTGCATTAAAATGTGACTCTCCAACCTGCTGTCAGACTCTGTTTGTACACGAGTCGCTCACAGAAATACGCTGAGGTGTTACCGTACGAATAAAGCAGCAAACCCTCGCCATTCAGGGACGGGATGCGCTGTTTTGCATCGTTTGAACGACACAGCCTTATTTCTACAGTGATAGATTAATTTTATACTCCCATTGACCTCATATCACTGCAAGGTAACTAAACATAAGTGTGTGTTGCGATCGTCACATTTGAATTGCTCATCTATCTGAACGTTTTGCACACTTCGTGAGGTGACGTACTGTGAAAATCATTTACGAGTGAGTTTGAGGTAGGGTGTTTTCATTAGGATCACTGATTGTGTTAATAAGATTTGCTGTACGCTTGCCCTTGCTTAACCACAGTGCTTTACGACTCCACCTGCAACTGCGACGGCATGCTGTTATGTAGCTTTCATTACAACACCAAGTAATTATAAGGTTAGAAGCACTGTTATAATCCTTAGGTACTCTTAACAAAGTTAATCATTGAATTAAATTCCAGCGAATGGTCGGGGTTTGTTGTGCTGTTGTTCATTTATGCTTCGGTTGGCTATGACCTTTTTATTAAAGTCTTCGTTAGCAAAAATCTAATAGGCAGTTGTCGTGCAAATGAATATATGTAGTGGCAGTTTTCTTACGGTCTCTACATTTTCAGAGCCACAAATGAAATCACCCTGTAATGCATCTTAAGAACTTTTTTTTCCTCCTCCCTGTTCATGTTTTTCTTTCTTTCTTTTTTTTTTTTTTTTAAAGACGTATAATCAAATTAAGTTGAATTATGTCACACCGGGTCTATGTTCAGAATAATAAAACAAACGTTGTGGAACACACTCGGTTCTTACTCTGGTCATTTTGTTGAAGTATTTGTGGAATTAACCCTCTGACGGTCTTTGTTTGGGAATCACGCATGTGGTTTTGGGGGTCTATTGGACCCTAGACAATAACATTTCTTTTTGTAACAGAATAGTATTTTTTTAAATGTTTTTACTCAACATTTGTGCAGTTTTTGGAGTATTTATGATATCTTTTAAATTTTTATAAATAAATACATATTTATTTAAATGGCTTTTTTTTTTAAAAAAAAACCCCAGCATTTTATGTAAAATTCAATTTATAAAAGACCCATATTTCAAATTTTCATTCATGTTGATAACATGGATTGTTTTACATGGTTTAATGTGAGATTTCTGTCCATTTTTTGGAAAATGCAGTTTAAAAAAAAATCACTTTAACCACTAGATGCGTGTTATAGAGCTCCACTATATGCTATTTGTTTTGCTAACCAAAGGTATCTTTTCACAAGTTGGATTCATATGTAAATATTACAAAATCACAATTATAACAGAAATAAAACACTTTTGTCAAAGTATAGTGTAAACTAGTTTTTCAATAATATTACATAATAATTAGAATCAAACCTGAACAACGTTATAAAGAGAAATGTTGGAGTCTTAAGATTTGTGTGTGTGTGTGTGCGTACATTTTCAATGTGTCAGTGTTACAAATTTATTTTTGTGGTTGTTCTGTGTTTTTGGATGATTTTATTTTACAAATAAGATAATTTTTATAGTTTCAAAAATGTATTCCTCTATATTTTTGTGTGTGGTGAGCATGATTTTTTTGCATTGTTGAAAGTGTGACACTTTCTGTTATTTCAGTCTATGTGCTCTGCGTTGTTTCTGAATGTTTTCATCAAAAACCTCAATTTCTTTTCGACTGAAGAAAGAATGACATGGACATCTTGGATGACATGGGGGTGAGTAAATTATCAGCAAAAGTTTTTAAAAAGTGAACTACTCCTATAAAAGTGAACTACATTACAAATGTCATTGCATTAGATAAATTCAGATTGGTTTTATATTATAGACAAAAAGCACAAGAACACATTTCAAGGAAAACATTTCACAAAAAAAACGTTTGTTTAAAATCATAAAGAGTGTTTAGACACTTTCTGTTCGTTAAAAGACTACTAGAATTGCAAAAGCAAAATGTCCCAGAAAAGCTGCTGCGTTTGAGGACAAATGTCACTTGATATGTTTGCTATATCCATTGCAATGACATTTTTTTCCCCGTAGATACTTTTAAATGTGATTTAAGCATCCGAATACGTTTGGGGGTCGCTGTGGTTGATAAGGAATGTCTGATGAAGGCTATTATAGATATGTGAGTTTGACCTCAGGACAGAATGACATCTAGAGAGAGAGTGTAAAGTAATGCATGAACTCTGATCTGAATGATGACTTTAGTGGAGTGGATCATCCTGCCAGTGCATTTTAATCTTGAAGAGTTGTATTGATCTGTTTTTCTAGAGGAATAAGTTGTTGTTTGATCTGTCCCTTGCATTAACCAAGGTTGACACATTGTCACATCATACCCTTGCTCAATGCTAAACCCTGCAGGAATTATAATGATCAAACCTGAGCTTTTACTTGTATGCCACCAGGAGGCGCTATATGCTCAGCCATGAGGTTCATTCATCCCTTGCAAATTCACAGGGACCTTCTCAGAAGATCCTCTGCGTGCAATATCGGCTGTAATCACTAGAGCGCACTGCATTGACTCTGCATCCGTAACCCAGTGCTGCAGCAATGCATTATTTTTATGTTTCCAAAAACGACATGCTTTATTGACCTTGCCAAAGGGAAAGCCATTGACAGAGCTGGAACCAGAGCAGTCGTCTCTTGGCCGTGTTACGGTGTCTTTGTGTCTCAGGCTGTGTATAATTGGAGCATTATCCTCGACACTTGTAAGCAGTTTGTCTCTGTCCAAGGGGACCTTTCATTCTGAATTAACCACTTCTGAGAGAGGAAAAGTCCCTTATTAAAGAAAGAACCTTATGTGTGTCAGATGTTGACTGAATTGCTTTGTGACCAACAAGTCATGTGTCTGTATAATTCATTTATATTGGTGCAAGCAATCTTGTCAGGCAGTGTGACAGACTCTTAAAAAAATGGTATTTACATATGGGCGCATGTGCCATTGAACATTTTTAGAATACATGTTTGACACATAATCGGGTACTTCCATGAGTTTTGAGCATGTACCACATGATTGCATTATACAGTTGTTGCATTCAAAGCTCTCAAACAATTAATCGCATCCAAAATAAAAGTTTGTGTTTACATAATATATGTGGGCGCGCTGTGTATAATTACTTTGTATATAAATAATACACACACATGCATTTATATTTAAGAAAAAATATTATTTAAATTTATACAAATATGAATAAAATATAAATCTATATACAGTATATACATCAAAATATTTCTTAAATACACAAAAAAGGTACAAAAGCTGTCACTGAGGCTGTACCTTTTCAAAAGGTACACTTCTGTACCCAAAGGCTGCATATTGGTACCTTAGTGGTACTTATTAGCACCTAAAATGTACATATTAACTCCTTAAATGTACATATTAGCTCCTGAAATGTACATATTAGCACCTAAAATGGACAAAAGTTTACCTTTTGAAAAGGTACAGCCCCAGTGACAGCTTTTGTACCTTTTTTCTGAGAGTCTATGCATGTGTGTGTATTTATATATACAAATAATTATACACAGTGCACCCACATATATTATGTAAACTCAAACTTTTTATTTTTGATGCGATTAATCGTTTGACAGCCCTATAGTTGCATTACATTATTGCATTAATGCACATTAAAATTGTTTTCAAAAAACTATTTTCTTATACAATGTGGTCCAAATATCTCAGCCCACTATAAATTCTTCTACTTTTTTATTCTAATTACAATTGATTATCGACATTAACTTTTCTGTCCAAACCAAACCTTGACGATTAGATGCCACTATATATTCATATCTGAAATTGCACTACATATGTTTTTAATAGCTAAATGAAAGTTGTTGTTCAGTGCCAAACCGACAGCAGGAGAACTTGCACAGTATCAAAAGTTTGCACAGACATAGTTGCTCATATGCATGAGGTCTTTCCTGAGTGTGAGAACCTCTGTCAGATTGAAATCATGTGTGGCTGTTGTAATCTCCCCCCGTCGCCTGTTCTCACTCTCCTCTGATGAGATGCAATTGTAAATATCTGCTGGAGACAGTCTGATGGTGTGTTTACTCAATGCTCTGCAGAGCTGCAAAGTAAACATCAAATCTGTGACATCACTCAATATGATGCCGCAGGCGTAATGCTTATATAAGAACAATAAAGCACCATCCTGTAAAGTTGCAAGCATTATAATTGTGATTAACAAATAATCGAGCCTGAAGACCGCCGTGTAGGCATGCTAACCCTGTAAACCGTATTCTGGACAAATGTGGGCAAAATAGTTTTTATTTATTTTAAAAAATACTTCCCTAGATCTGAGTGGTACAAGACTTGACTACTTTTCCCAAGTTTACCTCCTGAACACAAACAATTTTTTTTTTACTTAATTCTACAATGTTCAGTGGGTGAAAAAAAAATCCTTAATCTTGTATTTGGGTCAAAAATGTGCTGGAAATGAATGGGAAAAACTGTAATTTAGAGCATTCTAAAATAAGCCAAAATAAGACAGCAAAGTCACTTCATCTTTAGGTTTTAACTCTAAAAACTTATTAGAATTATATTTTAATGTAGTTAAAAAATAACAATAAAACAACATAAAAATAAGCATATTTACATAGAAGTAAATAAATTCAAAAATACCCCCAAAATAAAAAACACACCATAAATTGATAGACAAAACTTTATCGAAGACAGTGATATAACATTTATAATAAATAAAAATTAGGATCACACCTGAGTCCACTATGCCCACATTTGTCCACAATTACAGGATTAAGGGCTATAAAGTGAATACGGTTTGACGGCTATATGCCGAAACTCGTTGATCAATTTTACCCCAGGTTCACTGAAATATCTTAAAAAATGTCAGTGCCGTTGTTTTGTCTCAAGATGTAATGTTTTATTCATAGGCACATTTATCAAATCTACTTAAATATCCTAATATATATAAAAACATGTCAAACTTTTTTTATACTAAACATTTTTTTTGCATTTTTTTAATATATAAATATACATATAATTGACTTAATTATTTGAATTAATTGCTCTGTTAAGCCATGCATGACTTCTTAATGCTAAAGTTTGTCTTTGTCAGGAAAGGCCACAAGGCAAAGAAAACATATTCATGTTGAAGAGCAAGGAGAAGGACAAATAAGCTGTATACGGATCTCATTCCAAGTTATTTATTCAGAGGGCAAAGCCAGCAGACTTTGTGTCTCTGGCTTGTGAGCGCTATTAAATTACCGCTGGATGTTTTTAATTACCGCCCATAAATGGAGCAACACGGCGCACTCGAATCGCTTCAGCCCCCGTCTTCAGTTCTGCGGGGCGGCCTGGTCCCTCCTCGGCCCGGTGGTCTTCCTGTGTGTGTTTGTGTATGTGTATTTATGTAATGTAAGTGTTAGAAAGTGTGCTCTTTTTTGGGGGGGGGGAGTGAGCATTCACGCCGCTGGTGGAAGGGAGGAAATAGCTAATAAAACAAGGGTGAAAACAGTGAGGGAGAGAAAGGGAAGCAGGGGACGGGGCTCTGATCCACTTAATTGCTCTTAAATTAAAAGAGTTTTGGCTTCTTGCACATTGTTTAAGGAGACTTAAACGCAATCCCAGATGTACGGCCGCAAAGCGTCCCTCTCACTGGCCCTGCAGGCTGTAATCCGTCTCCTGCGCCGGTGCCATCAGTAATAGCACTTGTCGCCAGTAGAATTGCTGTTAATGTCTCTTTTAAAACCTCAAATCTGGTGCCATATATTTTCTGGAACTGTGTATGTCGAATCAAACAGAGCAGCCCGGCTACTTAAAGTTTGTTCGACCTTATTTTACACACAGGGCCTTTTAAAGCAAAGAGTCAGTAAATCGCTCCTTCACTATTAGGATATGAAACATTTTTGGTGTCGATATCAGCAGTTTGTCTTTTGTGAGGAGTGACAGACAAATGGACCAGCACGTCAAGTCAATTACAAATGCTTTTGATGAAACTCAAGGCTATACAAAGTAATAACTTATATTGGACATCAATGTGTTTCCATAAAAATACAATCATAAGTGGATACAGTAAACACATAAAACAGTTCAACATGGAGATAGATGGAAACAAAAACCAAAGTTTTCTACTACCCCGTTTCCCCCTCACACACACGTAAGTGTGTAATTTACTCAAATGCCTTTCATTTTATTTAAAATGACTTGCAGATTTATAGCTTTATTACCTCTGAAGACATTTTGACTGTAAACAAAAGATTTGTACGGCTTATGCTCCTTTGGTTATGAACAGCTCGTGCAAGCGTGCGGTCCATGAGCGGCTTGCACACCTCTTGTCGCCAGAGGGGGTGTAGTTCTGCAAAATCTCAGAGATTTGCGCAATGCACCTTTAATGATGACAGAATTGCTATGTTTTGGGTGGCCTTAACTTAATTGGACAGTAGGACTGTAGTTGACCTGAAAGAGAAAACTGATCATAGAAGAAGAGAGTTTATACTTGCCATAGTGCCCTTTGTGGAAGATTAAGGCGCTGAAGCATACATTTACCTGGTTGTAGTTTCTAATTAAGGTTAAATACTAAGCCTATACCCGAATGTTGTTGGAGTCCAGAATGGGATGTCCTGTTTCTCAAAAACAGGCCGATCTCCATCAGCGAACCCAGCCGTAAACCTGCAGAGGTCGGACTAGCGGACAAATGTTGTGGTGACAGAGTGGCTGTAAAGACAGTTGGTCCTTGCTGGTGCCGTTGTGGCACAGGCTGCAGAACTAGTCCACAGGATGTAGGACAATACTGGGAAGGAAAGAGGAGGCAGTGAGAATAAGGGACATGAACCTGCCAACCTGTGAAGCTCCGATATGGACAGTTTCCCTTTGGATGACTTGAGCATTCGAGCTTCGTTGAATGCATTCCCCTTAAGAAGCAAACACCTTCTTAACTTTAGTGTCCTTGTATTGTTTGCCTGTAACGTGTCAAAAGTAAAAATGTTGTGCTCTGTTTTTGTTCCGAAATGTGTCTGACCAATAAGTGTTGCAAAAAAGGCCGCTGTAGTGGAAAGTAGCTTTAACATCTCCTTCCACAGCCATTATTGTGAAATAACAGTTAAGAAGTTCTTGCTGAGAAAGTTAAAGTTGGCATTTTTATAGCTACCTTAGAGATATCGAGTTTAATAACATTTATACATTTAGCAGCTGTTTATATCCAAAGCTTTCATTCAAGGTATTTTATTAGCTCGTGCATTCCCTGGGAATCAAAACTTAACAGATATTGGCATTCCACCTTGGTCCATACATTGATCAGGGGTGCGTTTCCCGATGGCATCGTTAGCCAACTATGGTCGCAAGTTCCATCGTTATCAGCGTAGTTCAACGAGTCGGTGTTTCACGAAACAATCGTTCCAACGAACATTGGCAAACAGCGTTGTGTGGTTTGAACGACAGCTCTCGACCTGTGTTTAGAGGCATAGTTTCTATAGAGCTGGTAAGTCCCGCCCATCCGTAAAACTCCAAGTGGACCTCTAGGTTGAAAAAGCGTCAATGCAAGTGAATGAGAGAAAATAATTATTTTCTGATCCCGTTTGAATTGTGCCATGAATGTGACATGTGTTGTCTGTGAATTTTTTACATAATTTCTCATGTAACGAGTTTGACAGTATATTGTATGATTCTTTGGCTAGCAGTTGTGGAATATACACAACGAGAAAGACGACACGTCGCATATGTGACGTCGCCGCATAACACATTTTCCCTCCTCAAATCACGGTTTTCACCATACTCAACCAGTTTGTCCTCTCCCTGAAAGAAGGTGGTGAAGTTCACCAAAGACACAGGCATGTTTAGCGGGATCCGTGTGCTGGTGGGGGTGATGTATATCAAACACGTCGAAAGAGTTGTAGTCCACAAAGTGTTCTCACACAAAGTCTAACCGTATGAAAATTCTACCCGCTAAATTGTAGCATTCTTTACACGAAACATTGTATAAAAAATTCACAGACAGCATATGTTACATTCATTGCAAAATTCAAACGGGATTAAAAAATAATTATTTTCTCTCATTCACTTGCATTGACGGTTTTTCAACCTAGAGGTCCAGCGGGGTTAGCGGAAGGGGCGGGACTTACCAGCTCTATATTGCATCACATTTGGACGAAATAAATCCTTATCTTGAGCAAAATAAGCAAGCTGACATTCAGTACAACCGGTGCCTTTTATTTAGAATGCATACAAATGTAATTTACGTCTTTTCCCAGATAGCAAACTGACATTGAATCAACGTGGAAACGACGTCTCTCATGACATTGAAACAACGTTGATTTTGCTCATCGAATTAACGTTGAACCAACGTCAGACGCGGCATTCTTCAAAGCTAAATGAAAATCGAAAATTGGTTTGCTTTCATAACGTTGAAACAACGCGTTGATTTCAAGTTGATTTTCCGTTAGTTTTGAAAGAATGACGCATCTGACGTTGGTTCAACGTTAATTCGATGAGCAAAACAATGTCAGATCAACGTTGTTTCGATGTCATATTTCCACGTTGATTCAATGTCAGTTTGCTATCTGGGTTAGTTTGTCAAAAGATTTAAAGTACCGATTTTGAAGAGTGCGCATGTGCGAACGTGCTCTACTATGTAAGAACGAGTCAAATATTGAGTCTGGTTTAAAGTAAAAATAACTGAGAACAATTAGAAATAGTCCTCAAATGATATATCTGTAATTTATATATAAAAAAAATCTGGCGTTAATTGGATCTCAAACAGTTTCATTAAAAGTAGTTATTACTCCATCACGTGCGAAACCAACGTGGTTGAACGATACTTTGCGACAATGGGTTTCGGGAAACAGTCGTGACTAGCCCTAGCCCGGCAGTGGAAACGCGGCTAATGCAAAGACGCGAATAGACGGCAGAAGTCGCGAATGACGCGAACTGGGCGACGCGTTTGCCGCGGACGTCTTACGCGCAAGTTGAAAAATTTGAACTCGAGTGGAAGATTCAAGCGTCTTTATTACACACGATAGACGCATAGTGAACACACCATTATGATGCAAAAGCACAAATTATGTACAAGTCGAATATTCGCAAGTTTATTTGCTGGAATTATAGACTACTGCAGTGAATTTCGTTGGTCAAAACCCAGAAACGCTTCCATCAGTTCCATCGTCTTGAAGTCAATGGGTTTTTGGTTAAATGCCTGAAAAAAGCTCTGTGGTGAACACAAGCTCAAGTTTTTACACGTTTTATCCTGCAACATCAGTAGATCATGCTGAACTGCAGAGAAATACCTTACTCGTGTCTTGGAAAATGCAGTTGTTAACTAGTGGCTAATGGGACTACAGGTTGTCAGGGACATTAAACCTCAGCCGAACAGGTCAACTCTTCTAGTCACTTGTGTTTAGACTCGCGCTCTTGCAAACTGGTAACTCAAACTTTCAGGACAAACGCTCAACTGCGTTGTCAGATGCTTGATGGTGGAGACGTTGAAGTCATGTGACTGGGATGTAGTTCATTTGTAGCCTAAATTTAGCCTTTATTTTTGCTTTGAAACTCATAAGTAATCCATAATCCCATTGGTTTTTTGTAAAGGGAACCAGCCAGGGTGATGCTAACTTCAGAGTTGGCCTACAAAAATAAGTCATGACTGCTCTGTTGTTCTGGCCTGAATTGTACACTTTGCCTGAACATCCACAACAGGTGAATCTTTCTATATGGGGCCTTCAAATGATGGAGATTCATCAAGTTTGTGTTTTTTATTGGTGCATCTTGGCTGTGTATCATTAACTATATTGGATTTCATTCATCATTCATCTCTCTGTTAACTTTTGAAAGACTCATGAAAGCATGTCAGTTTTCTCTGTTTGGAAAAGCAGAAGAAATGGCCGCAGTGGTGTTTCCTCTGAGGTTTTGGATGACGTTCCTCTCCACCGCCAGACGAGAGACGGAGCGTGAGTGGAGTCAGGATGTTTCAGAGGCTCCTGTGGCCTTGAGACGCAGCATTGCTCTGGCATGAGCTCATGTGTGTGTGGTCAGTTACTGTAGGTCTTTCTCAGCACTGTCCATGTCCAACTACAGCGTCATCCCTGTGACTCTCACTTTGCTGACTTATTTAGTTTAGAAACGTATATTAGATCAATATTTGTCAAACGTATTGTTTGGGCAGTGAATTCAACTGAAATAATGATGATTGACCCATATACTACACTATCAAGAATATTTCATATGCATGATTAAAATCAGCTTTGTAATGAGAGCTGTTCAACCTCTATACATTTATTTAGATTATGCAGCAAAGAGTATCTTTTTTTTATTCAATTGTATGCGTTTAGCAGACGCTTTTTCCAAAACTGGCTTTAATTTCAGAGCATATATGTACATTTGGATTCAAGTGCCTGATAAATGAATTAAATATGATATTTTATCAGTTCATTGCCTGATAATCAAACCTGTGACCTTACTGTTGTTAGTACAGCTCTCTACTGTTGTTATATTTAATAGTTAAGAAGTCTTGAGATATATTTTAAATGTTTTATCATGTAGTTTTTACTATTAATATTAATTTTATTGATGTTATTAACTTATATATATATATATATTATTGTAATTATATTTAATAATTTTCCATATTATTTGAAATTTTTAAAATTATATTTTATAGTTTTATACGTTCAGTTTATTCAAAAATTTTAAACTATTATTTATTATTATTATTATATTTATGCATTCGTGTACAACATTATGCTATTTTAATGAAAATGGCTAAAGGTTGTTGTTAGGCTTTAAACTTTAGTGCGTACCTTTTGGTAAATTTGTTAATCATATAATAAACCATGGAAACACATTCATGTATAGGGACTAGGGATGCACCGATATGAAAATTTGGCCGGTACCGATAACCGATAATTCTTTATATTTGAAAGCCGACAACTGATATATCGACCGATAAACTTAAATCCAAATTTGTATCTAATTTTGAGAGCCTGATTACAAAAACAAAAGTCTCACAAATAAATCCATGTCCCAAGCGCACAATTATAATGATGTTCTCATTATAGTGTTGTATAACCGATATGATTTGCGTTGCACATGTTGTACCAAACTGTATTTTCATTTTTTTAAGAGATTTCAATCATATTTCAAGAAATTCAAAAACATAAACAGTGCTCAACAAGTGTCTCAGCTGAAGGGAATAATACATTATTTATCGGCTTTAATATATCGGCCACATTTTCTTACCCGGCCGATAACGATAATATTCAAAATGAACATATGTCGGCCTATACCGATATGCTGGCCGATATATCGTGCATCCCTAATAGGGACAGATTACAGAGACATGAGGCCAGTGTTATTTTAGTATTGTTTATTATAGTAATGTAATTGTTTCTTATAGGCATGGTTGAATTGGATCATCGAAGGTCAGCAGCAAAGACAGTGGTTAATAAAATGAGATTAAATACCTAAAGTATATTTAATCATTCACTGTTTTGATACATTTCGAGGAATACTGAATGTGTTTTTATGCAAGTGAGATGAGTAAACCCCTGCTCACAATTATTCTAAAACTACAATAACATCACATTTACATCACACACGGCGTCTCTGCACATTAGTGCAGATGTCAGTCAATAAATGGAAAAACAAAGTAAAAACATTACTTTACTCTCTTAAAGTAATGTTACTTTACTAGTTACTTGCAAAAGTAATCGGATTACTGAACTTGTGTTACTTTTAATGCAACACTGATGCAGAGCAAATGTTTGTAGTGTTTTATTCTTTTTTATTCTTTCATGAAAGCAAACATGGATCAAAGATATCATAAAGTGTCTCTCCAAACCCAGAAATGTATCTCTGATAATGCAAACACTGGGAACAGAGGAGCCAGAAATAACTCCTCGCGCAAGATGTGGAAGCGATTAGCGGTGTGTTTGTGTATGTGCGTTAAAGGCAGTTGTCGGTCGGCAGAGGGTTATGAGCGACGCCAACAAGCAGGAGGTGCCTGTGTGTGTGTGTGTGTGTGCTGGCTTGGGGGAAGTTGTGGGGGTGTCTGGTTTTGTGCAAAAGAACTCATAAAAGTCACATTTGTTAGTGATGCATGAGGAAGTGAAGGCAGCTTTGGCACATGTGTCTGTGGTGCTAAATTAACTGTTAACACAAATAATCAAAGTGCAGGGCCCATTGAGTACTGGCGCCAGTCGAACAGGAGGAGGGGCCCCGGGCTCCGAGACTGTACCTAAAGCGAGGGCGTTGTGTGCGTCCGTTCCCCTCGGCGACCGATCCCAGATCAGATCTGCACTTTGTCTTTCGCCGAATGATATCAGTGTCCCTTCCTGGAAAGGTGGTCGGCCCCGAGCGCCTTTGACTTTCATGGCAGGTGGAGGTCTTTCTCCGTTCCGAGGGACTTTCACAGGATGGAAGTGCTTACAAAGCAGGGCCGTCTGCACCTCTGTCAGAGGAAAAGCTCCGTCACACTCCTTCTTTCCAGCTATTGTTGCTCCGGGAGCCGCGGCTGGATTTAGACCGTGGCTTTTGTGCTCGCGGGGCTCGGACAGGCACAGGACGTGGGGTTAGGAAGAGGCGCTCGGATCTTTCTAATCAATGGGGCCTAATTGTGACTCTTCTGAATAACAGATTACAGTCAGAAAGGCAACTGTCAGAATGTAGGATGATTATGCAACGGGATTAGCTGAAAATAAAAATGAATAATTCCTCTCTGAATGCGAGATATTTTTTTTTGTTTCTCTTATACAAAGGCCCGAAAAAGTGTTTTGACACTTAAACCACTTACAAATGTATGAATCACATTTCCAAAGAGCTTTTTCTCTTCACTTTTCTTCATCATTTTCGCTCTGTCTTATTATCAGATGCAGTTTGGGCGATTTTTAGTGAAGGCATGTAGTCGGTTCAACACTCTTCAGCAATGAAAAAACAATAAAGTCCTTTTTGCTTATTAGTATGGTTGAATTGGATCATCAAATGTCAGCAACAAAGACATTTGACATACATAAAGTATATCTGTGTAAACAGTTGCATTTTTATTAACTATTGTTAACAAAGATTAATAAATAATTCTCATTTAGTTAGTAAATGTTACTTAACTAACGGCACTGACCAACTAATGCCACATAGTTTGCCATTTTGTTCTGTAATGTAATCACATTCATACATTTTTAACTGTGACTTAAATGTCCAAATACTGTTTGCGGTCACCCTATTTAATCTCTGGGCAAAATTGCCCGCCAGCTGCTCTAATAATGTCATGTTTTATGTGCTGTAGAAATTATGGCCAGACTAGAATCTCTTCTTTGTGGACACAATGTTTTTGTGAATATATTTAGACTGAAAGAAGCTTGCAAGAGGTCAGATTAGAAGGAGCGTGTGCATCAGTCTGAGGGCAGGGCACATTTTGGGTCTGGGTCAGTTTCCTGTGTCTGGACGGCCCCACACCTCATTTATAAAGAGATAATTCCGAGTGGCTCCAAACCCAGTTAGGCTGTGATGTTACAGTCATTTTCTGGTCTGATATATTAATGGTATTGACCTATGTAGTGCCATTGACCTATTAGTCTGGTGTGTTTCATTATATTATTCCATGTAGGTTGTATTTATTGGAATTGTCGTTTCAACCTAAAACATTTAAATTTTATATGAAACCTGTTTTTTTAAACTAAGTTTTTTTTTTAAATAAATGTGAACTTGTAGACATTCTACAAAGAACTTTAGTGAGTACCATTTCAATTATCGTGGAAACAAACAAACTGTTTAAAATGATCAAATCTCCCATTGACTTACATTGACGGAATGTTCAAATTTGAATATTTAAACTCCAACTGTCAAACATTCAAATCTAAACAGGCGTGTAGAATGCCTTTGATCTATCTATCTATCTATCTATCTATCTATCTATCTATCTATCTATCTATCTATCTATCTATCTATCTATCTATCTATCTATCTATCTATCTATCTATCTATCTATCTATCTATCTATCTACCTATCTATCTATCTATCTATCTATGCATTCATCCATCCATCCATGCCTTTGATATATCTATCTATCCATCCATGCTTTTGATATATCTGTCTATCCATCCATCCATCCATTCATCCATCCATCCATCCATGCCTTTGATATATCTATCTATCCATCCATGCTTTTGATATATCTGTCTATCCATCCATGCTTTTGATCGATCTCTCCATCCATCCATGCCTTTTATCTATCTATCTATCTATCTATCTATCTATCTATCTATCTATCTATCTATCTATCTATCTATCTATCTATCTATCTATCCATCCATCCATCCATCCATCCATCCATCCGTCCGTCCATCCATCCATCCATCCATGCCTTTGATCTATCCATCCATCCATCCATGCCTTTGATCTATCTATATACCCATCCATCCACATCAAATTATATAAAACTTTTATAATTTTAGCACTTCAGTTAGTTGCCCAGGCAACATGTTGTTATTTTTTTTTAAAAAAGTTTTTAATGCAATGCTTATTTTTTATTTGATTTCAGCTTTATTTCAATTGACAATAACAGCATTATTCTTGCATTTATTTCTGCAGGATGTGTGGCGCTTGTATCCTCAGATATCGTGTTCTCTCACAGCAGCTGTGGCCAGTAAAAGCAGGTCTTCTACCGCAGTGCGGTAACACTGAATCCAGGCGCATTGATGTTGAAACTGAGTTTTAGAACAATGTGCTGAAAAAGGCAAATTATGCTGCAGCACTCTGTGACATCAGTGCAAAAACAGTTTGGCTCCCCCAATACTCCCCGTTTCCCATGAAGCCTCAGAAAGTGGGCAGCAGTCTGCACTTGCCTGGCGCCACAGTCATCATGCATGTCAGTCATTTGCGAAAGTTTCTGTTTTCCTTAGAGGATGAGCTAAGCTCCTCCTTTAGCCCTAACGATTTATTTTAGGCTCCGCCGTCCAAGTCTACATTCTCCCCCAAAATACACTCACACACACACACTGCCTTCCTTCAAATCAGCGTTTACCTTGGCCTTGTTGTTTTAATGCGAACCAATCGGTTGAGCCGCTGTATGGAATGTCCCATGAGACTCTGCTTGCTTTCCCAATAGAGCCATTCATTCTGAGGACACAAGCGCAACATCTGGTTCCCATTAATCCTCATACAATAGTTCTCATCCAGTCTAAACGCTGCTTACTCAGACAAGTGGACATCTAGCAATGTTTGAAAGTCTCTCTATTATAACCATCAGCTGCTAACATTGCCCAATATCATTTGAGTTAGCATGGCAGTGCTAACACTCTGATGTTTCTATTTCAATGCGATATCTATTTTAGGAACGATGAGGAGAATACTTGTGCCAGTACTGGCAGATGTGAAGGAATACTACAGGTGTTGTATGAGAATCTTGGGATGCAATCTAAAGCTATTGACACACTTTAGAAAGCCAATGGTTTCCATCTGTGAACGTTTTTAAACAAGATCCAGGAATCTGAGATAGCAACTTCTCTCCTGTTATCCTGACTTCATAGGATTTACTGAAATGACGTTGCTTTTCAACAGGTTTTGTTTCAGGACATTGACTATACATTGGATGTCATGTGGGACTTAACACAGTGCCACAATTATTTATTGCTTTCTTTTTTGCAAAACATCTTAATGATTACAGACTTTTGACTAGTATTTATATAATGTCTGTCTGTCTATCCATCCATCTGTCCGTCCTAACTTTAATAAATGAATTTATTTTAATTTAGGCCTAAATTAATATTTTAATAGTAATATATATATATATAGTCTTCTGAAATGGATATTGTTCATTTTTTGATATTGTATATTTTTATATATTTTTAAATAATTACAATTTTCTCTTTAATAAATAATAATTATTTATCATTGTTTTTAAAAACTTTTAATATATATTTTATTTATTGTGGCATTCAGTAATTTACCATACATATTGTGATCGCACAAATCATGTTTGTTCATGCATGTAGTCTGGGTCAAAATCTCGGTCCTGTTTTGTAATTTTAATCATGTGTTTTGGATATGAAAGTGTCACACATCATGTCCATGTATTTTTGATTTTTGAAGCTAAATAAAAAAGAAGGAAATGGAAGGAAAAATAAAAATTAAGCAAAAGTTAAAGTCACAAAAGAACAGAAGTAGCAACAGATCTTTTCTTCCGTATGTTGTGATGTACATCCGGAGTGATGTATTGAAAATGACAGATTGACTTGGTTCAATCCATCGGTTTCTGGATTGGATGGAGGCAGATCTCAATGCGAGTTTACAAAGAAAGGAAGGACGAGGCAATGAAAAGGCAGATACAAGAAAAAAATGAAAGGAAAGTGCAATACTTGTTTGCACTACCACTTGCATGTCAGTCTGTTAGTGTGGATGCTTGACTTTCATGATAAGTCACAACTGTTAAAAAGGCTGGGCCAAATAAATATAAGAGACACGCTGATATTCAAACGTCTCAAAAATCAGCTCTTTGCCTTTAGAAATTTTCTTGAATTTAGACTTTAAAAAAAACAGTATTGAATAATATCGCTGCAGGCTGAAGTTATTAATGTGATGGAAACAAACACAGCGATGTTATCTTGATCTAATCTCTTTACCCATCCAGTAGATGCATCACCTCATAATGACACTTTGTTACCACCATCCTGATCAACAGTCCCTAACAATAAACCATTCAGCATGAATAATAGCAATTACCTCCAGCTAAGGATCCAGTTCTGCTCCATTAAGACGCTTATAAAACCAGACTGTAATAGCTCAAGGAAAGCAGCACTGTCATAAACCCGACTCCCTGTTGCTCGTACAAATTGTACACCTATACCGGTTATTATCCCTTGGCCATGACAATCCCGAGAATTTTTACTTCCATACGTGATCCTCGGCGCTGTGGTAATAAAACGAGTCATGCATACAGCTATAATGAAAAGAAATTTGTTCTGGACTATTTTTGGAGCCACTGTGATGGATTCAGATCCAACCCGATCTTACGGCAATTCGTACGAATTTTACGAGATGGCTAATTCGTACGAATTCATACGACCTCACTCGTACAAATTCGTACAATTTTTGCTAATTCGAACATATTTTATGAGTTAACATGCGCATACATTCGTTCGAATGACCCCTGACCCCGCCCCTAAACCTACCCATCACGTGGGTTTACACAAATTGTAAGAGTGAGGTCTTATGAATTAGTACGAATTAGCCACTTTTTAATCACTTGTACAAAGTGGCCGTGAGATAGCGTAGTTCAGATCACTATATTGATACTATGCAACTAGATGATTACCATATTCATATACCATTGTGCTCCAAATATTTTGAGGCCACTAACCTGAAACTTAAGCTTTGGCAAATCTAGCTATTCGACTGCGCATTGTATCAGCCCTGCATGTTGTAAATACAACTTTCCACCACATAATCCTAAACTCCATGTAGCACCAGCCAGTCATTTCGGCTAAGTTGCCATTTTTGATATGATATTTAGCAAAGCGACTTACATTGCATTTCATGGTACACATTTACATTCTTATCAGTTCTTGCATTCCCTGGGAATCGAACCCATGACCAAGCACCAAACGCTCTAGTGTTCACGACTACACACTCTAAACAATGCTGCGTTGTTTGAACCCAAATTTGGGTAAAATATGGACAAACACAAATGTTGGGTTAAAAATGTAATTTCAAATTTTAACCCAACTTCAACTTTCACTTTCAACTGTAAATTTTTTAATTGCATTTTTAACCCAACATTTGGTCCATATTTGACCCAAATTTGGGTTCAAACAACCCAGCATTTTTGTAGAATGCACACTCTAAAAAAAATGCTGGGGTTTTTTAACCCAATTTTGGGTCAAATATGGACGAACCCAAATGTTGGGTTAAAAATGAAATAAAAAATGTAACCCAACGGCTAGGTTTGTCCATAAATTTGGGTTCAAACAACCCAGCATTTTTGTAGACTGTGCACTCTAAAAAATGCTGGGTTGTTTTAACCCAATTTTGGGTCAAATATGGACAAACCCAAATGTTGGGTTAAAAATGAAATAAAAAATGTAACCCAACGGCTAGGTTTGTCCATAAATTTGGGTTCAAACAACCCAGCATTTTTGTAGAGTGCGCACTCTAAAAAATGCTGGGTTGTTTGAACCCAAATTTGGGTCAAATATGGACAAACCCAAATGTTGGGTTAAAAATGAAATAAAAAATGTAACCCAACGGCTAGGTTTGTCCATAAATTTGGGTTCAAACAACCCAGCATTTTTGTAGACTGTGCACTCTAAAAAATGCTGGGTTGGTTTAACCCAATTTTGGGTCAAATATGGACAAACCCAAATGTTGGGTTAAAAATGAAATAAAAAATGTAACCCAACGGCTAGGTTTGTCCATAAATTTGGGTTCAAACAACCCAGCATTTTTGTAGACTGCGCACTCTAAAAATTGCTGGGTTGTTTTAACCCAATTTTGGGTCAAATATGGACAAACCCAAATGTTGGGTTAAAAATGAAATAAAAAAATGTAACCAAACGGCTAGGTTTGTCCATATTTGACCCAAATTTGGGTTCAAACAACCCAGCATTTTTGTAGAGTGCAGGAAGGCTTTGATATGACGATATCAAACAGCCATTGCATGAGCATAGATCCCCCCGCAAAAATGTCCAAAAATCTCCATTAATGATATCAAGACTCATAAATAAGTATTCTGGATCCATGACACGTGACTATTCGTACAGACCCGTTTCCAGATGGACTGTGGGGGGTAAATGTCTTTACACTGGGCTGATAGTGACTCATCTGACAGAACAGAGCATAAAGCTGCACTCTCTCTTGTTCTTCCCCCCTCGAAGCACATCTCCTGCCCTCTCTGTGACTTCTCCTCACCCCTTCACCCCCAGCACACACACATTCCACACTGCATGCTGTGAAAAGCAGGCCTGTTGTGTGGCACAGTCCTGGCGGCAGACTCTGTCACGTTTACAAGCCGTTCCGCCGACCCCCACTGTGAGCCCGTCTCCAAGCCCCTGCTCCCAAATGACCTATAAAACACTTGCCTCTCACACCAACCTGACCTTAACAGCTCACCATGAGCTCTCTAATTGTGCCATTGAGAGCTAAATGTGCTCTTTTGTGATGGCCGGCCATTAGATCATGAGGACTAATTGGCTGGATACATCTCTTTCCACTGCGCTGCATGCAAAAACGGAAAATTGCTAAATTTACTGCGCCAGTGTTTCGCGCGGGGTGTATGTGGATGTCAGTGTAATTACACCGTTTTTAATGGATTGCGTATATGTAACCGTGACGTATGTAGTGATCTAGAGTGCTTGTGTGGGCTTACTTTACAAAACAAAAAGTAAGAGATTACATTGTTAGGTAACACTTTCATTTATTTAAGGTGACGTAGTTACTCGTTACTACATGTGTTTACTATAGTAATAACAGTAAATTATTAACTTATTAATTATTAAGTAAATTAATTATTAATTACTTACTTATTATAAGTAACTAACCCAAAACCAAACCCTGACCGTAACTCTATAGTAAGAATAATTAGAGTAAATACGATGTCACGTTATAATAAAGTGTAACCCATTATTAAAACACCTATTAAATAGTTAAAGTTAGCTTTTAAACATGTATTACCATTACAATGATTATTAGCATAATATGAGGAAAAAATTAACCTGAGATCAAACTGATTCGTAATTCTTTGCACATTAATAAATATAGAATCATGTTTAAAAAAAGCTTTTAAACCAGCATTCTTAGAGGTCAAAGGTTAAATGCCAAGAGCTCACAGAGATGGCAATAGGTGATCTGATCTTAACCCATGATTTGCAGCACGTCACGACACTTTAGGCCTACACTCAATGAACAACATCTCAACACTAAATTAAAGACCTGTCTCATATAGACGCCTGTCTCAAAAGCAACACATTCACTCGAAAATAAAAAAAAAACAACTGTAGAGAGCAGTCGCCAAAATAAGATCATCTTCCACTAGCATATCCATATCGAATATTACAACGAAACAACAGTCCACACAAAAAAATGTGAAAAACCTTTGACAATATCATTAAAGTAAGGCTGAAGTTAAGGGTAACCGCATATTCACATCTTGAACATTTCTAAATTGTGTACTTTAGTTGTTGG
Organism: Pimephales promelas; assembly: GCF_016745375.1. Next base: position 8,498,873 of record NW_024121299.1, on the reverse strand, counting down.
GAAACTAAAAATGGAATCACAAAACTTCCAAGAAAAAGTCATTTCAGCACTGCTGAGAGTGAAAACATTGAAAAAGTGACTGAGGTAAAAGGTTACATGCCTCTGGATTCAAATCTCTGGCTGTGTTCATTTGCTTCTTTCTAAGAGCTGCAAGAATATCATTCCCAGAACAGAGTGAGCGATTTTATTTTTTTATTTATTTTGAGTAATTGTAACAAGTTTTGCCTTGGGTATGTTTAGGATGTAATAAAAACGTTTTTCGGTTATCAAAACAATCCTTGTTCACACAGATCCGCGGAAACGATTAAAAGCGCTGTAATGCTGCCAGGCCAGTAGATGGCGATGTCACTTTGTAAAGAAAAACTACGTGCCTGAACACGTACGCATGCGCATGATGTCCCCGTTTTCACAATCTTTTTTGCAATATACCGTTATATATATATATATAGAGTATATAATGGTATTGTTTTCAAAAAACACTTGCACTTTGAAACCTGTTTTTAAAAGTTTGAGTTTTTAGGTCCCCAAAACGCCATTGTCGTGTAAATGAACGGCCAAACACATAAAAAAAAATTCCATTTTTATTTGAAAACGGTGTCGTGTAAACAGCCCCTTAACTGAAGAAGACCTGATCCAGAATATCTACAGTCCATGAAATATATATATATATATATATATATATATATATATGAAGAGTTCAGATGCAAAAGCCTCTAAGTGCCATTTGAAATTTTCTTCTTTAATGAACATTTTTATCAAGCTTGTATATTTAAGTTCAGTGATTTCACTTAAATGGCAATGATAAAGTGAAATAACTGAACTTAAATATACAAGTTTGATAAAAATCATCATTAAAGAAGAAAATTTCAAATGGCACTTAGAGGCTTTTGCATCTGAACTCTTCATATATATATATATATATATAGAGAGAGAGAGAGAGAGAGAGAGAGAGAGAGAGAGAGAGAGAGAGAGAGAGAGAGAGAGAGCAAACAAGCGTAAGTGTAAGAAAAAAATATATACGAAAGTCTCATTATTAAACTAAAACTAAAGGCAGGTAGGACTAAATATAAATCAGAAAGATGAACATTTGTTCAAGTCTGTTCGACCTTTATATAAATGCTCAAAGAGTCAAAGTCATTATAATGTGACTCAGCCAGAGAGAGAGCAAAAGGGGCAAAACTTGACATAAAAATGAAGAGAAAAAGAACAAGACTAGCAAGCAGGGCTGAAATCGACTGATTCCTTTTATAGCCATCCAGCTCAGCGTCAGGTCCTCAGTCATAATTACAGGCTATTTAGATTTTTAGGTGCAACTTCAGCAAGAATGTGTGCCAAAGCTTTGTTTTGATCTGACTGAGAATGGCAGAGACAAATTTGATTTCTGTTCCGTGTTCATAATTGTTCTGCTTCAGCTCCAGAAGTTCCAACTGAAATGTGTCTTTTTCACGTAGAAACCCAAACCAATGGAGATCTCATGTGAAATGATCATTTTGTGTTAAAAAAAACTTTATTTTTTATTTTTGGTGCTATAGTTTTAGATAACAATGTCAGCATCTCTGAATTATAACATCAGTAGAGAGGTTAGTTCCCTGTACTTAACATATAAGATGACCAAATTGTCAATGACTACTCTGACATGTGATATGATTTATTATATCTATACTTTTAAGTTTTAAAAGTGGGTTTTAAACAGCAAATACCACATAGAAATACCACTTTCAAAGTCTTTCTATGGATGTTAAATGTTCTATGCAAATGAAGAACCATTATTTCGAGTCCTGATCTCGAGTCTCTGGATAACGCTTTGATCGGGTTGCCAGCATCAAGCGCTAGTTCATTGGTTGGCGATCAGCTTCTTCCACATAGTTTGTGAGGTACACCTGCTTCATTCACCAACTGATTTATTAATGAAAATCATCTAATGTAACAGCTTCAAGCATCACTGCAGCCTGAGACGCACTTTTCCAGTATTTACCAAACACTCAATCACGTGGTGCAACAACACACAAGAGTGTGTGAGATTTGTGGTGTGTTATATATAGAGGGGAAGAACAGGAAGAATCAGTGTGTTTGTGTGAGATATGCTCCTGAGAGTCTCGGGATAGACACACGGTGTTTGTGGATCGGAGGGAGAGGGGTGTGTATGGGATGGTTTGGGAGCAGAGGGACGGCTGGTGGTTTGGTCCAGGAGACTGTAAGTCATTGTGGCCGGCCCTCGTGAGCTCTGGGTGGCAGCGATGCTTGAGCTCGAGACATTCATCAAACCTGCCGAGTGTCCCGCCGTACTGGAGCCACAGCGGCTCGCTCTTTCACACAGACACACACACACCTCCAGCTCTACTCTTTCACTCACTTTTACAGCTACAAGCCTCCTATTTTCATTTCCTTTCTTTCCAGGAAAAGGACAAGGAAAAGGAATGTGGTTGTACTTTCCATTTCTTCCTTTTCCTTTTAATTTTTTCATTTTCTTTGAATTTCAAAGTCATGTCTTTTTTTCCAATCCAGTTTCATTCAATTTCATGCCCCTTTTTCTGGTATCTTTTTCATTCTTTTCTATCTTCCTTGACTACTTCTTTCCATTTCCTTCCCTTTTTATTCCTATTCATTTATTCCTTTACTCTTTTTTTGACACCAACACTTTTTGTATCTTCAGTAACACTTTATAATAACTACATGCTAATAATCATTAGTTAAGCATGAGTAAACAGTTAATTAATCATTCATAAAGCATTAATAGAGATTAATACGTTTATAAATACTTCTATAATTTGTTCAATAATTGTATTTCAATCAGTTTATCATTTACAAAATCCATTGTATCTATATTTTATTTGATTATTTTATTGTTTTATGAATTATTTTTATTTTAGATAATTGATATTATCACTTTCTGGGTTTTTATTCTCTTATATCCTCCTTTCTTTTTCTTTTCATTTGTTTTCTTTTACCATATCTTAATTTTTTCACTTTTTATTTGCATTTCACTATTTATTTTCTTTCCTTTCCCTATCCATTTTCTTTCATTTTCTTCACCACCTCTACACTGGATCTTTTCTATCTTCCTTTTTGTTTCCGTTTGCCTATTCATTTTCTTTTCATTTTTCCTTTCTTTCCTTTTCACCTCTACACTTTCTGGATCTTTTTATTTCCTTTTCCTATTCATTCTGTTTTCTCTTCTTTTCTCTCCTTTCACCTCTCCGTTTCCTTGATCTTCATCCTTTTCTAACGCTCCCCTTTATGTTTCTTTGCTCACATATCATCTCTCTCTCTCTTTCTGTGTGTCTTTCTCACTCTCACTCACACGCGCCGTCAGAGGCCCCGCAGGAGACAGACTCGGGTCAGTGAAAATAATCAGCTTGCTGACGCCTGGGTCGGTTACTCACATACTCACACAGCCCCAAATATGTACGATGGAGAACAGGGATCCCACAGGAAGTTGGCGACACAGTTCCCCAACCACGCTCTGAGCTGCGGCAGTCCACACACACCATTGCTAGATTCATTTATAGCGCATTCCTTGTATAAAAAACATCAATTTCCATGCATGAATATTCAGAGAGAGAGACTTTGCATGTATATAGTAGACTAAATAGACTGTATGTATGGCCAACTGTGTGTGTGTATGCGCACAGATGCTGTTTCTTCATACATTCCAGCCCACTCATTTTCCCAGGCTTTGAGTCAATCTGAGTAAGTGCTCTTATCGCAGTGCCAGACGAACACAAACTCTCTCACACCATTGCACACACTCCGAATCCTAATTCTGCAACTCTGACTTAACTCCCAATTAATATATCTGACGTTCCTTTAAATTGGACATGTTCGGAGTGTCCACGTCATCGGCCGAGTGAGTAAGGTTTAGCTTAACCTTCTCCTCGAAAAGTTTATCTAACATCAGCACAATTCTTTCTCAATCTCTCCAGCTCTCCCCAACCATTGACGCATTGCCTAATTCTTGGTCAATTCCAAGTCTCTAGTGTGTTTATAGATGTTGAAACATCCGAGCGCTCTCATTTGTTTGAAAGAGAACATTTGTTTTTGTTTTTTTCCTCTGTCTCTCGCTCCTTCACCCTGATCTGCCCCTGAGGTTCGTCTTGTTTCGTCTGGAGCGGAGGAGTCAACAGAAGTTTGTGAGCTGGCTCTAAAGTACCGATTTACATCTATAAGTTTGTGTTGATGAAAGTCCTAAGATCTTAGACAATTTTAGGGCGTACAAATATTTTTGTATGATATAGATCAGGAATATGATATAGATCAGGAATATAAAGCTGTCACAATGCAGTGGTGTGGTATTGATTACCATGTTCATTTAAATATGGTGTTGTTTGTGAATCATGGTACTTTTTTAGTGCAAACATTCATACAATGTGCAGATTACAGTATTGCATGTGAAATAATTAATGCTTCATAGTCCCATACAAATATACTGTGGTGGTATCATGGTATTAAATGGTAATACCATGCTACTTAGGCACAATAAGCTACAATGACATTAGCATGCTTGAAAACATTACACTTGCAAAGAAGTACTGGAAAATACCTTGGTCCTCTGGTAATTTGGATAATATCCAAATATATATAAAATTCACATAGTACCAAGGTACTTTCCAGTACTTTTTTGCAAGCAAAATATGTTTTTAGGCATGCAAAATGCTGGCCCATATGTCCATGGTAGTAGTATGGTACATTTCAATAAGTTTTGGTAGCCCTATAATATGTTTTTGCACATGTTATCAACATAGGACATAAATACTGTAATTGTCAATAGCCCACCATAGCACACTTTAGGAATCCATGCACTAAATATGAATCAATGTTCAAATACAAATAGTAATAGTCACACCATGACACTTTTGTGTTGCTTGAGTGATTTCTGCTGTTTTGTGATACACAGTTCTCCCTCAGACTCCTTCTGAAATGCTCCTTGGCTCCTGGTTTTTGATTCCGCCTCCACAAACCCTCTCTCTAGGGATCTCCATCATCCAAAGTTTCCCCAGCGGCATCAGTGGTGAGGAGGGGGGCGGGCCTGTAACGCTCGCTCAGTGTCCCGCAGATTGACGAGCCCTCAGATGCCGATTTACTGTATATGTCAGCCACACTGGAGCCACGGCACATCTGGAGTCTACTAGAGCGAGAGGGTGAGTGAGAGAAGGAGATTTAAGGTGGAAGTGGAGGGGGGAGGGGGGGGCACTTTGGCTAAAACAAGTGTAGCACACCACAGTCGATGAAAGGAGCTCCCCAAACCTCTCTTTCCATTTCCATTCCCTCGTTCCTGACTGCTCTTCTGAGGAGTTTGTGGAAACGAGGCCGTGTGGAAGGATACTGCTCGTCTACAGTCTGCTTCCCTTGATCAAAATCTCACCTTTTAAAGTCCAAAGCGCATTCAGCCAGCGTCAGGCGTCCAGACGTGCATGACATAAAAGCAGAAAGCCTCGGTCATGATGGAATAGTCTGGATGAACTGGTGACAGATTCAAGTGTCAGCACAATGTTATGATGTGATTGTCATGCGATACCGTATGGAAAGTATGAGCTGAGCAATGAATCACTACATAAGAAAGATGTTATATCACACTTTCAGACAGGCTAAACATGAATAGGTAAATGCGAACTTGTAGACATTCTACAAAGAACTTTAGTGAGTTCCATTTCAATTATGGTGGAAACAGACAAACTGTTTAAAATGATCAAATCTCCCATTGACTTACATTGACGGAATGTTCAAATTTGAATATTTAAACTCCAACTGTCAAACATTCAAATCTAAACAGGCGTGTAGAATGCCTTTGATCTATCTATCTATCCATCTATCCGTCTATCTATCTATCTATCTATCTATCCATCTATCCATCTATCCATCTATACATCTATCTATCTATCTATCTATCTATCTATCTATCTATCTATCTATCTATCTATCTATCTATCTATCTATCTATTTATCTATCCATCTATCCATCTATCCATCCATCCATCCATCCACACTCTAAAAAATGCTGGGTTGTTTTAACCCAAGTTTGGGTCAAATATTGACAAACCTAGCCATTGGGTTACATTTTTAAAAAACATTTTTTAACCCAATGTTTAAGTTTGGCCATATTTGACCCAGCAGTTTTAGAGTATCTATTTGTCTGTCTGTCCGTCCGTCCGTCCGTCCTTCCGATTCAACACATTCTCATCCCAAAAAGTCATATAACTGACGTCTTGGGACGTATTTTGACCATACGTCAATATCCGCCTTTTTAGGGCCCCCTTAAACGTCGGTAGATGGCGATCCCGGGCCGTCATACAACTGACGCTTTACCTTTAACGTCAGTTAGGTGACGGGTTAGGTTTAGGGTTAGGTTTAGGTCTGGGGTAGAGTTAGGATCCCATAACCTCATCTACCGACGTTTAAGGGGGCCCTAAAAAGGCGGATATTGACGTATGGTCAAAAGACGTCCCAAAACGTCAGTTATATGACTTTTTGGGGTGAGACTGCGTTGTCCGATTAGTTAGTTCCCTCTTCTATGTAAAGCGCTTTGAGTGCCGAGAAAAGCGATATACTGTAAATGTAGTGAATTATTATTATTTCTTTAATACATCAATATGCAAATGCCCCCTCAATCCCCATCCTATTTTATGCAGAATTATTTACGTCTTTCATATGAACATACGGTGCAATTTGTTAAGTTTATTCTTCATGTAAAGAGGGTTTAAATAAAGAGCTTCAGTGACCAGTGTTCATCTATCCCTATATAGAATTTCCTATAGAAACCTATGTAAAGACTGAGATAATAAGGGGTTTTGCCCATCGGTCACTAAAGCTGCCAGGTGCTTCTGAGTAAACGCCCAGTAATGACCGCATAAATTAAACGTGACACTTTATTCAACAAGTCTCTTTTTAAATCCTCCTTTGAATTGTTCAGTGATTTAAAGACATTAAGGTACAATTACAATTTCTGAATCAACATGGATTGTTGAAATTGCTATACAAATAAAAATGACTCAACTTGACCTAAAGTTGCGTGTAGATGTTTTTAAAGCATTTATAGTCAAACAGCGCATATGGTGAATAAAAGTGGTGGAGAAATTGGCTACTTTAATTTCCTGCAGGCTTAGAGACTTTTTAAAATCTGGTAATGAAGCTTTGATTTGACTTTCTTAAAAATAAAGTTCACAGTTATAAAACAAAAAGTTTTTACATAGGAGATTGCATAAACAACTTTTTATCCTATAATCCACCTTTTAAAGAGCTGAAATCCAATACGCTAATCCATTGAGAAGCATGGAGAACTTTCTTGAGAACTAATATAATTCTTTGCTGAATTTGGAGAATGCTCATTTTTAAAAGTGTACACCATCTATAGCATTTGATTAAATAATACATATAAATGTATTTATGCATTCACAGTTTATGAAGTAACTTTAAAAGTCACAAAAGGAAGCTTAAAGGCAATCCTGAAATCTCCATGCAGCAAATGCCATGGTGAGAAGCGCTGGAGGCTTCTAATGGTTATTTCTAAAAACTGCCGTTGAGTGTGTGAGCGAGCGAGAGGTCTAAAGTGTCAAGGAATTCATTGTCTGCTCTCCACCTGCTATTATTCTGCACCCAATCAACCTGCTAGCCAGGCTGGAGCCGCTGGCCATCTGGAAACGTTGCTGTGTTTATAAACTTGGCAGGGCCGCGCACTGTGGGGCTTGACCTCCCACACAAATCTGGAAACAATTAGAGCAAGTCAGACCGACCGATTGCTGCGAATGGAGCCGAGAATACATCTCGCTGACTGCGGCGGGGACATTAGTGCCTAGTTAAAGAAATCACAGACTTACACACATAGCCATAAATGTGCATGTACACAAATGCAATCTCATTTAGTTATGCTCCTTCTGTGTGTGTGTGTAAATACACAGTCAAACCAAAAATTATTCAGACACCAAATATCATTTTCTTTTTTACTAGTGACACTATAGATCATTTATGTAAGTGAGGATATAGCAAAATAAAGTTAACGGTGACATATTATACCATACAATGAAGAATTTGGAACCAAAAATTTTATTTTGGTAATGTGACCTTTTTAGACCACAGACTGAACAAAATTAAGCATTGCTTGGTAATTGGTTGAGCTAAATTGGTATTGTGCACTTGAATTTAACAGCTGACAAACTTTTCAACCTTATATATTTCTGAGACAGTCTAACAGAAGGATGGCCAAAACTACTATCTTGTTATATTTTGTTACCTTTTTTTTTTTAACTATAGCGAATATAAACTGTGATAATGTGAGAAATGTTGCAGGTGTCTGAATAAATTTTGGTTTGACTGACGGAAAAACATCCCTATGGAAATCAATGGTCAACTGTTTGATTGCTTACATTCTTTAAAATATCTTCTTTTGTGTTCAACAGATGAAAGAAACTCGTACAGGTTTGGATCAACTTGAGGGTGAGTAAATGATGACAGAGTTTTTACTATCCCTTTAATGGCGTTTTTAAGTGTGACTGAACTGTCCGAATGCTTTCTAAGTCGTCTGCATATGCTACGCTGTGAGTCTCTCTCTGTCACAGCTGGATTGTTCCAGTATTGGCTGGGCCGACTGCAGACTCAGTAACTTAACACTTTCTGATATCGTGCCAAACAGGAAGTGCACAGACACACCATTCAGAAAACCCCATCATTCTTCTTGGAGACTGCCTTCCTCTCGTGAGGGAATCTAGCGTCTCGTAATTGGTTGTAAATAAGAGTTTGGTCCAAAATAGGGTAATGAAATATAATGTTTTAAAAATAGGGTCTAGCTGTTGAGATAGACCAGAGACCAGACTAGGGCTGGCTATCAAATTTTTTTGTTGTTGTTGTTGTTTTTGACAGTCTCTTCTGCTCAACATAAAACCACCAGTAATATTGTGAAATATTAAAGGAGTAGTTCACTTTAAAAAAAAACTTTAGCTGATAATTTCCTCACCCCCATGTCATCCAAGATGCCCACGTCTTTCTTTCTTCAGTCGAAAAGAATTTAAGGTTTTTGATGAAAACATTCCAGGATTTTCTCAATATAATGGGCTTCAATGGGAACCAAACGGTTCAAGGTCCAAATGAGAGTTTCAGTGCAAACTGTACAAAGGGCTTTAAACGATTCCAGACGATGATTAAGGGTCTTATCAAGCGAAACGATCAATCAATTTAAAAAATAAATAAAAAAGTTTACGTTTTATAAGCACTCTGTTCTGTGATGAGCGTTCGTGACTCTCCTGTTCATCAAAATGAACGAATCTTTTTTCGAGTCATGAATCGAGGGGTCCAGATAAGCCCCTGATTCATCGTCTGGTGTCGTTTAAAGCTGCACTGAAACTCTCATTTGGACCTTGAACCGTTTGGTTCCCAATGAAGTCCATTATATGGAGAAAATCCTGGAATGTTTTCATCAAAAACCTTAATTTCTTTTCTTTTCAAAAGAAAGCCTTGGACATCTCAGATGACATGGGGGTGAGTAAATTATCAGCAAAAGTTTTTTAAAAGTGAACTACTCCTTTAATGTAATTCTAAATAACCCTTTTCTATTTAAATATAAATAGAATATTTAAATAGAAAATCATTATTCCAGTCTTCAGTCACATGATATGATCCTTCAGAAATCACTCTAATATGATGATTTTTCCGCTCAAGAAACATTTCTGATTATTATCAGTGATGAAAACAGTTATATATATATATATATAAATACACATTACAGTACTGAAACATTGGCTCTGCAGGCAAAATCGCCAAGGCCCCTTAAGCTAACTAAGATATTACTTATGATAAGATATGAATTAATTATTAACGCAGGGGTTTGTTGTGACTGGCTGCAGGCATTATGGTTTAGTTCATCATGTTTCTGTTTAGTTAAACAACAAAACGGTCAATAAAGGGTTACACACTCAATAAACGCCCATTGCCAAAATCGCTGCGATCTGATTCTGAGTCTGACGGCAGAACCCAAAGATAAATAAGCAATAGGAAATACTTTGACAATACTGTTACTCTAAAGGTCACAGTGACCGTCATCAGACTCCAGATCAGAAACACGCGGAACAAACAAACACTTGGACAATTCTGATGATCTAGTTTAGTTTCATCATCTTTTTAATGTGAAATGACGAGGTTTGTTTAAAGAGACCTCTGTGCGTGCGTGTGTGGCGTGGTGGCAGCCAGAGTCCTGCCCGTGTATCCAGGGCGCCGGAGGTTAACGTGTGTGTGAAACGGTAGAGGAAGTGTGTGTCGACCGTGTCGTTCCTGCTTCCTCCCAGAAGCCCTGATGGAATGTGATTTGAAGTCTTCCACTAAAGCTCACACTGTTGTCTGGAGAGCTATTGATCGTGGATTTCTCTCTTTATATGTGTCCGCTCCAGGTGGCTCCATTTGTCATTCCTGTCCCACTGAGCCCTCGATGATAGGCTTCATATTTGTGCTTTTTGCTAAGGGAGCATCATTATTATCATTGCTTATATTTAGGGTTAATGATATAACCCCAATGTTTTAGACACAGCCATTAAAAGAAACACAGAGAGAAAAAAAGCAGGTGAAAAAGTTCATAAGGAGGGATCTGAGCCATATCTAGAGACCATTTTTACAGTATAATAATAATAATATATTATATTGGCATTTCCAGTTTCTTGCATTCGGCAGGTATATTCCCTTACAGGTGCACCACATCACTACACCAGGTGGTGGCAACAAGACACAATATCTCACACACCTATGCAGATCACACAATTTAGCACACTATTCTGCAGATCTAGTGCGCAAATCATCTGGTCACCACAACATAACATAAAGCTATAGACATATAAAATTATTCATTGTGGCCTGACCATATTGATTAAAAAATATAAATTTGCATTCATGTAAAGTTTTATAGGTGGCTATAAGTTAAACATACATTCTTAGAAGAAAAGGTTCAAGGTTCAATCAGCGCTACGTATTTGGAACCCCTAAAAGGTTCTATTCAGAATAACCTTTTTAGGGGTTCTTTGTAACCAGGAAAAAAGTTCTATATAGAACGTTTGCGTTCATTCATTATCACTTGTTTTGTCCTTTCTGGATTAAATATTTCATATAATTGACAAACATAAAGACCTTAAAATGTATTTATGAATGCATGTGAATGATCACAAAATAGAAGACATGGGGTTAGAAAATGTATATATTTATATAATTTTACGTAGTTAATCAGTATCACACGAAGAGTGCCCTTTCAGTTTTTCTCCTCCAAAAATCAGCATGATTCAAATGTGATATTACAGTTTAATGCACAATAATTTAATTACAACTACAAAATGTTGCAGAATAATGTACACTCTAAAAAAATGGTGCTAAATAGCACTAAAAGTGGTTCATTGGCTTGTAATCATAGGGGAACCACTTTAATTGCCATACTATAGCACTTGTCATATGGTGCTATGTAGAACCGTAAGAGGTGCCATCCACCCCAGAGAACCACTGAAGAACTGCTAAAGAACCAAACTGGGCTTAACTGGTTCTTTAAATGGCAGTGGTGCTATATAGCACCATGACCACCGCAAAGACCCCTGAAGAACCGCTGAAGAACCCTTTTTTTTTTTAGAGTGTAATATATGAATGAATAATAGCCAAATGGGTTGGTTCTTGTCATTATAGAACCTTTTTTAGCATAAAAGGTTCTTTGGAGTTGAGTAAAGAACCCTATGCGTCATATACAGAACCCCAATGAACCTTTTTTTCTAAGAGTCAAGTGTAACAAATCTTATACCAAAGTAATTAGAATCTGAATGAACATCTTCATCCATCAGCAGGTACTGTGTAAAAAAAACAGTCTGGTTTCAGATGTCGCTTAGATGTTAAGGACAGGAATGTTTTTGTAAAGATAAGCAAACCACAATGATTTCACGTGGCTGGGAGTTATTTCTCAGTAGATGCTCAGAGTCTCAGCCCCGGGGCTGTGAGGAACATCTCTGGAGCCTAAGGAATGCACACAGCTTCTTACATTCAAGTGTAAGGCGACGACCTCGGGTGTGTTCGCACTCGCAAGCGCTCCGTCTCTGTCTCTCCTGTCTTTTTCATCTTTCTCACGTCATGTGTTGTGCAAGGGAGTGTTTCTGGAGAGTTTGAAAGAGCAGGTGGTTTGGATTGTCTGGACAGGTGTTATCTCCTGACGGTGTGCTAGTTATCTGGCGTTTGGACTACAGCTGAAGTATAGAAAGCATAGGCACATTTGTTCTACAGTGAATGACCATAGGAAAAAGAAAATCTATATCTGTTAAATATGCAGAAACAACTGTGTTGATTCCCTCAAAATATGTATATGAAGAGTTCAGATGCAAAAGCCTCTAAGTGCCATTTAAAATTTTCTTCTAGGGTGATTATTTTTATCAAGCTTGTATTTTTAAGTTCAGTAATTTCACTTGACATGACAATTAATAGGTAATCTTTATTCCATTTGTGAAATTACTGATCATTCTAGAAGAAATTTTTCAATGGCACTTAGAGGCTTTTGCATCTGAACACTTCATAAACAAATGTTATTCAATAATTGGTATTTAAATATATGTATTTTATGTTAAATGTATATATTATAATTGAATAACATATTTTAATGTATATTATACTTTTAAAATGCACTTGATATTTGATATTAATATAATAAATTAATCATTTATGAAAAATATCAAATTAAATATGAACATTGTTTATTTATTCTTGTTTTATTTTGTTTATTCTTTGTTTTATTCTTGTTTTATTATAAGGCAGCGTCTCATTTTTGTTACACATATATTTTTCTGTAAATTTACTACATGCTTTTGTCATTTTTATTTATTATTTTAATACTTTTTTACATTTTTTTTAGTTTTTAGTCATTTTAGTACTTCTGGGTTTTTTGATTTTAAATTGAAGTTTTTCATCTAATATTAATAATTTCGTTCCGCCTTATTTAAATTAACGATTAGTTTCTTAACAATAAAAACACGGATATATATTCATTACTTAATTATGGCTCGATTAGGGTTGGACGTTGTTTCTTTAAAATCTTTCTAGTCAGCAATAAACAAAACAAGTTTTTGGTCATACGAACGATAATCATTTTATGAAGTAAATTAACCGACTTTTATCAGTGTTAGACGACAACCTTGACATGCATGCACTTAGTGTTTGACATTCTCCTTCCCATCAGCCTCTCATTCATTCCCTCTCTCAGCTATCTAACAGGTGCATGTCTTCATGTGTCATGAATCTCTGCCTGGGCTGGAACAGAGAAGTGTTTTGTAGCCCGCAGGCCTGAACAGCCCGATCGCTGTGTCCCGGCCTTAAAGCGATGGCACTGCCCCAGTGGCTTGTGGGAGTGTTTTTTTTGGCCAGGAGAGAAAGATATGACTCTCATCAGCGTGTTTTAACTTGCGGTGGGCATGGTGCACTGTGCTGAGGAATGCAGGGGCTTGTGTGTGTGTGTGTGTGTGTGTTATCCTGGCCTCGCCTTGCTCTGTCATTAGAGATGGGCTCTAGCGCTGAGGTGTGAGAGAAACACACGGCAGATAGTCTGAAGAGACTCTTGAGCTGCAGCCAGTCAGCTTCTAACGCTACAAGGGTGTGGCTTTAATATGTAGCTGTAGCATGTATAACGGTTTATAATTATTACTCTTTGTATATATTCATTGTATCCCATTCAGTGCATCCAAAAACAGACATTTAAAAAACACATTAAACGTCTTCATGTCATTCATGTCATGTCATGACATTATTATTTGACTTTAAATTATGACTCTCAGAAAAAAGGTACAAAAGCTGTCACTGGGGCTGCACCTTTTCAAAGGGTACACTTTTGTACCCAAAGGCTGCATATTGGTACCTTAGTGGTACATATTAACACCAAAAATGTATATATTAGGACCTAAAATGTACATACTATGACCTAAAATGTACATATTAGCTCCTGAAATGTACATATTAACACTTAAAATGTACATTATAGTATCTAAAATGTAATAACACCTAAAATGTACTTATTAGCACCTAAAATGTAGATATTAACACTTAAAATGTACATATTAGCACCTAAAATGTATATATTAGCATTTGAAATGGACAAAAGTTTACCTTTTGAAAAGGTCCAGCCCCAGTGACAGCTTTTGTACCTTTTTTCTGAGAGTGTACTCTCTCTCTCTGTATGTATGTATATATTGAGAATAGTCATGTGTGTTTATAAAAAATCTAGGTTTACCAAGGGCTTTTGAATGATTTGAAGGGGGTCTTAGAAAGTGATGACTATCTTCCTGAAAATGGGCAGCTTAAATGTTAAAACGTCCCCCTACAGGTATAACAATCTCTACACCCTTTCTTGCACATTTAAAGTAGCACATCTTTGAGTCTAGTCCTGGTCACCTCATTGAGTGATGTTTATCTGTCACTCGTGATGGCTCGTTCACACAGATTAATGGAGTTGTGTCTTAGTCAGCGGCGCTTCACACCTAAGGCTCTGTGAGAGTTTGAATAGCTGAAAGGTAAAGGTTCCTCAAGTTAATTGTTACTGACAAGGACAGTCCCTCAAGGTAAAATGCCTCGTTTGTGGGAACAATGGTCAGGAAAAGCCTTCGGTGTGTTTAGTTTGACCTATTGACAAAAATGTCTAGCTCAGGCAAAACACAATAGATAAAATGTCATGTATTCTTTCACATTTGCTTGAAAATGCTATTTATTTTGATTTGATTGTGTCTTGTTTTATCTGTGCCTTAAAGTCAGGTGTTAGCAGGAGAATTAATGCCCTTTAAACTCGTAAAGGTCTGTATTGATGCACACGTGTGTTAGACACGTCTACTGTCCTGTGGATGCAGAAAAACAAATGCATCTCTTTTTTAAATGTCATTTATTGCCATTACAAACCATTACTATCTGTAAAACAAGCACATATTCATGTAAAATTCAGAAGAATTACTTTACAGTCAAATGTAAAAGCCAAATTAACTCTTTTCATAGTTCCTTAGGGAATCAATAATTATTGAATGAGATTGGCATCATTAAGAACTAATATGGACTATTATTACCATGTTGAGAGTAAAATAAAAGATAATCGCTCACATCTCAGAAACATTAAAGGAGTAGTTCGCTCAACTTTTGCTGATAATTTACTCACCCCCATGTCCTCCAAGATGTCCATGTCTTTCTTTCTTCAGTCCAAAAGAAATTAAGGAGTGAAAAGATTATTGGAGTTTTCTCCATATAATGGACTTCAATGGGAACCAAACGGTTCAAGGTCCAAATGAAAGTTTCAGTGCGGCTTCAAAGGGCTTTAAACGATTCCAGACGATGAATAAGGGTCTTATCAAGCGAAACGATCGCTCATTTAAAAAATAAATAAAAAAGTTTAAGTTTTATAAGCACAAATGCTCACCTTGCTCTGTTCCGTGATGAGCGTTCGTGACTCTCCTGTTCGAATTTGTTCATCAAAATGAACAAATCTTTTTTTGAGTCATGACTCGAAGGGTTCTAGATAAGACCCTTATTCATCTCAGTGCTAAATTTGATATCTCTTACTGATTAGTAAATCTTGTTTCCATATTAATTAGTAGCTGAAGTGTAGTACTACTCATGTGTCCTGCATTAGTTCATGCATAGTTACCTATTAATTTTTTTAAATGTTACAATATTTTCCACAGAGAAGGCAATCCCAGAATTCGTCGCGATGAGATAAAAATTAATCCAATATGGCGTAAGTAAATATGTGCATGCTATATTGGAATCCATTGTGAGTAAAAGTACTGTTCAGTTCGATAAGGATGCAGCTCACTTTAAAACAGAGCTAATGTCAGCGTATATTTAGCAGATCTAAAATACTGGAAAAAGAGTAAACATGATTTCCTGTCACCGCAAGTTAAACCTTAAGCCGTAATTCCTGTGTCTCCTATATGGAGGAAGACTCGGATAAACAAAGCTTTTGTGGTTTCAATGTTGGCCATACATGTTATGACTCCCGTTAAAGAGCATTTGATACACACCCTGTGCTCAGATCTCCCAGAAGAGACGCCGGAGCATTACTGTATAGTGGTGATTCATTGCACGCTTGTGGCATCATGCTCTCTTACAATGGGAAATTCCACTGGCACAAGTTATTCACGCGCTTACTCAACAATTCACCTGATCTTATTATTACTGCGTAGGAGAGAGACTTAAGACAGGTTTTAGGGGGATATAAGACGCTTCTGTTCCCATGTGGCACCGTGGTGTAGGTTTACATTAAAGGTACAGTGCACTCAAGGCGTTTCAAACATGTATGCTGTTATTTTTTCGTATTGAAACTACATTTTTTTATAAACTGTGTCCCAATTCAGAGTCTGCATCTTGACTTTGCAAAGCCCACGCGACGCAGGTTCGCAAAGGTCGCACCGAATGTTGTTCAATGGGACGTAGCCTATACGGAAGATCGCTAGCTTTTGAAAGTTGTATTAAACTATGTGAACAGTGTCTAAATGTTCACCTTGGTACATTAATGTACATAATAAAGAGTATAAACTATCTAAAATTGCATCTTAGTAAGATATATGTCATCTGAAACCGCTTTTTTTGTGCGTTGGTATGTTAGATATTTGAGTATGTTGAAACACAATACTAGTGTAATCCCAGCCCGTTCTCATCCTTTAACGTCATATAGAACGCTATATGCAAAAACGGCGCTATGGTATGTTAGATTATTCCTTTAGCATGTATGACACGCACACAACACCTAAACTTAGTGTGTTATATCCGGCCATGTTCTCATATAGCGTTCTAATGACAAAAAATGCGTTGGTAATCCGGCATGTTCTCTCAACAAAAAAAATCCAGTCGTCACCAGCAATGAATCTTGGGATAGGCTGCAAAGGGTCCACTCGTTCTGTCCTTCATGGCCTGGGAAACAAAATATGTATTTGTAGGCTGCATTCGAATTGGGACAGTCATCGTATATGCAGCCTCTGGCCACAGCTATAGTGTCCATGTCTAATAAAATGGACAAACCCCCATAAAAGCACAATTACAGTATGACTTTTGTGCTATTTCTCAATTTGTCTGAAGATTTTTAAAAATGTGTTATAATCAGACATGCAACGCCAGTTTTGAATACGCCAGATTTAAAGGGGTGGTAAAATGCCATTTTCACAAGATGTAAAATAAATCTCTGATGTCCTCAGTGTGTGTGTGTGTGTGTGAAGTTTTAGTACAAAACACCCCCCAGATATTTAATATAGCATGTTAAAGTTGTCAATTTTTGACGGACCGTTTTGAGCCTGGCCCTTTAAATGCAAATGAGCTGCTGCAGAGGGCGGGGTTTCAAGAGCTCGCGTGTGTTAGTTAGCAGCTGCGATTTCCTCACGCAGACATACTAAAATGACAGAAACAGTTCTCTCTTTAATGTTAAAATGGAGTCAGTCAAAGATGGAGAGACTCAAGAAGAAGTGACAACATGTAGAATGCAACAGGACGTCTCTGAATGGTTAGTTGATGAATTTATGTTGCTGATGTGAAGTTAACTATCATTAATTAGGATATCCTGTCATGTACTCTATAAATCGCACTTATAACTGTTGTGAGATGCACACAGAGAGACTTTTTATTTGATAATGTTGTTTAGGCTAAGTTAGAAACAGTGAAATCATACTTTACCACCCCTTTAAAGTTTACACAACAATGTCAATTTTGTTGTCATTTACTCACTCGCCATCATATCGTCCCAAACCCATAAGACTTTGGTAATCTTTGATAGATAAATTAAGAGATTTTTATGAAACCTGAGAGGTCCAGGTAACCAAAACCTACAAGATCTAAAAATGTCACAAAGATGTCCTAAAACAAGGACATTATGAATGAATCAAAACTTATGAATCAAGTGTTTTAATCCAAGAGATATGATTTATATGATGAACAGACTCCATTTAAGTTTTTATTTACATCTAAACAATGATCGACACTGACACATCACATTTAGAACAATTCTAATTAGGTCTCTCGCGTGTGAGCTTCCATGTTTAAAATGATTTCATTTGTGTTTCAAAGAATAACCAAAGTCTTATGGCTTTGGAGCGACATGAGGGTGAGTAAATGATGACAGCATTTTGGGGTGCGCTTTAATAATGAATTTTGAGGGAAGAGTTTCGATGAATAATGACCCATTTTAGTTATTTCCTCAGACAAAGCTATTTTATGTCTTGAGAATATTTAAAATATAGCACATGAACTAGTTGCACTACTTGGAAAAGAGTTGCATGAACTATTTTATGGTGCTTTTTCAAATGTTTTTTGAGCTCTGCTGATGTGGTCACCTTTAATGAACTGTCATTTTATGGGAAAGCTTAGAGAATTTACTAATACTTTAGTAAAAACTTTCTTTCCTTGTCTTTTGGCAGGGGCAGTTGTGTCAGCATGCATTAGACTCACTTTTAGTGTGTGTGTGTGTGTGTGTTGGGGGATTGTGAGGTCACAGCCTCAGGGACTGAGATGTTGAGGTCAGTGCACAGGATGTGTTTTCTGTTGTCGTCACTACAGTGTGTAGAGACAGCAAGATATATATATATAACTTAGTGCACTTAGGTCAATCTATTATGTACTGTCAAATTACAAGAATGTGAACATGCATAGTTGAAATATTTTATTGCCATCATGAAGATGTTTTGATGAAGTATGTTGCACTGTACGAGCAGGAATGTTTTAGGAGAGCTGTGTCTGCTGTTCGTATCCCAGTTTGGAGTGGAGTTGGATTATCCCAGTGATCCCTTGTTTTCAGGTTGAGAGACTTAAGTGATTCGGGACAAAACAAGCCACCTCTTTTCACTCCCGGCTGCGAGTGACATTTTCTCGGATAGCTCCAGGTGATCTGCTGATGCTGGAGAGATAAGAACAGATTTTAAACCTGTCTCCTCTTGTGCCACTCACATCGCCCTGACCAACACAAGACTAGTGTCAATTAGAAAATGTCATTTTAAAATTTCCAAATTAGCTTGAAAAATATTCCTTAATTGAATAGTTCCTTTTGGCGTTGTTTTGTAGAGTAGTTTACAATTATGCATTATTTTTTTTTGTTAAACTGGTCTGTAACCACCCACTCAGAAAAATGATGTCCAAAAGACGTCTTTTTAACGTCTTTGTCGCAAACGTCATCTGAGGAGCCAGAATGAAAGCTTTTATGGCGTAATTTTTGACGTGTTCTGCTCGTCTGATATAGACGTTCATCGAAGTTAAAAACTAGTTTAAATGTGGCCATTTTGGACACATTTTCAACATCATTTATGGTCTCATTTAGACAATTTATTCTGTTTCTGTACCAAACAAACACTCAAGATGCATTTAATTAAAACTCATGTTTTAGATGAGGTTTAGATGTTGATATTTCTTTAATTTTAAGTCACCATTGTGGTGATCAGTGTTTGCTTTAGTGGGGCTCTTGGTGTCAGTTCTTCTTACTTTTGCTTTTCGTTGGCTGTTGTAACTGTGTGTTTGTAATATACAATGGTTATGGCAGAGAAAGCCAAGAAAAAGTATGATTGGCTGTCATCAGCTCCTTGTTGCTGATGACAAAATCAAAGCAAGCATTGCAAAGCAAGATGTTGTGTTTACACTTTTGTATAACCATCAATCTTGTGGAACTGCATTATTTGGGCTAGTATCATTAACATTTTGACTTATTTGAAAGTGAATAAAAGCATGTTTACACAATGTTTTAAGAAAATATATCATATAGTCACACACAGACATAATGATTTTGCATATGAATCACAACAATGGTGACAATAAAAAAGCATGATGGGTAGCTTTCATAGTACAAAAGATCCTTGATTCCCAAGCTTTTTTGTTTTAATTGTCACCATTGTTGAGAATCATATCCAAAATCTTTATGTCTGTGTGTGACTAAGTGGACATAATTTTGCTTACTTATTGCACATTGATTGGTGATTTGGTGGTTTCCTCAAATTTTACCTTCGATCACTCCCTAATATTAAATATTTAGTTTCATCTTTGTTGTACTGTGAAGGGTTACCTTATTTTCACTGTTGGGGATTGATCAAATATTGGTGAAAAAATATCATTCATCTCAATCAGAAAAGTGAATGTTTGTGTTACCAACTTTTGTTTGCACAAGTAGCTCTCCCGTGCAGGTACATGTCCTTGGGATTCACTGGCGTCCCTTTCTTTCAGCGTGGCTCTGTTTTTAAAAGAGCGGGCGGTAGACCGTGTCTCATTTGTCCTGACACCAAGAGGATTGCTGGGAAATCTAAAATTCACTGCCAAATATCAACAGCTTAAACATCTTCAAATACTCCAGCTGATGTTTTATGCCTTGAATTAACGTTCATAGTATTTTGCAAAGAGTTTGACTTCTGTCGTCTATATCAGCTGTAGTGTGTACAGCCTATAGAAATGCACTCTGGATGTTTGTGAATTCAAGCTGGTCGACTGGTGTGTCTCAGCATCATTCTCTCAGCGTGTTTTTCTTTCGAACGCAGCCCTCTTGTGATGCAGCGATACACCTTCACACAGGTGATTCTGATGATGGTATAATTACAGGGGTCTGTCCCGACACGACAAGACATGCATATTTACATAGCTGTGAGGTTTAGGGATTTGTGTCAGCGCTCACACACAGCCTTCATTCCATTAAACATAGTTTATCATTAAACTTTGCTTTGATGGGATTTAAAAAAAAAAAAAAAACTTTTCCCAGCATAAAAAAGTGTTTTTTGATTAGACACACTCTAAACAATGCTGGGTTGTTTTAACCCAAATTTGGGTCAAATATGGACAAACCCAAATGTTGGGTTAAAAATGTAATTTAAATTTTTTACCCAACTTTCACTTTCATCTGTAATTTTTTTTATTACATTTTTAACCCAACATTTGGACTTGTCCATATTTTACCCGAATTTGGGTTGAAACAACCCAGAATTTTTTAGTGCAGACAGACAGTTATGGATGGATAGATAGATAGATAGATAGATAGATAGATAGATAGATAGATAGATAGATAGATAGATAGATAGATAGATAGATAGATAGATAGATAGATAGATAGATAGATAGATAGATAGATTAAACATTATAATAATGAAGTCTTAAAGACTTTTTTCCTGTTTAACTTGAGATAAAAAGTGTGTGTGTGTGTGTATAGAGCACAGCTCTGTGTGTGTGTGTGTGTGTGTTTAGAGCACAGCTCTGACTTGCCCTCACAGATTTCAGCAGGTCTGAAATCCCTTTATCTGCCTCTTCTGTGCACCTGCCACAGGCCGCACACACACTCACACACACACACACATACACAAACAAGCTTCAACGTGCCACATTCAGCAATCTCTTCTCGTCAAAACCAGATTGCCTTACGTGTTACGTTTTTTGTTTTTTGATGACTGATTTTGTTATTTTTGTAAAATCCTCTTTGTGCTCTCAAAAATGTTTTTACAGGGAGGAAATAAAATGAGCCTGTCGCCCCCATGGAATCATACATTCTTGGATGTGAATGTGAATTGTATGGTTGAGGTGTATGAAGAAACTGGAGGTGGAGCTCTGAAGAATTCCAGCTAAAAGTGTCTCACTGTCCACATGTGCAAACAAGAACCTCTGGACACCCGGACTCTCCCGAAACCAGCCAACAGGTCCAGCACACACTTCTCTCTGAAATCAAAGGACAAGAAATAAAGACTCACTGTATGACCATTAAGATATATACAGTGCCCTCCACAATTATTGGCACCCCTGTTTAAGATGTGGTCGAGGACTTTTAAAAATTCTCCCTTTTTTTTAAACAACATAGAACCCAAATGCAAAAAAAGAGAAAAATCCAACCTTTTATTTAAGTACATTACTTTGGTGGTAAAAAAAAAATGTAAAAATTTAGAAAAATAAAAACTTCAAATCATGTGTCCCACAATTATTGGCACCCCTAACAATTCCGCTAAAAAATGTAATTGATTTTTTTAAAAATATATTTTCTGTAGTTGCTAATGTTGGTCAGGATATCTAGCAACTTTTAATTAGTAATTCATGACTTCCTATTTCCCTGGGGTATAAATATGACATGACACAGAGGCCTAATTCTCTTACCCATTTGTCAACATGGCAAAGACAAGAGAACACACCATTCAAGTAAGGCAGATGTGTGTTGACCTTTATAAGTTAGGCAATGGCTACAAGAAAATAGCCACTCACCTTATCTTGCCCGTACTAAAAGTTAGAGGAAACATTAAGAAGTTTAAAACAACTGGAACAGTGACAAACAAGGCTGAAAGAGGTCCCAAGTGTATCTTGCCACAACGCACAGTGAGGAGGATGCTAAGAAAAGTAAAAAAAAGTCCTAAGCTCACTGTCACAGAATTGCATCAAATAGTGGCATCTTGGGGTCACAAAATCTCCAAAACAACCATCAGACGCTCTCTACATGCCAACAAGATGTTTGGGAGGCATGCTAGGAAAAAGCCTTTTCTCACTAACACTGACAAACGTAAACGTCTGGAGTTTGCCAAGCGGCACTGGGACTTCATCTGGGATCGTGTGCTTTGGTCGGATGAGACTAAGATTGAGCTTTTTGGCAACAAACACTCTAAGTGGATCTGGTGTAAAACAAAAGATGTGTATGCCGAAAAGTACCTCATGCCCACCGTGAAGTATGGTGGAGGATCTGTGATGCTGTGGGCCTGTTTCTCTTCCAAAGGCCCTGGGAACCTTGTTAGGGTGCATGGCATTATGAACGCTTTGAACTACCAGGACATTTTAAATAAAAACCTGATGGCCTCTGCCAGAAAGCTGAAGATGGGTCGTCATTGGGTCTTTCAGCAGGATAATGATCCAAAACGTGTGGCAAAATCTACACAAAAATGGTTCAGTCACAAACTCAAGGTCCTCCCATGGCCATCTCAGTCCCCAGACCTCAATCCAATCGAAAACCTGTGGGGTGAGCTAAAGAGGAGAGTGCTCAAGAGAGGGCCCAGGATACTGGATGATCTAGAAAGATTTTCAAGATCAAAGATTTTTCGAAAGATCAAAGAAGAATGGTCAAAGATCCCTCTCTCTGTGTTCTCCAATCTTGTGAAATGTTATAGGAGGAGATTAAGTGCTGTCTTGTTGGCAAAAGGGGGTTGTACAAAGTATTAACATCAGGGGTGCCAATAATTGTGGCACACATGATTTGAAGTTTTTATTTTTTTAAATTTTAATTTTTTTTTTTACCACCAAAGTAATGTACTTAAATAAAAGGTTGGATTTTTCTCTTTTTTTGCATTTGGGTTCTATGTTGTTTAAAAAAAAGGGAGAATTTTTAATAGTCCTCGACCACATCTTAAACAGGGGTGCCAATAATTGTGGAGGGCACTGTATATATAAATATATATATATATATATATATTTTTTTTTTTGCATGATGACATTATTTTAATGACATTTTTGCACATTTCTCTCAAACTGTCATTATAATGCAAATAAATAAATAATAATTATTACTTCAAATAAATAAACATATAAATGTAAATATGTCATTTATATATAAAATATTTAGATCAGAGTTATTATTTTATACTATAGTAATTTAGTATGTTACAATATTTAACATATACATTTTTTATATTTATTAGCTTTCAGTTTATTTTAGTTAAAGATTTAGTCATTTCTGTATGTAATTTTTTGTCATGTTTTTGTATATTTAGCTTTCTTTTTTTTTACTTTTCTGACTTTGATCACATTTTTATTAGTTTAAGTTTTTCACCTAATATTTATATTTTATTTTTATTTCAGTTACCTCACTTTTTTTATATTTTAGTTTTAAGTTAACAAAAACACTGATTCATAATTATATAAATATAGAATTAAATAAATCAAATCTGCAACCGTGTCCAAAAACACTACTACGGTAACAGAAATCTAATAAAATCAAGAATAATGAGAATTACACAAAAAGTTCAAAGTTAAATGTGCAGATGCATTAATGAGAATTTGGGTGTAAAATTGTGTAATTATCATGAAAGTAATGTCATAATGCAAAAAAAATATATATATATATTTGTAATTTTTTTCTAATACATTTTTGAGGGTAAAATTTTACTTGGACGTGTTACTAAACGTTTTTGTGAGATAATACAAGCTATTGCTACATCCTTCCCATGGTGATTTCCCATTAATAATCCTAGTTTAATTCAATACTGAGTCTGGAAACTTTCTAAAATGGTGTTTGGCAGTTAGAGGTAATAATCACAGTCACTTTAACATAATCGCTCCGCTCAGTAAAACACTGCACTATTATCCGATATCTCCACGCAGTCCTTGTCTTTGAATTCGACAGTTACTGTGAGGCCTCCATCTTAAATATGCAACGGACTGAGAAGTACTTCAGATTGTATATTTTCATTTTTGGGGAGACTGCAAGTCGGTGTGCTGTTACATACGCGATGGACTTCAATGCATTCACGTGCCCTCTCTCTGCCCTGAACCACACTCGAGGGAAAATCCACAAAGCGATCAACTTCACACGGAGCGAAAAGCTTAATTCTTCCAAATAAACAGTCGTTTGGACTCCTCGTCCCACGTTATGTGGCTCCAAACATCAAATTACCCTCACCTCCTCCTTAAAACCCCGGCGCATAGTTTATGCGGCTCACCTACAAGCCCAGAGCTGCAGTATTACATGCGATGCGAGCTACACCTGCAGCCACAGAACAAGTGTATGAGTGTCTGGGCGTTCGTGTTAAAACCTGCCCGTTCTTTCCGTCTCTCAGGTGAGGAATGCTGTGTAAGACTATCAGGTGCAGCAGGGCGCGTGGCGGCATGCTAACAACAGATAACCTGCTCCTCTGCAACCATGCGCAAATGGCCGTCGATTGCCAAACTTTCTTGAGTATGATCTGAAACGAACACTGACAAATGGGTTATCATGAACGAGGGAGGGTTGTTGCTTCATAATGGAGTTAAAAGAAGAGATTTGAAGAAGAAAACAAAGCATTGCTTTGGACTGAGCGTGCTGCTTGAGTCAGAGTATAACTGGGTGGAGGAGGTTGATAACTGTAGCCTGGGGGGATGAAAATCCTGCCTCACGCTTTCTTTCTCTTGTTCGCTTCTTGCTTCCTTCACCCCACCCTTCTCTGGTGAAAATCTGTATGAGGTCAAGAAGAGGCACAATTTTTGGTTGCTTTTTCATTTTATGGTACATGCACTTTATGTGTACTTAAGTACTGGTTAATATAAGCTAACACTCTAAAAACTAAAAAAATCCTGGGTTGTTTTAGCCCAATTTTGGGTAAAATACGGACAAACCCAAATGTTGGGTTAAAAATGTCATTAAAAAAATGTAACCCAATGGCTGTGTTTGTCCATATTTGACCAAAGTTGGGGTGAACAACACAGTATTTTTACTGTGTTGGGTTGTTTTAACTCATCTTTGGGTCAAGTTGTCATGACAACGACACTGACAGGTTATGATGTATTGGTTTATGTCATGATGTCATAACAAAGACAACTTAAACAATGTCATATTTGCACTCAAAATGTCATTATTGAGCGAAAGACACTTAATGACAGTTGTCATAAACATGCATAAACCTTACTTCATATTCATAACATATGTCATGTCACGATTATGAAGGTGTCAGGCTCATACACACCCCTTCAAGTAAAGTGTTACCGATTAGTTTTATGGTCTCTTTATGAATTTTTTGAAGCGTCAAAGTGGTCAATGGAGGACAGAAAGCTCTCAGATTTCATTAAAAAGATCTTCATTTGTGTTTTGAAGATGATCGTAAGTGGTTTGGAAAGACATGAGGGTGAGCAAATCATTTTTGGGTGAACTATCCCTTTGATAAAGAAATAATGTTGGATGTCATTTGGATTTAAACTATTCAGTGAATAACTGAAAAAGGAGGGTTTTTTTTCATTCTGTATGATTCTCATGACGCATAACTAGCATCTGTGACTGTGTTAATTATAGTTGTACATTCACTCATATCTCCATATGCTGCCTCTGCTGTAATGTAACCAAAGAAGTCCAACTCCAAATAAACTATAATCAGATGTAGGATGTGTATTGCAAAACAGACGTTTATTCAGTTCACCCCCTCCTGTCAACAGGACATGTGCTGCTTATGAGTTACTGTGACAACACATAAAAAGTCTGGTGTTTTGCTTTCCCTGACCAAGGCCTTCTGTTCTCAACACAATAAATCAAACCCAATTGGATATCACTCACCGGTGAGTTACGAGTCATTATACTCCACTCAGATTCATTCATTAGCTGTAGTTTTCGCTCTTGGACACTTTCCCCCCGGTTCTGTTATTGTTGCCCCTTTGGAGGCGAGGGAGATAGTATTTATCATTGAACGCCAAGCGCACAATTTCAAAAAAAAAGAGGAGGAGGAAAAGAAAAGGTTGAGGGGGCCCTTCTCAAATTTTCATTTTTCCAGAATGTGTGTTTTTGTTGTCTTAAGTTTTCCTTGGTGGCGGTGAACAAAGTGTTCCTCTGTGGAGCGGGCGCTGGGGCTCGCAGACACGCTGTCTGTACTGGGAGTTCCTGTTCCCAAGTCCAAAACCCACAGACCCACAGCAAAGAGGACAAGGTCAGCTTTTGCTCTCCAACATAAGAGGCGCATTACTGCAGACGAGTTGCAGCCCTTGGCAGGCGCAGATAAGTGTGTGTGTGTGTGTTTTGATGGTGGATGGTTAAATGGTGCTCTTAACTATCAAAATACTCAGGTTGCACTGGTAATGGGTGAAATGGACAGTTTCAATCATCCGGTTTGCACATGTGAATGTAATTTCCACCTGTCTTATGAGTTTTCACCAGACTTTATCTATGAATTGATCTTCGCGAGAAGTGTTATTTTTGGACATGTTTAACCATGTTATTCTCTGAAGTTCCTCATAGTACCATTTAAATATCATGATATCAAGGTCGTGCGCCATTCAGGATTTGTCTTCTTGAATTCAGATAGCAAACAGGATGCAGAATTGCAATTTGAATTTGAATACAAGGAAATAGAATTAAATATATAGCAATTGCAAAGATAGATAGATAGATAGATAGATAGATAGATAGATAGATAGATAGATAGATAGATAAATAGATAGATAGATAGATAGATAGATAGATAGATAGATAGATGGATGGATGGATAGATGGATGACTGGATGGATGAATAGATGGATGAATAGATGGATGGATGGATGGATGGATGGATGGATGGATGGATGGATGGATAGATGGATGACTGGATGGATAGATGAATAGATGGATGAATAGATGGATGGATGGATGAATAGATGGATGAATAGATGGATGAATGAATGGATGGATGAATAGATGGATGGATGGATGGATGGATGGATGAATAGATGGATGGATGAATGGATGGATGGATGAATAGATGGATGGATGAATAGGTGGATGGATTGATGGATGGATGAATAGATGGGTGGATGGATGGATGAATAGGTGGATGGATGGATGGATGGATGAATAGATGGGTGGATGGATGGATGGATGAATAGATAGATGGGTGGATGGATGGATGAATAGGTGGATGGATGGATGGATGGATGAATAGATGGGTGGATGGATGGATGGATGAATAGATAGATGGATGGATGGATGGATGAATAGATGGATGGATGGATAAATAGATGGATGGATGGATGGATGAATAGATGGATGGATGGATGGATGGATGAATAGATGGATGGATGGATGGATGAATGGATGGATGGATGAATAGATGGATGGATGAATAGATGGATGGATGGATGGATGAATAGATGGATGGATGGATGAATAGATGGATGGATGGATGGATGAATAGATGGATGGATGGATGGATGGATGGATGGATGGATGTATAGATTCAACTTCATTGGGGCCAATTGAATTCAATCTCACAATCTTTTTTTTAAAGAGACAATCTTTCATTCTGAGTTTTGCCCTGAATTTGGCCCATCATACCATGGTATACAACAAAAACACTACAAATAGGTTCCCAATGTCTACATATAATTATATTCTGAAGAAAACGAGTTTAATATTTAAGGTGAATGTTTACTCAAATTTGAACTCTTAAGTAATATGAATAATGATTGCCCATCACTAAGCACTTCCTAAGCTGATCTTCTGTCCATCCATGCCTGCTTTCTTTTTCCTTTGCACACATTCCTAGGGTTCGGTCAGGATTATCAGAGGTCTGGATTCCAGCCGTGGTCAGACATAATAAAAGAGGTTGAAGAGCATCAGTGTGAGAGATTAAGAGGAAGACTCAGAGGTCCTGTTATCAGACGAGAGCATCACAGGTCCACGGCACGGGTCTTTGATGTTCAGCGTCCTCCAAGACATCGTAACTCTCCCGTCCATCTGCTCTGATGTGCTACAGCCCCGCTGAGGTTTCATGATGCTCAGATGACCTGCACAATGTTTTAAGCAGTAAGAATTTGGGCTTTTATTGCATTTGGCTCAGGAGCCAAAACAAGCTAATTTATCTTTTCATTGATGTCTCGATGTACGTCATCTGGCTGCCGTAGATACCTCTAACAAACCCCTCCTTAGATCGGGATGTGATGGAGATAAGACAATTATTTATGTGTTAGGATATTCATACACAATGTGATCTGCTTCCACACCATAGGGACGAAAAATCACATTTTTTTTAGTTAATTATTCTCCTAGATACCAAAGGGCTTAATCGAGACTTGAATTGCTGAATTCTTTGTTTCAGATATTTTATTATTGGTGTAATCTGACCTTTGTCTCCTCTCGTATCAGGCCCGGATCTTTAGAGACAATATGTTGCTGTCTGGAAATCCTTTAACTGATGTGAATTATAGAAATGTGATAATGTGTTATGAGTATGTAAGGTTAAAGAGATGTGTTTTTAATCTAGAGTGTGTCTGCTTCCTGAACTTTTGTTTTTGTCATTAAGTTTTTGTCAACTTTAGTGTACTGTTGTCATGTTGTTGTTAGGGTGTAATAGGGTTCTATAGAGAGTTTAAGCCCCGCCCCTCCGCTTCCGGCTCATGGGACCTTATTTCGAGAAAAAAAAAATGTATGTTAGTCAATGGCGAGAGACGACTTATCTTTTTATTCCATCTGAACTGTGCCCTGAATTACACATATGATGTTTGTCAATTTAAAAGATAATAAGTAAAGAAAGTCGCAGTTTGTCATAAAATAGAAGAGTAACATCAATGATTTACATCTCCCGGAAGCGAAACAACGAGCAAGTATTTCTCGTATGTGTGCAGTCTGGTACAAAACACTCGTAACGTCACGATTATAACGTAAGACTATAGAAACAATGACAGACGTTAGCTTCAGTAAAGTTAGTTTCATTCATTGAGAGAAAATGTGTGCCTTTTGGGGTTTGTAGTCTTATACCTCAACAGTTTTACTTTCTTGACTTTAAAACGTATCTTTTGAATTGACAAACATCATATGTGTAATTCAGGGCACAATTCAAACCAGATCAACATATTTGTTGTCTACCATATCGAAATAAGGTCCCATGGTGGTCGACCGGAAGGGGAGGGACTTAGGCTCTCCGTTGTTTTGAATGGTTGCTACACTCTTAGAAGAAAAGGTTCTATATAGAACCTTAAAAGGTTCAATCAGCGCTACATATTTGGAACCCCTAAAAGGTTCTATACACTATTAAAAAAGGGTTCTATATAGAACCCTGGGGATCCATACTTGGTCAATTGAACGTTTTACCAAAAAAAAAATGGTTCTGTATAGAACCATTTTAGAGTTCCATATATGAAGCGGGGGATGGAACCATTTGTGGTTCTAAATAGAACCATTTCTTCTACGAGTGTAGGTTGTTTCTGTTGTGTAATATCACTCTGAAGTGTTCGCTGTGGTCTCTCTGTAGTTTTGGCAGTGAGTCTGTGATCTGCACTAAACCTCTGCAGTTCACCAGACGTCAGTATACTGATCCAGAGCAGATATCGCACCCGTATATCAGCTGCAAGCACAGACTAGTGGAGTGGAGGTTGACGTTATCTCAATGTGAGTGTGTCTGGCCTCTTATCCGCCTAAACAGCCGTGATCTTGCATCCCAGAGATGCTTTCAGGCAACAAATTTAATAATTCACCGTTCAGACGCCCACCGCCAAATACAGAAATGTAATCGCGCATGAAAAACCCTTTTGATTTCACAGTTTAGTTGATTTAGATTCAAACTAATTGCGCAAGGATCTAGTTGGAGTAAATCAGGTGTTGTGCAAAGAGTTTTCCCATATTAAGGAAAGATCATCCGAAGCGGATGCTTGCCAAGTGATGCGAGATCAGAAATGACCCCTGCAGGCATGAAGAGAGGGAGAGACGCAGGAAAAGAGTGACTCAGATGGAAAAAACAGAGCAGAAGAAGAATGAAATGCTTGGCTCATTCATTCTGAATGTTCAAAAGTCCCCGAAGTGCACTATAATGTTACTATTATCATCACCTTCCACCAGAATATCATTCCTTTCTCGGGGCTGTTGAAACATTCCCAAAACTTGTGCAATGATTCACAATGCAATTTCCATTTTACACGGGACGGCGCCTCAGCGCTGATGAGGAACACTTGCACAGATGGAAAAAGCGTACTCTTATTTTTGCTTGTAAACTTTAAATATAGAAGTACGATTTTTTTTTCTTTCTTTTTTTTTTTTAAAGGGAAAGTGATAATGAGACGAATTTGTTCTGATGAATTTGGAATTGATGAATTTGATGAATGTTATTCTTATGTGAAAAACTTTAAATGATATAATTATTAGGGCTGACGAATGAGTAATCGCGATTAATCACATCCAAAATAAAAGTTTTTGTTTACATAATATATGTGGGTGTACTGTGTATAATTATTATATATATATAAATACACACATATGCCTGTATATATTTAAGAAATATTTTCATGTATATACTGTATATAGATTTATATATCATTTATATTATATATAAAAAATTTATATACATAATATTATATATTATATATAATAATATATATTATATTATTTATGTATTAATATTATATATATATATATTAATATTATATATTTTTTCTTAAATATACATGCATTTGTGTGTATATATATATATATATAAAATAATTATACACAGTGCACCCACATATATAATGTAAACAAAAACTTTTATTTTGGATGGGATTAATCACAATGATTATTTGACAGCCCTAATAATTATAGGATAATCTTTTATAAAATGTAGTTATACAGTATATTTTATACATTTATATTAAAAAAAAATTTAAAATAACATAAAACCTTTGCATTTATAAAAATGTTAAACAATTGAAATTCAAATAAGTGTTTATTAATTATTAATTATTCTAAAAATATATAATTATAATTACATTTTCAAGTATTGATTAATATTATTAATAATTCTTAATTAATAAAGTAAAAAAATGTGTACTTTTATTTTAATAATTCTTCATTCTTAACAATTGTAAAATGAATTGCTGTAGATATGTCAGTTATACACCTCTGGTGTGCATTATTTTCCAATAATTCAATGGACCAGCGTCAATTATTCCGCTTATACTATAGTTACCACACCTCAAGACATTTTTTCAGATTACTGTATATTTTTCTAGACATTTGTCTGGTTTTTTGTCCTTAAAACGCTCTAGTGTCGGACTATACGCAACTCATCCAACGCAAACAACAAAATGTAATTTAACGGAGGCTTGGCAAACTAATGCGGTTAATGCAGTTATTAGAGAGAGACACAAAGAGATTAAGCATTTGTAAATGACCTGAGTGTGTCTCAACATGTTTCGGCAGCGGTGTTTCTACTAATAGCGAAACTGTCAGTTTATCTGCTTCAAGAACAGCGGCGTTATTACCTCGTGAGAAATGTCATGTCGGTGTTAAGTTAAAATCGGTAGCGCTGACAACGCGTTTCTGTGCGAGTGTGTGTCTGCATTGTACGTGTGTGTGCGTTTGTGTGGGAGAAAGAGAGGGAAAAAGAGACTGCTTTCCATACATGATAAAACGTAATTTTGTAGCAAAAAACATGGAAATAATTCGTTGTTTTTATCATATTGTTTACGATGTGTATTTGCTTAGTCAGTGTCATTGTGGGTTTTGGTTATTTGCTGTTGTAGGCAGAAAGGACCTTTTAAAAAACTGAAATCATTTGGGGAAAGGATATGAGACTGTAATGCGGTCAATTAAAACACACCTTTACAACCTTCCTCAACCAATTAGATTCAATCATTCAACAGCCCAGTAGTATAAGATGAATTAATCAGGATGTAATGTATTTCATATCAAACTTTAATCAGTTAACAGTCCTAAAAAACATCTTAGGAATCTTGTCAGAGAAGTTTCCCAGAATGACCAATAAATCCCAAGCCAAAGATGGACTCTCCAGGCTTTTCCATTTTGATTGTTGACTTAGACAATGCTCTGTTGTTTCCTGAAGGCACGCTTTCACAAGTTCTGTGAGGGGGACGGGGGAGCAGAACGTCTACCCCACATCCTCCTGAGTCAGAGATCCTACAGCTGGACCTGACAGGCCTCTGTTACTCAGCAGACACAACGGTACAAACACACTGCACAGCAAACATTACATCACACTGCATGTGTGGAGCACTTCTGAAGCGGGTATTTTTAGGTTTGCCCGTCACTAGAATGACTGTGGCTACATTTCTTGATTCAGTCAGCAATATCAGTCATGGTTTACTCCACACGGCCCAGATGTGGCCCGGATCTGGGCCGACATTATGTTGCTGTCTGGGAATCCAGTTCACTTTTAAAAAAATGTTGCTGATAATTTATTCACCCCCATGTCATCCAAGATGTCCATGTCATTCTTTCTTCAGCCGAAAAGAAATTAAGGTTTTTGATGAAAACATTCCAGGATTTTTCTCCATATAATGGACTTCAATGGGAACCAAACGGTTCAAGGTCCAAAAGACCGTTTCA
This sequence comes from Pimephales promelas, assembly GCF_016745375.1. Next base: position 8,465,974 of record NW_024121299.1, on the reverse strand, counting down.
GTGCAAACTGGAAATTGTTCAAAGGGCTTTAAATGATTCCAGACGATGAATATGGGTCTTATCAAGCGAAAAAGTTTTTTTTAAAAGTGAACTACTCCTTTAAGTGAACATTAGAGTTCATTAGCATGAATTAGTTTGGAATTCTAGAATGCAGAAATGGTGATTAAAATGTAAGTATACTTTGTTCTGGAGAAATTATCAATAGAAACTTTAAAATGTATCACTACGAGCATTTAGTTTGAGATGTTTATTACAGTACGTCTACTGTTTCTATTTTTGTCTTATTATTATTTGTTTTAATATAGCAGCTTTAATGCATATAGAATAGCCTTTTTTACGAGAATATTGATTCAAACGATAAAAATTTGGGGTCAGCGATATAAAAAATAAATAAATACAAACTTTTATTTAGCATAGATGTTTTAAATTGATCAAATGTTACAAAAATGTGAAGCAGTATAACTGTTTTCAACATTGATAATAAATGTTTCTTGATCAACGAATCAGAATAGGCTTGTTTGAGATGCGCCTCGCCTCGCCTGCAATGTAGTCGAGAGTAGGCGGCTGCAGTGAGGGGAGGAGTGAAAAAAGCGCAATAAAGCCGGACAGATCTCGGTTCTCGCAGTGAATCAGACACCTGTGAGATCAAAGGCGGATATCGCGGGATTAACGGGATTCACGCTCGTGCACGTGTTGCTAATAAAACTGGATGTGATTTAAGTTCTATTGCTTTTATATAAAAATAAATATAATGAACAAGACACCCAAAGTACTTGTTATTTAATTACATTCCAAATATGTGTTTATCAATCTTTTTTTTTCTTTAATACAGACGTGTTTTTATATAGCCTATTGTTTTAACAAAAATGAAATATAACCCATATGGCACTGTTCGAGAGTTTATTCACCCATATGTAGCCTATACACATAAAACATGATATCAGTTTTAAAATCAAAAATTTTAAAAGAACAATTCATCTGTTGTTCTTTTATTTTTATTTTTATTTATTTTACTTTTTTATTAGAATGCAAGTTACAAACATAGCCTACCTACAAGCACCACAATTCGTGAAACAAATAGGCCTATTATACAGTGACAAATAAATAAACATCAGAATAAAATTAATAGGCCTAATAAAATAAATAAATAAATCAAAATAAGCTTAGCTTAAATAGACAGACTTACAAACTTCATCATCTAGATAAAATGAGAGCTATTTTTCACTTGAACATTTTAGAGTAGGCCTAGTATAGGCCTATTTGAGTTACTGACTATAGCATTCTTATTTTTAACCCGTTTAAGAGATCCACAATATATATCAGTTTCAATTTGAAAATAAATAAATAAATAAAATATGGCCTTGATTTGGAGAATTTAGCTTAATGAATATGGAATTTACCTTCATCACTGTTGTTTTAAACCAATGAGCATTAAGCTGTGTCGTCAGCAAGTCGTTTCCCATCATGCTTTTGATCAGCGCAGTCGGTGGAGAGCAACTGCGCGCGACTGCAGAATCCGACCCTTCCGCCTTGCGCTCGCGAGAGTTTTTTGACATACGTCGGCATGACATCAGAGCCAGGCGGACCGTTCTCGGACACATTTCTAACCGGCATGCATCTCGCGCTGATCACCGGTGATCGATTCTGCGCAGAATTTGCTCATCTCAAACAAGCCTAATGATTTCTGAAGGATCATGTGACACTGACGACTGGCGTAATGATGCTGAAAATTCAGCTTTGATCACAGGAATAAATGACATTTTAAATATATTCAATGTTAAAAAATATTAGTTTTTACAGTATTTTTAATCAAATAAATGCAGACTTATTTGAAATTTTTTAATTAGGAAAATTCGTAATTCGCAATGCAAAACATTTTTGATGTTTATTTAACATTATGTGGATTTTACATGAATGTGATTTCACTTTGAAAGAAGCACCAATACATCTATTAGGTTGATGCTAGTTACAGTTACAGAGAGAGACCATTTTGTATGGAAAAGATAGTGTTATTGCTTGTCACTTTATCACATTGAGTCTGGTATAAGATCATAAAAACAGTGCAGAGTTTGACCTTCTGACCCTTGGTATATATCGCTGCACGTCTGATCCCCTGCACTGATTCATTCGCGACATTCACTCGTGAAAGTAAAATGACAAAAGCCGACATTGACCTGGTCAAGCAATCACCGTGGCAGGTTCATATATTATCTCTCACTGAGCTTCAGTTGACAGGTCCATATGTGGAATTTACATTTACCGGCTCTTCCAGGCATCGCGTTGGAAATCACGATGCATGAATGCTTTTTGAAGAGCTTATATAAATGGTCCTCGGAAAGGGCACATCTGATATCCAGCCATGTTTATTTGAGAGTTTGTGCTGGTGCTGTTCGGGCATGTTTTTCCACTACAATACCATCATGCGGTGGATATTTTCTAAGGCTTGTTTGTTCCAGATTCTTTTGTCTCCATGGATAATGCCTGCGCAGCTAAATGCAGGTACTGGCTTGATTGTGAAACGTAAATCGATCACTTCCCATTTCTCTTTTGTTTTGGGCCTTGATATTGGGGTAGATTTGGCAACGCACACAATTCATCCTGAAGGGGATTTTAGGCATTACTCAAGCCCACTTGACCTGCAGGGGACGGGTCCAATCAGTTTTCCTGTTTTTGAATCCTTTTTTATGTTTTTTAATCTGTCCTTTTTAGGAAAACTAACATTTGATCCTAGCAAAAACAAGTAAAGTCATATTTATTTGTATAGCACTTTCCACAATTCACATTGTCTTTCCGAGACACTTTACAGAAAATAATGACTTTAATGTTTATAATATCTTCATATCTTAGGCCCCGTCCACACTACTGCGTTTTCGTTTAAAAACGGAGAATTAAAACGAATACGATCTCCGTCCACACCAGCGTTTTGTCTGCGTATTAGAATTGATCTCCGTCCACATTAAAACGACTGAAAACGCAGATCACGTGACCATTCACCAACACTGGGCATGCGCGCGCCGGTGTAAACAGTGGTTGGCGAATCAGGGAAGGACACGTCATGACTGATGACACCCAATCATAGAGCCGAGCGTGAGCCTCTGCGTCATCGTTTGTAAACTCCTCCGTTTTGTCTCGTCCACACTAAAACGCCCTCCGGAGTTTCAAAACGCAGCTGCAGCGTTTCTAAACTTCTCCGTTTTAGGTCTTCGTTTTCCCCGTTTTAGTGTGGACGGGAGGTGCAAACGTAGCAAAAGGTCTCCGTTTTTAAACGAAAACGCAGTAGTGTGGACGGGGCCTCAGTCTCAAAGAGCAGATTAGAGGCGGGCGATAAAATCTAATTTACATTTTGTGATGATCAGTCAGAGTTGGGCGATAATAAAGATACAAAAATGAGGCAGTTGAGGTATATAGCAATATCACTTTACGTGAGTATACTGTATGTTTGCAGATAGAGTTGAATAAAATATATAGCCAACTTTATATAAAGAGCTGGGCGATTATACACTGTAAAAATAAATATGCTTTATCTAATCAATAAAATTGTGGCAACAGATTACAAGCAATATTATTTATTAAATTGAACAAATTAGAATTGAGTAATAGTTAATCAAATTAATATTCTAATTAATTCTAATTTGCACAATTTAATAAATAATATTGCTTGTAATCTGTTACCACAATTTTATTGATTAGATAAAGCATATTATTTTTTTTCAGTGTACAGTTTACGTTTTACAATCTGTAAATTAAGATATCTTTTATTCAGTCATAACTTTTATTTTTAGACCATAATATTACTTATATTTTGCGACGATGAGATGCTATATATAGTCCTACACAAGTAAGTGGATAAAGTTGGACAACTTTAAATTTAAGATTTGCAAACAGTCATGTAAATCAACTGAGATTTGCCATATATATAATGCTCTTTCATGTGAGTGTTGTATTATACATTATACTTTATAAGAGTCATAAACTTGCCAGAAGGTGGGAAATTAAAGCAATTCATCCTGGAGGACTTCATTAGTAGGCTAAATATAAATCTCTGTCCCTAGATTGTGTTTCATAACAACAAAGAGGAGGGAACTAATCAGCACTTGCTTAGTGGAAGAAAATTAATCATTGCCTACACTGTAAAAAAAAATATTTTCAAGATTTGTTATCACAACATATTTTCTTTTGTCAAATCAACTTTATAATAATTTATTTAGTTGAGATAACTTATTATTTTGAGTTTCTGATGATTTAATTAATCTCCTTCATTGTATTAACTCACTTTTTCCAGTTCAATCAACTTAAAAGTTTAAGGCAACCCAGGTTACTTACTTTTTCAAGTTAAACCAACACTATTTTTTACAGTGTAGTAATCACAACATTTTTCTTTTGTCAAATCAACTTAAATAATTTATTTAGTTCAGATAACATATAATTTTGAGTTTCTGATGATTAAATTAATCTCCTTCATTGCATTAACTCACTTTTTCCAGTTCAATGAACTTAAGATTTTAAGGCAACCGGGTTACTTACTTTTTTGAGTTAAACCAACAATATTTTTACAGTGTAGCAAATTGATTATATCTTCAATTGTGTATTGAAGGTGGTATAATGAAATCTCTATGTTAGACAGGGAAATAAACATCAGCATATAATAGTTGGCGCTTTCAAATCTAGGATATTGATCTATTGAGTAATACCTGTTTGAAACATAACAAAACATAATTCCTATAAAGATTTGTACTTTGCCGGATATATGAAACTATCACATGGATGAGACTGAGATATCTTGTAGGTCATCAAACCAAATGGTATCAACAGAGAGAAGAACTAATCATGAGTTGGCATATGATTGTGTTTATATTTATTGTAATTGATTTAGAGGCATGTGAGCAGCCTGTTCCCATCACAGGATCTTAGGTTAGCAGAAGATTGTAATGATATTTGCATGAGAAGCAAGCGCAAACATGTCTAGCTGTTCAGATTCTTTCCTTACTTTCCTTTTTCCTGATGTGTGATTTGACACAAGTATTGTTTTTGGCTAATGTGGCCCATACTGAAAGCCAAGCAGGTTTAGTCAGCTATTGGCATTTACTCAAAGCCCAATTACTATTATTCCTTTGACCGATTGCTGTTCTTATATGGATTCGTTCGCATTCATGTAGATTTAGTATGCATGTTGATATACAGTATATATAATGTTCTTATATGGAATACAATTGGTAAAGAAGCTGTTTTTTTGGTGCATAGTTTGTTATGTTTAAAGAACAGAGTATTTTTATTTGCTGAAAGGCAGAATACAAATGTTTTTATTAAGTTATATAGACATAACAGTTTCAGGTTATGTTTTAGCGTTGGTAACATGTCCCACATTTGGTTTGTTTGATGGTGGTCACCCTATTCAAGGATCAACAAAATATGTTGATCCAGGAACTTGTTAATCACACAGCTATTGTATGGCATAAGATGATTTGAAATATAGCTTTCACAAGCTTTATGGATTACTTTTGCATCCTTTTTGAAGCTTGTGAGGCTCAGTCCCCATCCATTGCCCTTTCAGGCAACTAATGGCGCTTTTCCACTGCATAGTACGGTACGGTTCGGCGCAGTACGCTTCGACTCGGAGCGGAACAGTTCGGTTCGCTTTGCGTTTCCACTGCAGTAGTACCCCTTCAAAGTGTGTGGGACTGATCGTTATTTGCGCGCGCCTCTACTGCCATGACATCATCTTAAAAGCGCCACATTTTCAAACCCACAACACAGGAACAATGGAGACTATCGAGGGGATGGTGTTCCTGATTCTCGGTATGTGGTTGTTTTTAACTGCTAGACGGAAAAATGTGTTTAAAATGAGGCTGATGGCAGCAAAACAAAAATACTGCTAAAAAAGTGTCTCGTGTCGCAAATCCAATGACGCTAGTAGTGACGCTGGTAGTGACGATTCTGTCTGACCAATCAGTGATCTGCAGTGTTTCACGTCACATTTTAGTACGGTACGGTACGCTTGGAACCTCAACAGACCAGGTACCATTTAAAGCGACCTGAAGCGAACCATACTGTACCGTACTATGCAGTGGAAAAGCGCCTTAAGAGAAGAATATTTCTGTCTTTTTCTTCAGGTCAGGCTCCTTCTATCACACACTAATCAGAACAAACAGGCCTTCAACCAGCTTTCTAATTTAATCTGTTCCGTTTACAGGAGCCGCTGCATTAGTGTGAAGTCAGCAGGTTGCAGAGAGAGAGAGAGAGAGAGAGAGACTAACAAAGAAATGTACTTCCTTTGTAACCTTGCCGTATCTGTCCTCGAGCCATGGTGATGGTAGTCTTGTGAGGGAAAGGCCTGACATGACGTGGGGCATCAGAAGTTCAAGGAGCATGTGACAAAAGAGCAGAAAGATAAGAATTTCAAATTACATTTTTTCTTTCAAATTGCATTAGAAGGTTCTGTCACATGTTTTCCTGACGACTGAAAGAAACCGGTCAAGAACTAATGACCTCAACATGAATATTCAACCCACATATCTTATTTCATGTTGTCTATAAAGCATATTTGCTACATACTTCTTGTGATAATAATCGGCAGTTATTATGAACAAAGAGTAATATATCTGACCTTCCAGAAACCAGAAGATATGTGAACACCTGTATGGCACCGTAGGGGGTCCTGAGGGCCAAAGCTGTCCGATTGTGAGGTGTGTCACGGTGAACACCTGGAATAGTGCAGTCATGATCAGATCATGGAAAGATAAACCACAGAGCATGGAAAAGTCAAATGTTTTCCCAAAACCTTTCTACAGAGCAAGGGTTCACACCTGGCCTCTACTTGTACTCAGTCATTTTGTCTCATTCGTAACGCACATGCACAAGAAATGTTTGTGTATATATATAGTATATACACACTGGGTTGTTTCAACCCAAATTTGGGTCAAATATGGACAAACCAAAATGTAATTAAAAATGTACTGTTGAAAGTGAAAGTTGAAGTTGGGTTAAAATTTGAGAAAAAAAGGTACAAAAGCTGTCACTGGGGCTGTACCTTTTCAAAAGGTAAACTTTTGTCCATTTTAGGTGATAAAATGTACATTTTAAGTGTTAATATGAACATTTTAGGTGCTAATAGGTACATTTTAGGTGTTAATATGTACATTTTAGGTGCTGATATGTACATTTTAGGTGCTAATAAGTACGTTTCAGGAGCTAATATGTCCATTTTAGGTCCTAATATGTACATTTTAGGTGGTAATATATTTTAGATACTATAATGTACATTTTAGGTGCTAATATATACATTTTAGGTTGTTATATGTATATTTTAGATACTACAATGTACATTTTAAGTGTCAATATGTACATTTTAGGTGCTAATATGTACATTTTAGGTGCTAATATGTATATTTTAGATACTATAATGTACATTTTAGGTGCTAATATATACATTTTAGGTGGTTATATGTATATTTTAGATACTACAATGTACATTTTAAGTGTCAATATGTACATTTTAGGTGCTAATATGTACATTTTAAGTGTTAATATGTACATTTTAGGTAATAATATGTACATTTAGGTGCTAATATGTCCGTTTCAGGAGCTAATATGTAAATTTTAGGTCCTAATATGTCCATTTTAGGTGGTAATATGAACATTTTAGGTCTCATTATGTACATTTTGGTGTTAATATGTACATTTTAGGTGCTAATATGTACCACTAAGTGTACCTTTTGAAAAGTTACAGCCCCAGTGACAGCTTTTGTACCTTTTTTCCTGAGAGATGCAGTTACGAGCTGCTTATTTCCAACGGTCATTCAGTTCAGAATTAGATTCAGTAGATGAATGTTTGAAAACGCGATTGGTTTGCGCTGGTCCTGTGAGTTCCCACTGTGTACTGTGAGGTTTGTGAGTAATAATCCAGTAATGGACTTTCACATGTGTGAGAGCCAGTCTGGCTTTACTATAGTGGACCCTTCAGAGACCCAGAGTCTTCAAAGAAATTGGCAGCAAAGTGAGATCAACATAGGGAGGAGGTGTAACATTTGGGATTTGTTTGGGAGCCGAACAGGTTCGCAAGGACAGGTTCATGTGGCCTTCAGACTTTAAAACGAGTTGACCTCCTGAGGACATTTCATTGAGATGCGCAACAAAAGTTTTGTCTTGTATAGCTCCCACATCTTGCACCGAATTTCCATGACTGTCTCTGATTATCTTTGAATCCTGAATATAAATAGCATCTCCACCAGCATGACTTTTAAATGAACGACAGTAGTTTATACAACTTGCATTTCCCGCCACAGTAAACTGCAAACACATTTGCATCATGAAACGCTTAAACTTCACTTTGATGAACTCAAGTAAACTGTGGGAACGAGTCAAACCATATTCCAAATTCAGGAGGAGTTAACAAACCAGCTCTTTGCATCCTCCACAACCACGTTTAACGCTATTTTCTAAACAGGCTCAAATTGAAATGAAGCGCTTTTCATTTTAGAAACGTTCCTGTTAATGTTCCATTAAGTGCCCATTCATTTGCATAACACTACAAACCCTATGTAAATGTAAACATTAGGCTAATTGTTATTCAATTCAGCTGTTTAATCCTTAAAGGGATAGTTGTTTTGGACCCAATTGACTTTCATTGCGTAAACTACAGCCTTCTTTAACAGGTTTGTAATGAAAAGATGACTTGCTTACAGATGCGTTATTCAAAAAAAGTGTAAAGTTTTATTTTTTGTACAAAATCATACCATTCATTTACACTTTGCAATACAAAGTACAATCATATCAGTGTCATATACATTCAAATAAACAATTACATGTCAAAATCTCTGAAGTTCCTGATGAAAAAAAGGCACACGGCAAAGTATTGCATGTCTGAGTGCTGGTTAATTGCTGTGACCGCACAAAATACTTTGAAATTCAAGAAAATGTCTTTTTGCACTTGTTCCCCATTTAAAAAAACATGGCATTAATTATTCCTTTGGTCTCAAGCTCATTGGATTGCCACCATCTACGGTTTGAAATATCTGACCGGAAAAGAAAAACGTAGAAAAAAAGGTGACCGTCTTACCTATTTAACATTCAGATATAAACCAGTATAAATTATTGCTTATTAGAGAGGCGACACATTTAAAACCTCCCAAATAGTACAAATCCGTAAACAAATGTACAGTACACACCAAGCCAACCCGAACAGGGCAAATACTGTCGAAATGGAAGGCACATGACGGGCGCATGACATGCTGAAAGAATCTGCGTTTACACTGAAATGAAAAGGCTTCTTAGTCAGTGAGTTCAGACCACCAGGGATCTGGCAAACAGTCTTTTCTTTTGTGCCTTTTCCTGTCCGAGGGTGTCGAAGGTTCTCCGGGAACCAAACTCGAAGCGGAAAGGCTGTTTTGGGTCAGTTTTATGCGTTTTGAGTGGAATCTGATCTTTTAATGACTCCACAAACACTATTCATTCAGACCCCGGGGCGATGCTTTTTAAAATCGTCAAGGATGCATTTGTATCCACGAGTATACTGACAGAGGAAGAGCAGGTCCAAGAATCTGCGGCACTTGGTGTGTGTGTGTGTGTGTGTGTGTGCGTGTGTGATTCTCTCTCAGTGTGCAATGCAACAGCCAGATTCCTCATGTTTGTGCAGCAGCGACATGCGAGAGAAGGTTTTGGAGCAGTTCTTGCACTGGTATTTCTTCACGTCCGAGTGAGTCTGCAGGTGAGCTCGGAGGTTCGACCGGTCCGCGAATGCGCGACTGCAGTGGGGGCACGAAAACGGTTTCTCACCTGACGGACAAAAAACAATCCAGGTTAGCGTACTGCTGCATCATGCAATGCTGCCAACGTAATTATATTGCAAATATTTCCAATAGCATGCATTATATCTTCTCACCTGTGTGTGTCCTAATGTGTCCTTGCAGCAACCAAGGTCTGGAGAAAGCTTTCCCACACATTTTGCAAACGCAGGGCAGTGTGTGTGTCCTTATGTGCATCTTCAGGGCCCCTAAACTCACGTATTCCTTCTCGCAGTACTTGCAGCTGAATGACTTCCTGGTCTGCGCGTCGCAGTGCAGCTGCTTGTGTTTCATGAGTCCCGAATATGTGCTGTAGGACTTGTTGCACAAGCCGCACTGAAACTTCTCAGCGTCCGACAGCTTGGTGGACTGTATCCGCTCGTCTTCATCGCTCCTGGGGCTCTCCGAGCCGCTGTGGTCTTTAGTAGAGGACGTGTCGGAGAGGGACGAGGGGTATCCGGAGATGGGGGACAGGTCGCTGGGCAGGGGTGACAGGGGCAGGTTGCTGGTAGTCCACACTGTTATCGGGTTGTACGCCAATGGGCTTAACACTTCAGGTTGAGGTATGACAGGCACCGGGAGGGCTTTTAAGACATATGGGGAAATAAACACTGCAATAAAAGGGGAAATGCAATCATATTAGTTCACTCAACCATATGATCATGCATGCAAGGTTTTATGGCCATCTTCATTGAGGAAATAAATGGGATTTTTACACAGACCGAAGATAAACACTTTCCCTTGAACATTCATATAAACTCTAATGTTATGTACCAACTATCCATTTGAGTGACTTTATATGATATGGCTATCCTTCGACAAATAGACAATTTCTAAAAGATGTGTACTGGGTTTTTAAATTAGATAAACGCTTCTAAAAGAATCATAATGGAATCAAACAGAGTTACATGAAGGTGCTATTTTTGCAGTGGCAACTGATCCCATAAGGATCATTTGAATTCATTTAATTAGATATGTAAGTTAGCCTATTCGGTAGGCTATTTCGTCTTCATGTACGAATACAAATATCAAGAGAGAACTTGTTCGTGTTTTTGCCACGCAAAGTGCCATAAACTTAACGAAGAGTTGCAACACACTAAAAAGTTTAAAAGTTTCACTGTTCATCAAACCAAAAAGTCTATTACCTGTTGGACTCTCCAGTTCACTGTAATTCGGTTTCTTGGCTGCATTGAAATGCTTCTTTACTAGGAATGAGCGCGGCATCCTGAAATACGTATAAAGTTCTCTGGCAGATACAACGGTCCTTTCTTCTCTTTTATAAAGTCAAATCGCTGTAATCCTTATTGCTCGGTCCAGCAGGGCTTCATCTTCCAGCGCTGAGCTGCTCTAAAAACTCCAGCACCTCTGTGCAAAAAAACAAGTAAATACTTCCAATCAGGTGCAAAGGGAGGGGCTGAGCGTTTGACATCTGCATATTCATGACCTCCGGCCCAATCAAAATAGAGGTGTGACTTGAGGGGGCGTGGTCAGGGAAAGGAAGACAGGTGTTCATTCTAGGGTTGTGTGAAATAATGTTCAGACTTGTCACAGATGGTCAAAGCACACAGATTGTTGAAATACCATTATTCCTTAATGATTGAATCAGGAAAGACCTTTAAAATAACGATTCATCAAAGGCAAAGTAGACCTTGGTCCTAAATGATTTGTGTTTGTGTGTTTGTATATATATATATATATATATATATAGTCTTTATGTTGGTGGCGTTTAATTTTACAAGACATTCCTTAAAAGTGTTCATTTTGTCACCACCCACTTGTAATCTTTAAAGACCTTGGTCCTAAATGATTTATGTGTTTGTATATATATATATAGTCTTTATGTTAGTGGCGTTTCATTTTACTAGACATTACTTAAAAGTGTTCATTTTGTCATCACCACCCTCTTGTAATCTTTAAATAGGCTATTTGTTATGCTAGTTTTGAAATCAAACCATACAAAAATATATTATTATATACAATATATACAACAAGTATTTCATATATATATATATATATATATATATATATATATATATATAGTTCTGGATTCAGAGTTAAAGTTTGATAAACGGCTTACACGCAGTTCACTAGCGCCCTCTTGTGTTCAGTACTCGCTGCTTCTAACACAGGGTTAGTTATGTATTGTGTAATTTATTTCTTTTTCAATATATAAAAAATAAAATGGGTGGAGATGCAAATTAAGACTAAAACGGAATATGTTAAATACACACATACAAAATATAATCAAGTTTTAATAAAAAAAGTTCAATTGCTATGTTTAAATGATAAGGAGACACATAAAATCAATAACAGTTGATTAGAGCCATTTTATACCCTGGATGTTACATTTTAAATGTACTATTCTAACATGTTCCCTTGTGTTTGTGCTGTATCTTTCTTATGAATACCATTTTGATTTTGTTTTCTAAAAATGTCATACTTTTTTTTACTGTGAGTGTCTTGGTTTTTGGATTCAGTCACTGTTCATTGTGTTGTAAAGTCACTACATTTTTATGCTGATAGAACCATTAGCACATCTGAGTCGTTTACATTTAGAAAATTCTAGAAACCATTCATAAATGGAAAGCTGATTTTAGATGGGTGTTCCAGTGAAAACAGAACAAAGAGTGTGTTTAGAGTTAAGTTCATGCAGACACATCTTGAGTCAAAGTGATTGCAAACTGTATATGATATTTGGATTAATTTTCTGCTCAAGGAGCATCAATAAGAAAAGTGAATAGGTGAAAGCATCACACAGAGATAAAAGATAAGCATCATCACATCATTGCTGCGTGTGAATATAAAGGAAGCACCTCTCAATGGGAACTCTTGTCTTGAGTAATTAAAACAGGCACACACTAAGCAGATTTTCTACATCTTCTGGGGGAAATTTTAATTGTAAGTCAGATTTCTTATCTGCCAAAACTAATTACAGAAATGAAGGTTATGCTATCCTTTGTTCATGGCGTCGTAAAAGCAAGGGCATTCGTTTCTCTCTTCTCAATGACATGAATAAATGTGTCTGTATTTCTCTGTCTGCATGTTTGGTGGTAAAAAACACTGCAAAAAAGTGCATTTAAAACAGTGCATTGCATGAATATTTGAATGCATTGCATTAGTTTTAATGATTTTTAGCTGCTATTATATGTCAACTCGTCAACTGTTTATGCATGCATTGTTGATTTCAATTACATGGGGCCGGATGAATGTATTGACAAACAGAGCCTGGATTGTGTTTGCTGAAAGAAGGGAAATTAATGTGAGTGCAGCACAATCAGGCTCCTTCACAACCTCTGGTTCAGGAGATCAGCCATTCTAGATGATCTGAATGTTTGATGACTCAATAGTTTTAATGTGAATCTGCTGTGGAGACTATGAGCAAGTCATTTTAGCAGATGTTTTTATCTAAAGTTATTACAGAGACAGTCTCCCTGGAGCAACCTGAGGTTAAGTGCCGTGCTCAAAGGCACAATGGTGATCGCTCATGGATAACCCATTGTGGGAGTCAAAATTGTAACCTTTTCGTTATCTTTGACCCCCCTTTGTAGATACTGAAAATCAGAGAATACAGTAGAGAAAGAAAGTGTGCCTGTATGTGCCAAATATTCCTTTTTTTTATTATTAAATAATTTGCTTGTCAGCGATAAATAAGAACCAGAGCAGACAGAGAACATGCTGACTGCATGTATTTTTGACTAGCTAGGCTACCTATATATTTTTCTAGCTGTAGCCTACATCAACAGCTCTTCATTTCTTTCCAATCACAACGAGTCTTTTCTGTAGCTAGTCTAACCAGCAACACTCAAACACGTGCCTGTGAACTAATTGTTAAAACTGATCATTTGTAACGTGTAGAAACATCGTTGGTTATGTAAAGCTTTGTGGGGAATGTTCTCGCACAGCCTGTGGGTTCCTCAGCCTCCTTCACCAAATAATACCGCATTGAGAATCACGCACATGACGGAGCCTTAAAGTGGCACTCTCTCGAGCTTATGAGCACCGTTTTCCTCCTCAGCTTTGACTTTCCTTTATAAATATTATGCTCTTATATTCAGACTAAAATGGACAGATGTTTAGCGTCGGGGAACAATGAAGGAATGAAGCGGTGGAAAAGAGAGAGACGGAGAAAAGGCGCTTGTGATTAGCATAGGCAGGTTCGGTTAGCGAATCGGCTCGTTCGGAAGATTCTCTTCAAATGATTCGGTTCAAAACACAAAATCCCTAATTCGATTGAGTCATGGCTCACGAAAGTTTTCAGAGCTGCCTACATAGGTTTTTATATTACATTTCTTTTAGGTTTTTATGGTCACAACATCATCCCCCTCAGTTTAATTTTAAACGTACGATTAGAGAGGACTAGCACTGCGTCCGAAATCGAATACTTCCCAACTATTCGTACTAATACTAGTAGGCGAAAAACAATAGTAGTGTTCAAAAAAAAAAAACATTAGGTGAAAAGTATCCAGGTGACGACTAGTCTACTTCCGTCGAGATAACGGAAGTGTGCGGACGATGGACGCTTTACTATCCCATGAGGCCACGGGAGAGGATTTGTGAATGGAGGTGAAGCGACTGACGCAGTAAGTCATATGATATACTAAATAGTAGGCCTACTGTCTTTGTGAAGCGTCCTTGAGCTTGGGAAAGGCGCTATATAAATTAAACTTATTATTATTATTATTATTGTTATCATTACTTTTTAACGGTCGCAAAGTAAGTACAATTTCAAATGTAGTGCCTACTCAGACAGTATGCGATTTTTTGTACGCACTGTTTCATATGCAATGTAGTTTATGCTTCCTGCTACTTCCGGTAGGGTATATTTTGTACATTAACTACATTCTATAGGCTAAGAAGAGTAGTGGTAGGCTATCCTATTCCAAACGTAGCCTGTATTAGATAAAATATCCTTGTCTATCTGCATTATGCACTGTTTTGCATAGATTGGCATGGAATACTCAAATGGCTTTGGCAGTGCTGTGAACACTGTAACCTAGTGCACTCATCGATTTCTAGGGTGATGACGAATGAACTGAAGTGATATTGATTTTTACCATCTCTCATTGTTTGATCAGACTGCCTAAAGTTAAGTCATTTTACACTAATTTGAATCAAAAATGCAGAACCATATCTGAAAATGTTCCCTTACACACTCAATTAGACTAATCATGCAACATAATGAGGTCATGTTTCTAGCCTAGACCTACTACTGTTTAAAATGTTTATTATTGTAGTCTTCACACTAATAAAAAAGTAAAAAATACAAAACGCAGTATGCAGTACACGAGCGTTGCATTTCGAACACATTTCGAACGTTCTTCCAAATGCGAGTGATTTAGCTTACAAACGCTTTCGAATCGGCTCGATCGAATCATCCAAAAGAGCCAGTTCAAAGAACGGTTCGTTCGCGAATCGGACATCGCTACTTGTGGTTTTCAGCCGGTCATTATTATTGCTCAGGATGCCTAGCGACAGCAGGAGATATGTAGATGGAAAGCTGCATGGCTCAGATTGCGGAGGATGCTGGAGAACAAGACGGCAGATGTGTCTCGCCTGTTGTGGGAATATAAACCAAGAGCAAGTTTAAAGGACTCGCTTTGGAGGATTTTGCCAAGCGGTTGCAGATGGAGACTGTGCATTAGTGGTCGTTATGATCTGGAGGCTGATCGCTCGTTTTCCCATAGACATTGATGACAAATGCAAGAGGGATGGAAGAATTATGAACTTGAAGGAGTGGAACCAATTGCAAATTACCACCTGTTAGTTGAATATCAGGTAAGCAGTGCTTTCTCTGTGCGTTTCCATATAACATGCATTTCAATATATGCACATATTTAAATGTCCCCTTCATTTGTATTTGATAAGCTTTTGAAAGACCTTCAGAGTGTTTAACCAAATGAGTCAAATAAATCAAATTATGGAGAGGACAACTGGAGAGTGAAATCCCTTTCAGAATCTCATTCACCACCCATCCAATTGGTCTAAAAAATAAAAAAGAGGTTTTGTTGCCTAAAGTTGAGAGCATAAGCCTCTGATGCTGCATTTTAGATCCTGGAGCTCAGATCAGCCTCTTTATGCACATTTTGCTGTGTCAGATCTTCCATTCAACATCAGGTGCAATAAACCACATACCTTCTTGTTCTCAGCCCTATATGCTAACATTGTCTATCAAACTGTTCTTCTGCTGGCAGCTCTTCAAACATGAGACTTTAGGGACACCCATCATTTTTAATTAAGGGTTTCATATCCTCAAGCACCCACTTTTTGTCCTCAGTTTAATGTGATTGAATAATTCATTTGGATAAACATGTAAATATGATGTAACTTGTTAATATTTGGCATGTAAACATCTCCCAACGATATTTTTTTTTGTTGTAAAGCTGCTTTGAAACAATATGCCTAAAGCACTGTAGACATGAATTGAAAACTGAATTGACTTAGCACCACAAGTGTCAGACGGTCAGCTGTCGTCTTTTTCGTTGTAACCCATCTGTGATTGTGTTGCATGTGGGACTTGTGTTCCCATTCATATTCATTATATCAATAGCCCATTTCTCTCACTCCACTAAGCAAGTAACTAGAAGGATGAGCCTTCTGCGTTCTTCAACATTAACAGGCCAGCATTATCATAATGTTTTGCCAGCGTGATCTGTGACAGATTGCTCATTACGTACATACACCCCTATAGTGCCTCATTAACACGTAACACTGTTTAAATATAGTGATAATGGTTCACGGTGCCGAGGGAGGAGTGAATGTGTTATGTGCGTTGATTCAACCTGAATGTGCCCTGCAGACAGCTGCTGAATATCTTGTGGTTTATCTCGTCATTCCTATACGCTAACACTTTCCTTGTGTTTTATGGTAAGCTATAGTGCCATAAAACAGCAAGTTAGTGATCAACCTACCCAAAAATATGCAGATAATTTGGGAGTTGAGAATTTGTCTTGTCAAGAGAGTATAAGAAACAAAAATAGATTTTCCTTTGCACAGAAGAGGTTTTTTTTTTTTGCCGTAATGAATCATCTTTTGTTCCATGAAGAATCTTTAATATTCTTTCCACTCGACAAAAGGTTCTATATAATGTTTAAAATGATTGCATAGCACTTTCGTAATTTAGGGGTGTAACGATACCCTCGTGTCACGATTCGATACATATTATTGCGATACTCCAAGACAAATAATAACAATATTCATGATTCTGAAGCTGAAAATACAGATTTATTTTAGACAAATATTCTTGCACTTTTTCTGACTATATATATATATATTAAGTAATGTCGGACACTTTTTACTGGTCAGGTTACTGGTAAGTCATTTGGCATAATCAGGACCCAAAAATATTCCCCCATTGAATTATTATACATTATAATCAACTCTCACAAAGTAATTTTTATTTTGGGTAATTTATATTTTGTATTGTGATATATTGTGGTTACACCCCTAACAGATTGTTTCTTTCTTTATTCTAGTGATAAAGTATATGAAATGTTTAATTCGTGTAAAGTAATTCCATTAAAAGTGAACTGAAACCAAATTAAAGGTCACCCAAAAATGAAAATTCTGGCATTAATTACTCTCCTTCATGTCGTTCCAAACCCATGAGACTTTCGTTCATCTTCATAACACAAATGAAGAGTTTTTTTGATGAAATCTGAGAGCTTTCTGTCCCTCCATTGACAACTACGCAACTACCACTTTGACGCTTCAAAAAGTTCATAAAGAGATTGTAAAACTAATCCATATGAAATGAACAGTTTAGTCCAAATTTTCTGAAGAGACTCGATTGCTTTATATGATGAAGAGATTAAATTTAAGCTTTTATACATGTTTAAAAATTGACCAGCGAACATAAACAGAGCCTCAACAGAACCTGCTCGACACGCGACGTGCTTCAAACATGATGAGAATGAACCTCCAACATGCTTGAGCTTCTGTGATGTGTGAGTTGACGAATGTTTATATGTGAATAAAAGCCTAATTCTGTTCATCATGTAAAGCGGTCGAGTCTCTTCAGTAAATTTGGACTAAACCGCTCAATATGGATTAGCTTCACAATCTCTTTATGAACTTTTTGAAGTGTCAAAGTGGTAGTTGCATAGCTGTCAATGGAGGGACAGAAAGCTCTCAGATTTCATCAAAAATATCTTAATTTGTGTTTTGAAGATGTTTGGAACGACATGAGGGCGTGCAATTAATGACAGATTTTTTGGGTGAACTGTCCCTTTAATAAGTTCAAACTAAAGTCTTAAAATGATCCCATGATGGGAACCCCTAAAACGTTCTTTATAAGAAGCGAGTAATAGAACCTTTAAGTTTCTACATATAACCTTATATAGAATTCTTTAGATGGTTTAAATGGTTCTATTTAGAACCGTTGGCAGAAAGGTTCTTTTGGAAACGACGACATCCCTGTAAAAAACCCATTTGGAATCTTTATTTTTGAGAGTGAAAAATGATTTCTTAAAATTATTGTAGCTTGAATCATGCTATAAATATTCATATACCTTTAATGAATATTTCATCTTTGATATCTGCTACACAGCATGTTAGATTTGAATGTTTTATTTGACTGCATCTGTATTTGTATTACAGTGTACAGTATGTAGCTGCTTCAGCCCCATCAGAGCTTTCCCAAAAGAGATCCCCCCGAATCCCCTTGTCACTGTAAGTGGCAGGAAGGCACCAGGCAATTCTTTGCTCATGCCTGCAGTTCGCGGTTTATCATTTTGTCTCACTTGCGATCGCAGCGGTGGCAGCATTCAAGGTTACCCAGCGTACCCTGAATAGTAACAGACAAGTGCTCTTTTGATCCATTAGGCAGCGGAAGCATCCAGCAGACATTTCTTGTAAATTGTGATGGGACAGATGGCGAGGCTTTTGCAACAGCAGTGATTTTTGTGGAACAAGCAAGAACGCATGCAAGAACAATGAAAATGATGGTGTGCGTATTAGAGCGATATGATGATAATGGTGTGTGCTTTGATGCTGGTGCGAGTCTATACGGGCTAAACAGTGTGCGTACTTTTATACAACATTGCCGTTAGTAATGTAATTAAATATAAATATAACAACTGGTATCAATCAAAAATGCCTTGCATGAACTTCTCAATGAACACTGGACACTGTATGTAAAAATTAATGAACAAAAACATAAATTGTGATCAATAAAGCTGAGTTACTGAGACCTGAAAATCTCTGGAATGGCTAGAAACGCCAACCACAAATCCCTTTTCCAACATCTAGTGGAAAGCCTTCTCTGAAGAGAGTAATAACTGCAATGAGAGGATCAGCTCACTAATAATGTCCATGATTTTGAGCTTAAATGTTCAATAAGCACATTTACAGTAGGTCTGGTGTTTGAATGTGTGCATTTACTTTTGGCCATGCGGTGTAAGGAAAATCTGGGTAAACCGTGTCTGTGGGTAAGCTGTGTTAATCAGACAAATTGTGCATATTTTTTTAATAAATGGCCATATATTTAGAAAATGCACATGGAAAGATAGTGTTTTATGCTGTTTTTGCATGCCATGCAAGTAAAGTGCATTTTATTTCACAGCTAATATTTATGATACATGCTGATGAGTTGGCATTGTTTAAAAATGAACATATTTTTTTAGCTAAAGTTGGCTGAATTATTAAATAAATAATTTTCATAAAGTGGTAGCTGTGGGGTAAGTTGTGTGGGTAGCTCAACTAACAGTGGTGAAATATTGATACAAATATGGTTCCAAAACATCGACAATCGTTTCGCTACAAAAATATAGTCTGTAATATATTTTAAAAATTTGAATATTTGAATATCATTTTTAAAAATCTGTCTGTGAATAATTTACATTTAAAATAAGACATTAAAATTGGAATATATCTTCAGTTAAAATGAATTTTTTTTTTATATATTACATGGCTTGCTCCTCATGTGGGTAAAAATGACTTTAATGACTTTTTTAATTTTCTTATAAAAGCTGCATTTATGGTCCTTTACTAAAGATGCTTTCCTCAATCAGTTGATAATACATCTCGAAATATAATTAGGTGTATTAATTTCATGGAATTTCTTGACTAAGAGGTTAACGTTAGTAAAAAGTGACACATCTTACCCTACTCTCCTCTAGAATAATGTGATTTTTTTTTTACTAAAATATTAATCAAACTCTGCATGCGTCCACGCTTTCACTGAGCCGTACAGTGTGTTTCAATGCATGTCTCTTTATTCGGATGCAGATTGTCATGGACCATATGGTTGTTTCAGAACATGAAATGAATTGCGTGCATGCAACGATAGTCAAAGTCAAAAGAACAATAGCTTTAAGCAGTCATGCTAATTCAGTCTTGTCAAGTGCTCACAAAAATAAGCTCAGCCTTTTGTTGCCAGATGATCCTTGTTTCTTGGCTGATTCTTCATGTTTAAACTGTTTGGTTGCTGGAATTTTGCTCTGTGGTTGTTACTGATTTGTGATCTTTAAATTCGATTGGCTTGAGAATGGGTGTTTCCACAAACACAGTCCCTCCCCTTGGAATGCCTCGAAATGATGCAGCACCTTTAGAGACGTGATTGGTTTTCCAACGAGGTGCCGTTCAAGATTTCCATCGTCATTAAGCTCAGCGTCGTCCGTGTGGGGGTTCGGTGCATTCAGATTGAGTGACCAGGTGGTGAGAATGTAAAGTAATGGGTCATGAATAATAAAATCTCTTTGCTTTCTCATTCACAACTGCATGGATGCTAAGTTGGGCGTCTCTCGAGCGGCTGAGGGTTAAGTACAGCTTTCAAGGGCAGCGCAGCAGTTTTTAGCAACAAGCGTCATTGAGTTTTTTCAGCCTCTGTGCACTGGACCTGAAACGTGAACTTATTTCTCTCTGTATATTTCTTCATTGCCAAGGAACCTATCACATGCTCAATGACTGCTAGTTGTAGTTCATATTATTGACAAGTCATTTGTTCCTTGGGGATCACAAATCAGACCACAAATGGCTTGATCAGTATTCTGTAACACACACGACTTTATAAAGAAATACCAGTGTACAGGAATGTACACAATTACATGAAATTTAGAGGTTCTAACAAAGTGTTCTTTGCTTGTTTAAAAAATGCAATAAACAAAAAGTAGGAATTCAAATTGTAAATTAAAATTTTACATAAATTAAAAACACCATTTGAGACAGTAAACCAGATCTATATTGAATCAGCCATTTTGAATTAAAATGAACCAAATGACTCGAAAAAAGATTTGTTCAATTTGATTGACGAGTTCGAACTGGAGAGTCACGAACGCGCATCAGAGAACAGAGCAAGGCGAGCATTTGAGCTTATAAAACTTAAACTTTGTTATTTATTTATTTATTAAATGGCCGATCGTTTCACTTGATAAGACCCTTATTCATCGTCTGGAATCGTTTAAAGCCCTTTGAACAGTTTGCACTGAAACCGATTGGTGCCCAGTAAAGTCCATTATATGGAGAAAAATCCTGGAATGTTTTCATCAAAAACCTTAATTTCTTTTCGACTGAAGAACAAAAGACATGGACATCTTGGATGACATGGGGGTGAGAAAATTATCAGCAAAAGTTTTTTTAAAAGTGAACTACTCCTTTAATCATTACTTGTTTCGTTTCTGAATAAATCGCTGACTACAATGCTGCGTTCTTAAATAAATTGGTTAAATGAATGATTCAATGACTCATAGAGACCTGGGCTGTGTTTCCCAAAAGTTGAGCACTCTACGATCAATGTTTTGTTCCCGAATGAATCTGTAATATAAACAAAACGGTTGAATGAATAATTCAAATGATTCACTCATAAAGACACTGGCATAAATATGCATCATACAGAAAGAATCATTGAAGACTCTCCAACTCTAATGTACAGCGATGTACAGTCTGTCTGAAACAAAAACAGACAACTGGACTGGTCATTGACAAGATCAGTGATTATTAACAAAGGCGTCTCTGTGTTTGTTTACATATGATTCCATGTTCAATGATTACATATTAAAATATCACAATGTTACTACGATATGCACGTTCAAAAACATGGTGCGTTTTTGCTAGTGTTTCTAGAAGATTTCAAACTCTCAATTGTGTGTCAGTTGTCACTTGCATCCGTAACAAAATTAGGTCTATGCATATAAATATCCATCTTGATTGTCATCGGAAATGTGAGTTATCCGCCTCAGCGACGCTCATCATGTTTACTAATATGTGCCAGTTAGTCTCTTGTCGACACAGCTAATGTATTCTGTTTTTAATGGGCTGGTCTCGCTGACAATTGAGCTGAGAGACTGTTAACTCATTAAACAAACCTAACTTTGTCTTGGTCTCGAATAACGATACGGCTCGGTTTGCTACTTGACAGCGGCAGTAATTAGTAGTCCATCTTTGTTTGGTGTAATGAGTCTCATGTGTCCTTTATGTTTCTTCTGACACCTCCTCTGTATACCTTCAAACAGTGCCTCGCCAAAAGTCATCCGTCACAGAGAGAGAGGTCAGGTCTTGAGTCTATAAATCTACCATTCGCTATTTTATCGAACCTCATTCGCATTGTTGCCACTAAGTAGATGTGGTTTGTTGTGGTGATGTAGGCCAGCGGGTCTCGCTGGTGTATTAACTAATGAGGGCTAAACAGAGACCGGCCCAGCGGGCAGAACAAGGTTGCTTTTGGCAATGAGATGTCAGAGCGGGATAATGTGAAAGGATGAAGCTAGGCTGAAACTTTAATCAAGCGTAACCTCATGCCCAGACTCTCTGGAATGACCTTTGCATTGTTCGCTCTAAGCATGTTCAACAGTGCAACAGGGTCCAGAAAGCTGGGAAACACTTGATCAGGCCTAACAAATCTGAGTCCGTGTGACATTTCTATCTGGGCATTATTTCAAGCTGTAAAGTTTGAGGCGAGATCCTCAAATGTGTTTGCAATTCCTTACTCTAGTGGAATCATGTTGAATAGGCTTCAACGTTGTTTCAGATGAAAGAAACAAATAAAACAATCATTAATCCAGTGAGATTATAGTATAGCACTAGATAAAATAACAAAATTAAATTATTGTGGATTTTGTAGCTCAAGTAATTGTAATTGGTGAGAAATGTTTACATTATATTATTAACTATTATTTATTATTACTAATGATGGACCCTTTTCGCTGACTATGATGATGTTATAAGTCTATAGCAAGATTTTATTTTTTATTTTTTTTAAATGTAATAATGTAAAAGACTATACCACACTGTGAAAAATATTGTTGGTTTAACTTAAAACAAATAATTAACCTGGTTGTTTTAAAATGTTAAGTTTGTTGAAATGGAAAAATGTAGTTAATACAATGAAGGAGACTGATTTAATCATCAGATTTTGTTATCTGAACTACATAAATTATCTATTGATTTGACAAAAGAAAAAATGTTGATTACAAATCATGAAAATATTTTTTACAGTCTTGCATTAAATGTCAGAATATTATTATATAAGATAATTAAAAAAAAATAGTTGCATTGCATGCAGAAAGATGCAAAGGGAATTGCATCTAAATAACTTCATCTGATTGATTTGATTATACACATATTATACACAAAACAACAAACATTTTGCATATTATATTTCTTTACAAGATAGTTTTAAACAATAACATGAAACGTACAAAAATCCATGGTAGTATTTTTTTTGCAGGGAAAAAAAGCATACTTGCATTGCTGTGAAACTCTAATAGCTAAGCTTTGAATCCTTTATTGCATGCTGAAATAAAGCAATGTGAATACATAGCGATATGATTTAGCCAATATAAGCTCATTTTATGCATAATATCGTATAGAAAACAACCATGTGATTTGAACAAACACTACGGTTGAAAATCAGTTTGTGGCGTGACACAGCAGTGTGCTTGCCTCGCTTCCAGGCAGTGGAAATGCCCGGTGCCCAGAGCAGTGTGTGAGCGTGTTTGCTCTCTCCGTGTCTTGGCTGTGAAATACACTGATAAAATGTGCTTTTCTGGCTTACATCTCACGGGAGCGTGTTCACTCACCTGCTTGAGAGAAACCCGGGCGAAAAACATCGACCTTCATAAGGCATCAGCATCACCGACAGCAGCGTGGTGAGCAAGCCGTTTGACTTCTTGTTTGAGTGTATGTGTGTGCCGGGTGTTCGTGGGAATATTCAATTCATTCTTAAGGAAATATTAACTGCATATAATGTTAGGTCTACTTCTTGTCCTGAGATAGCTTCATCTGGGGTGCGTTTCCCCAAAAAACGACTTGCTAGGGGGGGCTGGGTGGTCTGACGAAATCGTCACCGTTGGTATAAAATGTCGGTCGTTAGAGATTTTTCTTTATCTGCGATTACAAATTAAGTTCTCTTTCACGTCTTATTGCGCTTGAATAGTCGAATACATATACAATTATGTCAAAATGGACATCATGTGGAGTATTTATGTAAACAGCCGGTGATGTCTCAAGTGGAAGTAAACAGTAAACAGGAAAACTCCGGCGCAAAATGAACACTGGTACCTAGTCGACCGTTCTCTTAGATTTGTTTTCATGATAATGGATGGAAAGGAAAGAGTTTTATCTCTAAAAACTGTTTAGCGTATAACACTAGTATATAGGGCATAGAGTAATGACGAATAAAAATCACTAGTTAATACCACTAACAAGGCTCAAAATAGACCCACACTTACACAGTAACATAATAAGAGTCCCTACTTGCAAACCGAAGCATTGAGAACATTGTTAGTGTACAGACAGTTGAGTTTAATAAGAAGATATTTTATACAGGCTGGAGCCATCTTTGGAAAACAGTCTCGACCAGTCAAACCACGAAGTCGTGGTTCGACTTGTCGAGACTGTTTTCCAAAGATGGCTCCTGCCTGTATACACGTAGTGGACTGTCTTTATAAAGTATCTTCTTATTAAACTGTCTGTTCACCTTTATGTAGTCCATCAAATCAACACAAATGAAGATCTTTTTCATGAAATCTTTCTGTCCCTCCTTAGCTACATAACTACCACTTTGACGCTTCAAAAAGTTAACGAATAGATCGTAAAACTAATCCACATGAATTGAGCGGTTTTGTCCAAATTTACTGAAAAACTAACTAAAGACTACATTTAAACTGTTCATCATATAAAGCGATCGAGTCTCTTCAAAAAAATTTTGACTAAACTGCTTGAAATTATTGATTTTTGTCCTTCGCTGCATATCCCACAATCCTGTGTGTCTCATTCCGTGACAGAAAAATGGTGCTTGAAAGTTGCAATGGATGGTCAAGTGTGTAAATGTACATTTTTTGACCAACCTTTTCCAATTTTGATGCCATTTCTAAGGGGGAAATTAGTATTTTGGTAATTAAATATTCACAAAGCTAACACTAAAGCTCTGTCTATTTTGTTGTAGATCATTAAACCATTATGCCGGCTCAGAAGTCTGTCTGAAATCTGTTTTGTGAAGTCTTTTCGAGCGCAAACACTGCCTGCAAAGTCATTGCCTGACAGGCCTAAGCTTTCAAACACAGCAGTGTGTTTTTATGTGCAGTTGCATTACTCAAATACAGTTACACTGCTATTGCTGGTGGGTTTTTTTCAGTAATTTAGTCTGGATCTTAAAAATGTAAGCACTTTGAGCTGCTGTTGCACCAGGGTCTAGCAGAAATGAATAGCCTTTGTGGCGGCCCGAAGGTCTGGCCATTATGATGGTGATAAGTATACTTGTTGAGTTCCCAGTCCTCTGTGACCAACGGAGTCGGCAATACAGCAAAAACCCAGCTGTAGTTACAATTGTGGTGTTTTATCAAAGGAAAGGTTAAAGATGTCAGCCTGAGAAAAGCTCAGAAGGTTAGCCGGACAAGATAGTTCACTAATGGACACGGCGAGATGTTTCTATTGCCCACATTTACAGTTATTACATGTCTCAGCTGCTGTAATGACACACGCACATATGAAGCAAAATTAAATGAGTCAGCCATGCATAATACAGTTTTAATGGTTTTATTTTAGACATTTCAGAAAGGAAATCATGGGGTAGGGAAATTAAATGTGTGAAGTAGTGCTCAGCGTTGAAAGCACACAGAATGGCCATGGATGAATAAGCCTCAGGATGGGAGATCACATTGCATTGTGCTATTCTCTAATAAACCTCCACGATCTCCAATTCTGAGTTGAGGCAAAAGAGGCAATTTACAAAAACATACGTCTTGTTACTGTTTTGGAGCCGATCCACGGCTACTTAACCGGACTGCTTTCAGATAGTTAAATGCTTGGGCTGTTCCTGCAGATAATGCTCTTGAACTAGCACACTGTTTAGGAGCTGAATAGTTTGGAAGCAATCATGCACTAACATTATGAATCTAAAGGGTAAGTCGTGTATTTGGAAGCCCACCGTTTTAATTTGACTGTATTGACTATGTGCTTTGTGTCTTCAAAATCTCTCTCAGGGAACAAGTAAGAAATAGATGAGGCTCACAATGGAAGTGATGTAAATTGTTTTAGATTGCTTCGCTCTCAATGTTGGCCACTAAATGCAATTACCAGGATTCAATATTTCTTCTCAAAGTCCTTAGGAAAAGGAAGCAGCAATGCATTTTTTACTATGTGTTTTATTTTCACATGTAGAGGCCAAAATATCTCATAGAACAGTTGTTTGAAACTTCTAAAAACATTGCAAATGTTCACACTCTAAAAAATGCTGGGTTGTTTTAACCCAATTTTGGGTAAAATATGGACAAACCCAGCCATTGGGTTACATTTTTAAATTACATTTTTATAATATTTATAATATATAAAAATGTAATATTTTTATATTATAATATAATATTTTATATACCCAAAATATACCCAAAACTGGGTTAAAACAAACCAGCATTTTTTTAGAGTGCAGTGTTAAAGCCATTGCGCGCTCAGTCTGAAATTCACGTCCGAAATTTTCGCCCGTTAAAAAATAAATAGGGCCTCACGTTATGTCAGTCAAGCTTGCACAGTGCCTCCGAAACTTTCGTTCGTCATAAAAAAAATCAAATCGGGTTCGATTTCCTGCGTTTTTCGATGGTGTTTTGAGAATTCGGAGCCACCGAATCATGAATACGAAAAAACGCATATGAAAATTTTGGACTTACAGTTTTTTAATATCTTCTCCATTTAAAAGAAGTAGTCATTTATTCCCTCTCATGTCTTTTGAAGCTCTATAGTAGCCAATTATCCTCCCGTAACACAAAATTTATTCATAACGGAATTTCTAAGTTACTTATAATCAGCAAAACATTCTGTTATCGTCTCATCTCAATTAAATGTTTCAAGTAAGAACTACTGCTTGGGTGAACTACTGCTTTTAAAGAGAAATTTTGGATTTCTCTGATGTACTATGTACATTTTAAGATGTTTAAAGGTCAAACAATTGGACAACCAGTTTTAAAAGCATGTCAGTGGGCAGTAGATTATTTGTCAGTTCCTGCTCTCTCCTCATCTCCATCACTCTTTCTCCTTATCTTGCCCCGTCTCTTCTCCTCTTAAAGCTGAGCTTTAACTGATGCTCTTTTCATTTTCGTCTGTGTCCGTGAAGAAAGTAGGGATTGAGGGATTTTACTTAAGGCTTTACCTCAAAATTCATTTACAACATGTTCACATTCATTATTAATTGTATGCCTACTATGATGAAAACGGCTTGGTTAATGTTTCTTTCCCTCTAACATTAAGAGTTACTATGCATTACATGAACCACGTAAATTAGGCCTATTTTCAATTCAGAATGGCGAAATTAGACAAAGGTTTATCAGTTTGCCTGATTATTTTTGTCGGTCGTTTAACATTTCTATCCTAAAACAGCTGTCAAAAATGAAATGTTTAATTTAGCTACAGTACTTACATGTTATCTCGCACTTTATTTCCGTTAACAACTAAAACGTCGCGCTGGAATTCGTGCTCAGCAGTTTCTGTGAACATAAGCCCGCCTACTTCGATTTGATTGGTCATCTCCCATATTTTGACATTGACGAGCAGTGACAGACCAATGAGCCAGCTCAGATGAGACGATCTTGGTGCAACACTAAAGTAGAGTTATTACTATATTAGGCAATTATTTTACAACCTTTATTATATACACCACGACCACGGAAAAATACACTGTGCACTTGGAACTGAAACTTAGTTTTTTTTTTGGTTTTGGACTTAAAAGCACAACGCTTAAAAAAATATGACTCTTTAACAAATTTATTTTAGAATCAAAGTTATTTTACAAAAGCTTTTACCGTGCAAACTGTCTTAACAGTGAATGCACAGCAGGCTGCCGTCATACTAATTCAGGCTCTGATGCTAAAAAGAGCCAAAATACATGTAAGAAAAAAATCTAGATAGACTAATCGACCTCAATAATCGACTGGCCATCCTAACAAGGTACTTGTTGTACTCCAGCATCTGCAGGACTCTGGCTGGGCCTGAGGGCCAAAACCCTGTACTGGAATAAAGGAAGGAAGAAAAGAAAAACATCAGTCCTGAACAAGCCTCCCCTGCCTCCTTCCCCATGGCTTGACCTCCATGCTTGCTGTGCTGCAGATCTTTCCCTGGAGGTAAGCCTAAAATACCCAGGCCTCTCGCTGGAGCTTGACAAATCGACTCATTTGCTGAGTAGGTGATCTTAAAGCAATAGTTCATCGGAAAAAAAAAACGACATTCTGTCATCGTTTACTCACCCCTCTGTCAGTCCAAACTGGAATGATTGTCTTTCCTCTGTGTGCTGTGAGTTTTGAGTGCCACGCTTGCTACTTTATGGTGCTGTTTTTGTCCTTATTGAAGCATCTATAACAGTTTGTTATAACAGTTGATTGGTAATTTTCATTGTTCCTTTAAGAACATTTTAGGCAAGTTTATTTATATGGCACATTTCATACACAATGGTAATTCAAAGTGCTGCACATAAAAAGGAAACTCAAAAAAATGACTCTTTGAATGAACATTAAAAAATCATGATTAAATAGCTTTATTTCAGCATTATGCAATTCTGTTATTCCAATTTAATGCACTTGCGTTGGGTCAACTTAATTTATTAAGGTTGATTGTATGGTTGGGCACAGCTTAATTTAATAGTGTCAGCCCAACTAGTTTGCAATGTTTTAGGCCAACTGATATGATTCAGGTATTCTAATTCATATATCCATTAGAGCCCGACCGATAAAGGATTTTGAAGGCCGATACCGATACAAATATTTTTGGGTTTTAAAATCCGATATTCCGATATATCGGCCGGTATTTTTTTTTTTAATAAATATTGTTGGATTTCACACAGGTGTAAAA
The DNA here is from genome assembly GCF_016745375.1 of Pimephales promelas. Next base: position 8,436,932 of record NW_024121299.1, on the reverse strand, counting down.
GAAAAGCTAACTTTTCTGCACAAGATACGTTTGATACTTTTTCTATATGTCTAAATGTTCACTCCTCGCAACGCAAGTATAACTTACATTTTACAATGCAGGGACTGTAACTAGAGATATGCTAGCTATAAATACAGTAATCATTACTTTATTTAGGCAGAAAAATTCATTGTTGTTTCCAAGCTCATTAATGTTAACGTTAGCGGTCTTCCACTGATGATATTGGCATTAGCTTGCTTTGTGGTTAGCTAGTCTATGATGAGCCATAATTTAGCAATAGATAACATCATACTGCAAGTTGTAAAACATACATTTTCAATATAACAGGCCAAGGAGAGATGATTGAAGCGTGTTTCGTCCGTTTTTATTCTATTTTTTAAAAATTCAATTATCGGCCATTATGACTGCCGATACCGATATTATGGAAAATGCAAAATATCGGCCGGCCGATATATCGGTCTGGCTCTAACATCCATAATAGCCAACTATTTACTCACAATAGCACTTTTTAGCATCTTAAATGATAAAACACATATGCTTTATCAACCAAGGCATTAGTTGACAGTATTGCTGAATCAGTCTTCAATTTAACCAAATGCTCCACTTTTCTTCACAATGGTAACCCACTGTAATTTAAATGGTTCTAATAATTTCAATTTAATTGAACATTAAACACAACTACGATCTATCAGTTCTTCCCCTTTTCTAATTTTCTCAAAAACACATAAAATAACACTTTTGATTTATGTTTCAACATATGCATAATGCAAAGCATGTTGGGTACTAACAAGCACCGCCCAGTTTCAGTTAATGCAACCCAAATCATTCATGTTGTCCAGCACAAACGGATTAAGTAAACTTAGATTTTTACATATATTTAAGCAGATTGAACACAATTAAATTAAGTTTGGACAAAATATATAGCAATTGTGTTGCTTAAGCTCATTTTAATTAGCCAATTTGAACAAGCAGCAAAAATATTTTTTTGGAATGCAAACAAAATAAAAATAACAATATAAGCAGAGAATACCCCTATCTGGATGGACGAGTCAGAGAGTTTCACAGCTTCTTGCTTTTCTTTGAGATTTTAGCTAAATTAACTTTACTGTCATGTTATTTGGCAACATATAAGGCTGTGTTTCATCACAGTGCAGAAAGCTTCTGTCTGCCATGATTTTTTAGAGACATCTCCCAGAAGGAATTGTTCTGAGACGCCCAACTGATGAGGTGCCTGCATTAAAATAATGTTGCGGATGAAAAAAAAAACCCTGCCATACCGCACCGGCCTGTTAACATGCAAATCACATCTCATTTTCACAGAAAGGCAAAGCGAGTGAGTCAGTGTCAAACTGTGTACAAATCTGAATGCCAAGCATTATACTAAGAGAGAGCAGGGCAAAGAAACAACACATAGTAAACGACGGTGTCATGTTGAAGAACACTCAACAACATTTCTATTTTGGGTCGTAAGCCACTGCAAATGCAATTTAATGAGCTGTGAATGTATAGGAATGACCTTCTATTGATTTTTAGCTGTGTTATTTTTAAATGAAGCAGCACTGTAACAGTGTTTTATGAATAAAAAGTGATAATGTTTGAAGGCGTATCTCATGATGTCGGTTTATAGAAAAGCCGTTATTTGTACAAGAACTTTTGTTTTGTGGGATTATTTTATCACAATTAAGCATAAGCTCCCATTCTTATTTTAATTGACAGAGTAATACGAATCTAATGAGAATCATCGTAAAAAAAAAAAAAAGATTTACAAAACAAAACGTTAAAAAGACTGTATGCATCGCAGGAATGAGAATTTAGGGAGGGATATCACAAAATATCACAAAATAAAATATCGTCATTTTTGAGGGGGCGAAATGTGACTTGAACGTGTTTTGTGGCATTTTTATGGCTTCAGTAGAGTGCTAAAACTTTATAAAACGAACTTTATCAGTGTTATATTGCGTCTTTTATCATTGTTTGTGACATGTAATGTTGGTTTAGTAGTCTCTATGGCCTTAGGCCACTACTATGAAAGCAGGTTCAAGCTTCATCGAATCAATAAAAACATAATGGAATATTTTTCAAATGCTCTACATTATAAACCATTGGGCATCCTTCTGCATTTATATCTCTGCCACATCTTTGATAGATGACAATGGGAGCGATTTCATTAGCCACACGTTAAACTGATGGTCCTTTCTCTGTCCGTGTGAAGGAAGCTGCAAATGCCACGCACGTGGAACGACCTCATAGAGATGTTTATTAGGGAACGCTCGTTCTTGCCACACCAATGAATTATTCATAAAGGCGCTCTCTGAAGGCCTTGTGTTTTCTGCCTGGACTTTCTTAGCTGGAATCGATCCGTGGTGGAAATTCTGAGTGATCCGCGACATCTCCTTCAGCTTGGAGGTTTTAAATGGGGATGTAACTCATTTTGACAGATGGCACTCAGAGGTACTCACCATCTCTGCTTTGGAGACACATATCCCCTCCGTTATGAGCCTCAGATTGCTATTTCCTCTTAAGTGCACTCCATGTGAGGACAAGGTTCGTCACTGAAATGACTTTTTGTCCATTTTTGATATATAATGTGGAATTGAGAGATAAGGGCTCGCCAATAGATCTTTCTTATGAAGGTGTCTTATGGCACAGGCCACTTAAGGAGGGATGTCCCAGTGTTTTAGCGTTAAAGCCCACTCAGAGAAAGAACACACTGATTAAAGTGCTGGAAAAATAGCCGGCTTGTCCTTGCGTTTGGAAAGTGGTGAAAAACAGCCAGAGAGAGCCGTAATCCCTCCATATTTACCCGCTGAGTGGTCTCAGACAGTGCAAATTATGCGATTGTTGTGATTAAGTGTGCTCCGCTGGTTGTGATTTTAATTTGAGCCACGAGTGATTCCTCTGTGAAATAATCTTCAGGATGTTCCAGTGCACAAGCAGCATTTTAATGGCGCGAATAGTGTGATTCTTTTTGCTATATGAATTATTAAGACGTTTATAAAGGAGCACAGTATGAAATGCCTCCAGTGATTTATTTTTCCTGTTCAAATAAGTATCACTGTGTACCGGAAAATGTGTTGGGTCACAAAACTTCACAATCTCACAAATAATACATCTGAAAAGGAAATCTAGGATATTTTTGTAGTGCTGTCAAACCGATTGATTGCGATTAATCGCATCTAGAGGTTTCTTTTAGGGCTGTGGAATGATTAATCACGATTAATCGCATCCAAAATAAAAGTTTGTGTTTACATAATATATGTGTGTATAATTATTTTGTATATATTAATACACATATATGCATGTATATATTTAAGAAAAAATTGTATTAATATATGAAATATTTATATTTATGTATAATATGAATTTTGTATAAATGTATATACATGCAAATATTTCTTAAATAAATACATGCATGCATGTGTGTGTATTTATATATATACAAAATAATTATGCACACTACCCACACATGCATTATATAAACTCAAACTTTTATTTTGTATGCGATTAATCGCGATTAATCGTTTCACAACCCTAGTATCTTTCAGGACCACTATCGGCAAATACGACTGACAATGGGCTCTATGCATGGCGGTATTTCCGGTGAAAGTTTAAGGATGCTCGATAACTTCCGCCGATCGTAGAGTAGAGTCCAATGCAAAACCGAGAATTTATATCGAATTTTATTCTCCATGGTTATACTAAAGAAACGTTAGTCACAAAAACAGATAAAACAGACACCCCTCATTGTGTTAATGCTTCTTTTTAAAATTATATTAAATAAACATAACTACATATAAAATTGCATCTAAACGCATGTACGTTTCGTTTCAAAGATGGGAGGACAGTAAATTTTGAAGACTCTGCCATAATCCCGTTTTCCTCGGTTTTCCTCCCTCCACAACCGGAAATGGACGAGCATCCTTGCGTCAAATGCGGAATTTATGCGTGCGCCCATTAGCGTACAGTTAGGATTGGCAAGAACTCTACTCTTGTGTAATGGAAATCACTCCGCATTAGACATTCTTATAAGGACTCCAATGTATTTACTGCTGCTCTATTTCTTGAATCCTCAACAAATCTTGAGACTGACAGAAATCCACATAGGGTTTGAATGTGATAAAGTTCTCAATGCAGCCTATCATGCACAAAATAATCTGTTTCTCTTTGCATAAACGCTCATTATTAAACAATTTTCTGATTTCATGTTCATTGCTACTTACTCCAAAAAGTAAAAACTGTACTTGAAAAGAAAACAGGAGGATAAATGTGTCATGTGTGACAGTAGAAGAATGGGTTTGGGCTTGTACGGCCCCTCATATTTTTATGATAAAATTGTATCATGATTATCATATTTACATTTAGTCATTTTTAGCAGACGCCAATGCTATTGTTATTCTGATCATAATTCAATCGTTATGCTGAACTTTAGAGATGCAATTCACTGTGGTTCGACTTGCATCTTACATCTTCATAAACAAAGATATCATTGTAATTTGTTGGTTTAATAACATTACCACCAGCCCTGACCACCATAGAGTTTGTTTGCATGCTGTATTCTTATTGCACAATGAAGCATTCGAGCAGACCATGTACAGCAAACCAGAAATTGCAGTACATGTTCATAGACCATCCCAAACAGGCTGATATATTGTTTGACAATAACTCTCACTGAATTATTTAGTAGGCCTCCGAGCAACTTGAAATGCCACATTTGCATTTGTATTCAGACATTATTGCTTTCCGGTTGGTTCTGAAATCCACATGTTAGCAGAGGAGTGACAAAATAAAAATGTAGCACTTTTAGGGTTTTTTTTTTATTCACAATATCAAAAAGCATTGCAAACGGTCTCACTCTCCTTAACTTTGCGTGTCCAGATGCCATAATTTGTCAAAACAAGTTTTGATTACATTTGTATGCTTTCATGCAAGACTGAGTTCCTTCGCACTGCATGAAGCAACCAGTGATTCATTTTTAAATGCAACTTCATTTATCTGTAATGAATTTTTCTTTACTTGCTTTGCCCCACGTGCCACTTTCATTGCAAACAACATTCATCATTGAAGGTCAATAACATTTAGCTTTTGCTAATGCAACTTGTTTTAATGACATCTTCTTCATGTTTGCTCTCGCAGGGCTGTTTCTCTGACCTTAGCACATGGATTTCAAGACTTCAAATGAAGAGGTAGGTATTGCTTTATATGCCACTTTTTTCAAAAAACATTCTGTTATTTCAGATGAAGTAGATTACATGCTCATACATCTTGTGACAGATCCATTTAAGCGTTATTTGTTGAACGAAACTCTATCCAAATAAATGTTTGGTGAAGTCGTTGAGGCAGGCAGGAGCACCACGATCAAATAAATGGATTTGTTGACTTTCCACTGGGGAATAAAGATGTTAGATGTGCTTTAATTCCCCTGTCTGCAGACTTTAGTTTATTTAAGTTATTTAGCAGACTACAGATTTACAGTCTTATTCTCTGAAATTTGACATTTTCAACATTGTAAGGAGGATTATGAGCTGGGCAACACTTTATTTCAATGGTCCACTTTAGTCATTCTAAATATAAGTAACTTTGCAACTACATGTAAACTTACCCTACTAACCCGAACCCTAAACTAACACTCTTTTGCAGTCTACTATACTCTAATGAGAGTTAGTGGACATGTAGTTGCAAAGTTAGTTATAGTATGTTTAAATTGGACCATTGAAATAAAGTGTAACCATGAGCAGTTACAGAAAGCGAAAAGCCCCACAAAAATAATCTTGCTATATATATATATATGATAACATGATTTGAACTCTTTGAGATTATAATAAGTTCCATTTGCCATCATTATACTAAATCCTTTGATATATTTTTTCAGATATTTTGAGATATTTCCTCACTTCTGTCCTGAAATGATGAAACATGTAATAATGGTGTTCAATTATTTGTTTATTATTATAAATATCATTTATTAATAGTTTATCAAGCGAAAGGAATTCAATTATGTCCTATTTGTTTTATTAAGCACTGTGCTGTAAATAAGCAATATACAAATTTTGGTTACACTTTATTTGGTAACTTTGGTTACTATAAATTATGCATAATTACATGCAACTAACCCCACAACAAAACTAATCCTAACCATAACCCTATTGTAAGTACACTTAGTTATTTAATATTACCCAGTTCTTAAATGTATAATTACACTGTAACAAGGACACCTTAAAATTACAATTAGGGTTACACTTTATTTTAAGGTGTCCTTAATTGCTGAGTAATAATAATAATTAACTACATATACTTACTAGGTTTAGGATTAAGTTTGGTTTAGGGTAAGTTGCATGTAATTACAGTAACAAGAACACTGTAAAATAAAATGTTACCCATATTTCTACTTTGTAAAACTAACTGATTTCGAGGGAGGTCCTCTCAAAACTGCAAACTCGTACTCTTGTTTCTAGGAATGCAACCAGCAATCTTGCGTCTCAGTTATGGATTATAGTGAATATGACCTCAGATAACTTGTTGCTAGGCAGATTATTTCATACCTTTGTAATGGCTTTAATATTATTTACAGGCAAGATTATAAAACAATGTCAAGTCAAATTAAATCAATATTTCATTTCCATGTATTTATTTAGCGGTCTTAATCACCCTGTTGGAATTTAATTTGTGATAATGACCGACTGACTGTACTTTATATCCTATATATCAATGTCTATCAGCTAATGAGAAATATTGATCGTCCACTAATCTGGATGTTCTTCTCAGTATGTTAAAATTCATGACGTTCGATGTGTCCTGCATTATAGTGGTGCAGTTTGGGGTGGGATACAGGACTACCATGAATGCACATAGCACAAATTGAATAGCTTTCGGGCTCAGAAATGGGGACACGGCAGAGCGCTTATGTGTGGAAGATTAATGAGCGCTCAGAGGAAGATAAGTCTTGTGTATATAGACTGAGGTGTTTCTATCTATTTACAAACACTGCTGCGCTTTTTTAAATGTGATGTACAATACAAGATTCAAAACTTTGTGGACAGAAAAAAAAGCTGAAATTTTTATTGCTGCTTTATTAATCAATAAATTCTAACACCTGTCTATTAAACATTTGCCAAAATCACAGCATAACATTCAGATTTGCTTTTGCGCTGCCACTGATCTATGTATTGACATGAAACAGCTTTTCAACCACAGTATTGCTATTTCTGTGTTACAATCATATTATCGCAGAAGTACTGGGTTAAATGTTTATAGTTCGGATATAAACACTGATGTCTATGGTAGCGATCAAAATGCATTAAATCAGCTTTATAAAATAACATTGATGCTTCAAATAAAGATTGTATCAATCTCGTCGTTACACCAGTAGGTGGCGACAAGTGACTTTTAAAACATTTATTTGTCATTGAAACATTCGTTCAAGAGATTCATTCAGAAACGCTGATTCATCCAGTAATGAAGAAATGAAGTATTTATAAGTGAATCATTAATTCAAGAGATTCATTCAGAAACGCTGATTCATCCTGTAATGAAATAATTGCCCAGATCATGGCATCCTAAGCACTCACAGTCTTTCTCTGAGTCCGCATTTCGTGACGTAACGCCGCTTTGACTATCGCGAATAGTCTCACATCAGTGCGGGCTCGGCACAAATTGGCCGCTCAGCATCGTGAGCATCCTTCTGAAACCTAAAATAGTTCACTTTGAAATTAATTTTTGGTATGTTTTAGTTTACCTCAAGGGCATCCAAGATGTAGGTGTCTTTGTTTCCGCAGTAGTTTCAATTTTGATATTTTTAGGTCAAACCGTTCTTGTCTGTCAGTCATATAATGGAGGTCTATGGTCACCACCTCAAAGAACATTCACAGAGAAGTCCAAATTAAACATGATTTAATGACTCATAAATGTAAGTACACATTGATGGCCTAAGACACGAAACCAAGGCGCCCACGCCCTCAGATCACTTGGATGTTGCTGTGGTTACAAGAGGTAAAAACGATATAAATACTGTTCGTTTTCTCACACAAACCGCTCGTTTCGTGTCTTAGGCCATCAATGTGTACTTACATTTACGAGTCATTAAATCATGTTTAATTTGGACTTCTCTCTGCATGCTCTTTGAGGTGGTGACCATAGACCTCCATTATATGACTGACAGACACGAATGGTTTGACCTAAAAATATCAAAATTGAAACTACTGCCGAAACAAAGACACCTACATCTTGGATGCCCTTGAGGTAAGCTAAAACTTACCAAAAATTAATTTCAAAGTGAACTATCCCTTTAACGGACACGCGCACCCGGCAGCCATTGTACGTCCACAAGACCAAAAGTGCATATGAATTGTGCCATTTAGGACAGAGTCAATACAACAAGTGAATTCATTAAGAGTAAGTTGGTTTTTTTTTGTTTTTGTTTTTTATAATACATTTAGATTAATTAAACATTTCTAAAAGACTGCAGCCAAAAAAACAAACAAAAAACATTTAGTCAGAACCTCTAATAAATTGCATGTTATTTTGTTTAGTTTTTCTGTTCAGAATTGTGGTAGAATCATGAAGCTCTAGTGATGATCTACATTTATTGTAGAGCGTGTGGGTGTTTTAACTCTGCTAAAGCATCAATATGAGAATCATGGAAGTGTTTCTTGTTAACTGTGTGAATGAATGCATCTCTGTTGCAATATTACTAGACTAACTTTGTACCTCTGGAATGGCCAGAGTCAATGTCTGAGCATGTTTTGACTGCAAATCTCAAGGGTACACTAAAAATGGCTGACACTAGATCGCCATGGCAACAGAACCAAGCATGTGTCCTAGCAACTGAAGTTATAGAATAAATTTCGTCCTGGCATAAAGTGTTTGACCTGACTTTGCAAGAAATTGCAATGATGTGGATGCCAGACTCAACAGAAAATTCAGGTCTCTTTCATTTTTTTATGAGTAACTGCTTACCAATCAATTTGGTCATCATAGGAACGAGTCTTACAACACAACTGGGCCCTGAGGAAGGTTTTTTTTTAATTTTTTTACAGTGCTGACAAGTGGAAAAGCCAAAATATACAGACTTACAACATTTGTAAGCAGCCTCGTATTTCATTTTGGAATTATTAAATATGCATTGATAAAAATTACTCACTTATTCACTTGCTGTGGTTTCATTCTGAATTTATGTTGATTAGATATATGTACATGCCTCTAACAGACCGACTAGCATAGTAAAGCTACGTTCACGATCACGAAACGCGGTCACCAGCACCACATACTGTATGAATGTAGCCCGAAACGGATTGCTTTTCACAGTCTTGCTAAATCTGATTGGATTTCATTGGATATGCACAAAAATCAGATTTGGACTGACAATCTGAATGAGGCTTAAATAAATAATGATGTGATTTGAATTATTCAGTTTATCAGGTATGAAATGATACACGTTACACGTAAAGCAAGGCTTGGTTTAGCAGTGAAACTTTTATTGGCCACCATGAAGTAGATGTGCAAAAGGCACTTAAGATAATGATGTTACACTAATAATTGAGTTTGTGGGTGTCCCTGAAGCTATGGGTGCTCGGGTTATGTCTCGGGTTGAAGACTAACAGGTTTTTAATATGAAACAAAACAGAAAGCAGAATATTTGTATGCGTCATTTTTAATAAAGCTGTAATTTTGTCAGAATTATGCAGAAAGTGTGAAAAGATATTTTAATTGTGTGTATTTATAGGATACACACTATGAAACAAGACAACTTTCGACGATTTAATTGTCAAAAATGTCATTTTCACTATTCCCCTGTTCATGTATATATGCAGTGTTGACATTTTAGTGGACAACTTAACAAGTGACAGTGTGAAAACTAAGAGATAATTTCTAACAATATTTTACTTTAAGCTTTTATGTGTAATGCACATTATAATGCATTACACACATATATGATATATGTGTATATATGATATTGTTTGTCATGTGTTTTAATGCATTATACTTTATAAATGTGTACAATTAATAGATAAGTACCTATGTATTATAACTGTAGTTACAACTATTCATGAGATCATACAATGCATTACAAGGTGCATTACAAGGCATTATGAATAAATTATAAATACTTTTATAATGAATTATATAAAAAGGCTAATTTTAACAGTAATTATTTAACAGCTATTTTTGCTAGTATCCGATTTTGCAGTGTTTCTGAATATCAAATTTGTCGATACAATGTAAAGTATTTGCTTTGGTTCTTGTTTTAAATGTTTTTCCTTGTTCAAGCAGAATGTGGTGGTTGGTCAGTGCGGGATTTGTCCCGCCCCTCCTCCACTGTGATTGGACGGCGGGGTAAAGGGGAATACTTAAGGGAAGCACCCATAATTGAAGTGCTATTTAAAAACTGTTAAAGTGCTCCCATTTAAGCTTGCTCTATCTGTTTCACTTTAAATGATTACTGTAGGGCAAGAACGTTTCATTGCTCAAAATTGCGTCTTTCAAGGCAGTTTGGTGTTAAAGGGCTTACATTGCCTTATACTGTAGCTGCATGACTCTTATGTAATTTTCTCAAGCATTTATCTACAGAAGTAAAGGCCGTGTGTTATGCTGAATAAATGTGGACCCGATAGGCTGCATTTAAGCCTCTGACAGGCAGTCTGTCAAGTTACAATATATTCAAGAGCATCTGGTCTTCATTATCCATTTGTTGGAGACATTTTGTCACATATTCAAAAAGCTTCATCAGTCATTATGACATTGTGTGGTGTGAAGATGTTTAATCCTCCATCAGATAACCGATGAAGCCGCTTGGACGAGAGGCAAAACATCTTCAAGAAATGAATAACCAAGTCCAGATGGTCTAGCAATGATTTTCCTCCCTGATATTCAGTTTTCAGTTGTATCTCTGCAAACAACTGCCCTCGCTATTTATCATGCGATCAATTTCATGGCTAATTAACTTCATGTTTTCAAGTGAGGATTACAGATGTTTGTGTGACTTTGGCTGTTTCAGACAAAGACTGGGATTTATTTGCTTCAAGATGGTAGCGAGGAGCCTTTCAATATCCGTCTGCACCTGGCCAAAGACATTCTCACCATTCAAGAGCAAGACGTCATCTGTGTGTCTGGAGAACCGTTCTACTCAAGTGTGAGTTCAACTATCCACACTAAACCAGATTGATCCAGTCCTGGAAAATATAAGATATGATCAAAGCTGTGACGTGAAACAGCTGTTCAACACATTCGGTTGTCGTTCGCATGTCAGGGACTGTATCTTCTACACTGCAAGAAAGCGTTTAGTTAGATATCCTCAAATTGTTCTGAATGTGATAACACGACCATAAATGTTTTTATTCGAGTCAAAAATATTCAATTGGAATTTAAATTGGCTACGTACGCAATTTTTTAGATTATGACATAAAAATTCCACATAGATTCATTAACATTTTATTTATTACTGCAAGCAAATTCATTACTAAAAATGTATATTATTGCATATTATTAAAAATAAAATATAAATAATATAGATAGATAGATAGATAGATAGATAGATAGATAGACCATAGATAGATAGATAGATAGATAGATAGATAGATAGATAGATAGATACATAGATACATAGATACATAGATAGATACATAGATACATAGATAGATACATAGAGACATACACAGATACATAGAGACATACATACATACATAGAAACATACATAGAGGCATTGATGCATAGATATACAATATGTTTATGTGTACTTATGTATAGATATATACGTTTATGTAGAATTTAGATAGATAGATAGATAAATAGATAGATAGATATCACAATATCGTGCAGCATGAATAGAAAAACTTTGAGACAGTCATTCTTCAGCTCCTCAGTTAACCTTTTGCCTTTGGTTTTAACTTTATTGTCTGTAGTAGAATGAAATTTTGTCGGGCATTTGCAGCAGAATCTTTTGACCATTGTGTGCTGCGTCTCTCACTGTCACGGCAGTAGACAGCAGGTTTTACACGGTTTAAACTGATAGATCATGTTGTATTCACTGCCCTTTAATTAAGTTACTGGCATTGTTGGCATGGTGCCGTTTTTCCCCTTGGGAAATCAACATGAAAAGGAGGCAATTAAAAATAATTAAGTACCTTCTCAGTTTCATGGACCAAATTGAAGTGAAAGGTAAACCACCTTTCTTCCCCAACATACACAACACGGAGTGGCATGAAAGTGACGTGTTTTCTTTGATTCTTTACAGGAGAGAACAGTGACGATCCGTCGGCAGACGATCGGAGGGTTTGGTTTGAGCATCAAGGTGATTGTGCAGATCCTCACAGCTTTCACTCGCAGTTTTTTGCAAGACTTTGACAGTCTTTGTGTCATGATTTTTTCATAGGGTGGTGCTGAACACAAGATCCCTGTTGTGATCTCTAAAATATCAAAAGAACAGAAGGGTAAGCTGTTTATTTGCTCTTCTCCTTTAGTACTCAAAAATAACAAGTTGTTTATTGGTTTATGCTTTTGTTTTGCAGCGGAACTTTCTGGACTTTTGTTTATCGGGGACGGAATTCTCCAGGTACGCACAAATACACTAATGTGTTCATAAGATTAAGATGCTTTCTATGTTAAGGACCCTTTAAAACTCCCACAATGTTTTAATGTAATTCACTGAATTTCAGCCAGCGGATGTTTAGGGAGCATCTTTCTTTTTTGATGGAAATTGGAGTTGTCGTTTCATAGCAATGTTATTTCAATTATATATTCGTTTTGAATTATGTATGTATTTTTCTGAACATGAAGGCCCTGTTTTAGACGTGGGAATTCTTCATAATGGCCATAGTATTCTCATAACAATTTCATTTTACATAGACTACCCTTAAAATGAATGAACTCCTTGGTCGTGGATGTGGATGTACTCCATTATTAAGCATCACTACTGTTCAAATGTTTGGGATCTTTTGAACTTTCTATTCATCAGAGAATCCTGAAAAACAATGTATCACGGTTTCCACAACAAATATGAAGCAGCACAACTGTTTTCATCATCGATAATAATAATAAATGCTTCTTGAGCACCAAATCAACATATTAGAAAGATTTCTGAAGGATCATGTGACCCTGAAGACTGGAGAATTCAGCTTTGATCACTCATTTTTAAATATATTACAATATTACATTTTTATTTCCTGTATTTTTGATCAAATATATGCAGCCTTGAAAATCTTACTGACCAAAACTTTTAAATGGTAATCTGAATCTATTGATAACTCGCTCTTCATCACTCTTTTACTTGTATTGTTATTAGATAAACGGCATTAATGTGAGGAGTTATCGCCATGAAGAAGTGGTATGTTTCATCTTTTTTGCATAATAATGTATTTCAGATAGCACAGAAAGGATACTTCTAGCACTATGTTCAATCTTTTAACAAAACTGTGTGTGTATTTTCGACTCACCCTTTAAAAGCTTGACTAATTAATTCTCATCCATTGTAATGAAAGAATAAGCGAGTGTGTTTCCCATCCTCAGGTGCAGGTTCTGCGAAACGCAGGTGAGGAAGTGACTCTGACTGTGTCTTTCCTGAAGAGGACGCCTGCGTTTCTGAAACTGCCGCTGTGTGAAGACTGCTCATGTACGTCTGTGTTTGGACACGCAGCATTCACCGGTTAATACAGAACTTACACGTGGCAAAGTCTTCAAAGTGAAATTTACAATGAAATAACGTCGTTTTATAACCTGTTTATTCTCTTTTTTCAGGTATACCAAGTGATCAGAGCAGTGGAACCTCGTCTCCGTTGTGTGACAGTGGCCTGCATCTGAACTACCATCCCAACAACACGGTGAACACCTAAAAACACTACACACTCATCTGACGACTGTCTGAGATTGGCTCAAGTTTGATTGTATGCATTTGTGACACTTTAGGCACTTTAAACCCTTATAGTTTAATGTTTAAAAGCAAAGAAATTAAGATAGGCATACATATTTGTCATTGTACTAAATTGTTATAATTTTTATTTTACTGGACTATAGTATTACAATAGTAATACATTTCTATTTAGTACATTTTTCTATGTACTCTATCTATCTATCTATCTATCCGTCCGTCCGTTTGAGAAATCTGTTGTAAACGAGAGAGAAGCTTTAAGGTTTTCTTAGTTTTATCCAATATAGTTGCACTTATTTAAAAAGCAAAAAAATTAAGACATAAATATTAGTAGTCATTTTACCAAATTATTGTTTTTATTATTGTCACTTTTATTATTAAATATAATTTTTTTATTTTGCATATAATAATAGTATTATTGCAATAGTAATACATTTATATTTTTTATTTAAAAATATATATAATTTAAATAATAATAAACTATTTTTTTAATTAATACTAAATATTAATTGTATTATTGCATAGTCAAATTTAATCCGTCCATCCGTCTGTCTGAGTTTTGGTCAAGATTGTGAATTTGTGAATCGTTTTATAAATCGTTTGTCAACAAAAGAGAAGCTTTAACGTTTGGAAGCAAAGAAATGAAGACTGCCATAAATATGAATATATATTTAGTTTTATTATTTATTAAAAAATAATATTTGTTTATTTTTTATTAATATATTTACATTTAAGTAAATTATTATTAATATTATGGTTATTTATCTGAGCATCTGATCTACCCGTGGCAGGACACGTTGTCGTGCTCGTCTTGGCCGATGTCTCCGGGGTTGCGCTGGGAGAAGAGATGGGTGGATCTTCGACTCATCCCTCTATTGCACGCGCGTCTGTCCCAGTACGTCCCAGGTACTGACATTTGCAGGTGAGCTGAGCAAGAACCACACAAGAAATCTGTGTATTGTTTGCTTATACTTTGTCTCTGGCTTTTGTAGAGTTTCAGTGCCTGATGTGATGTGTTTTCTTTAATCTAGTGATTCAGTTTGGATTCTAGTCTCACAGGATTTCCCCTAAATTAGTTTTTTTTAAGGGTTATATTAATTCACAGCCATTCCCAAATGAACCGCATTAGACCTTTAATATCAAATGCAAACTTTGATGAGGTTAAGCTATTTGAAATGAGACCTTTTTGCACATCAAGTGGGACGTAATTGAAAACTCTCAAATTAGATTGAATTAAATTGCTTTGAATTAAACAAATTGAAAAAGGAGAATTAGATATTAGTTTGCTATTTTTGCATGTTGTGGAATGTCTCTTGAGTGTGCGTATTTTTTTATTTCTTCAGGCAAAATGCGTTTCAAGTGGTTGCTGTGGATGGGGTGTGCAGCGGGGTCATTCAGTGCCCCAGTACTGACGAATGCACCGACTGGCTGCAAGCACTCGCTACTAACACTTCTGCCCTCACCAAGCACAACGTGAGTACACCGCAGATGGCTTAGGCAAATGCAAGCTTCCTTTGTGTCTCATAATGTGAGTGACCAAAGAATAGTGTATATCCTAAAGACTGAAATCACAGTAAAACTTTGTAATCACAGTAAAAAAAAATGTCATCCTAGAATTCAATAAAAAGTTTCAGGATTTTGAATTCAAAACAAGAAAAGTTGATAATGTTTAATCTTAACTTTCAAAAGTTTGGGTCTCACTCATCAAGAATAACAGTCGTATTGTGAAATATTATTGCAATTCATAAGAACTGTAATTTATTCCTGAATTTTCAGCATCATTACTCCAGTCTTCAGTGTCGCATGATCCTCCTTGTCAAATGACGTCACACAGTTCGTTCTTCTATTTCGCTTGAAGTACATCAGGGCTTTTATTATGCTTTAGTGTCTCTGGAGAGCAAGCAGTAGAGTGTACCGAACCTAAATCAACTGAACACACAACGATAAACTACATTAATGCTCAGTGATGGAGGTGACTCATAAATTTTAATTTTCTCCAGGCAGGTCATGTGTTGTAATCCCCTCATTGCAGTAGAATTAAGGCCTTAAAATGGCATTTCCCGCACAATGAAGGATTTCACTCTTAATTACTAGGGAACGCAGAGTGTGCCTCGTGGCACAGATCACTCACTTTTGAGCATCCCCGTGCAAAAATCAATCTTGTGTTCATTATTTTGAGTGTGTTTTGCATTTGCCAAAAAAAATCCTCTCAAAGAAGATAAGTTTGCTCCTCACGACAATGTGTTTTAGCGTTAACTTTGGATTATCCTGTAGAGGGACCATCTGGATGAGCTTTCAGTCCATTTCCTGCGAGGAAGATAAAGCCTCATTCCACATTCAAATGGAACTATTAGAGTCATTTGTGAGGCAGCGGTGACTGGCCGGGGTTACGTGGGTAATGAAGCTAGTAAGAATGTTAATGTTGAATAAAGCTTCACGGCGGCAGCTACTCTCTCCTGGGCTCTGGACACACTTGTACCTTGGTTGGTCTGAAACTCACAAGATTTACGGTGTTCTTTTATCTGCTACTTGAATAATTGAGCTGAGACACGGTAAAGGTCATTCGGTGATCACCACAGCGCTTTTTTTTATATCTGTGAAGCAGATTGCCGTATTTCGCTGGCCTTTTGTTATGATTTATGATTGAGATGTCTAGAAAATCTCCTTGCAGTCAGGAAGCAGAGGTTGTTGCTGGGGAGTGACGTATGATCTTCGATTTAAAAGGATTCATAAAACGTTGATATTAAAGGGGTCATGCAGTTTAGTTTTGTGGATTATTTTCATCCCTAAAGTGCGTTTATACTTAGTGTTTCTTGTTTTAGGTAGATTTATGGTACAGTAAATTACTTGCGATGTTCCTTATCTGTAAGTCACTTTGGATAAAAATGAAATGAATTGAAAAATGTAAATCTAAAAAAAACTACATTTGTTTGGCATTGGTGGAACAAAGAAAGTAGTGCTGCCATGAACTCACAGCTTTTCCTCAGATTTCATGGCCAAAAATGTACAGGCCTTTATATTATATATTATTCTAAGTATGAAAATATATTTAAAGGTATATAGATATAATAATAAAAATGATAATAATATACAGAACATTTGAAATATATTTACTTATTTTCAATTTCAATATAAATATAAAATAATAATTTCAATAGATATTTAAAAAGATATACATTAAATCTGTTAAATATATATTATAAATATATAAAAATATATTTAAAGGTATATATATATATATATATATATATTAGTATATCTTTTTTTATAATATGTTAATATAAATATATTTTTTACAATCTAATCTGTTAATCCTTGTAGTACATACATCATCTTTATATATTTAATATATTTAAAAGTATATATATATATATATATATATATATATATATATATATATATATATACACACACTTTTAAATATATATATATATATATATATTTAGGGCTGTGCAATGATTAATTTTATCCAAAATAAAAGTTTGTGTTTACATAATATATGTGTGTGTAGTGTGTATAATTATTTTTTATATATAAATACACACATGCATGTATATATTTAAATATTTGCATGTATATACTGTATATATATATTTATACATCATTTATATTAAAAATATATATATATATCAATATTTTATATATTAATAACACATTTTTCTTAAATATATACATGCATGTGTCTTAATTTTTATATACGAAATAATCATGATTAACCGTTATATATATATATATATATATATATATAATTTTTATATTTCAGTATATCTTTTAATATATTTTAACAATATAATCTGTTAATTCTTATAGTGCACGCATAATCTTTAAATACATATTTTTTTTTATTATAAATATAACTATTTTACAGGTCTACACATTTTATATAATATCTAAACTTATTTATTTCAGTATGTATTTTTACTTAAACAAACACATTTCCAAAAAGTCTGTTCAATCTTTCTAATTGTATTGCAGGTGAAGAAGATCAACAGAAACTTCCCGGTGAACCAGCAGGTGAGAGAACTGAATCTGAATGCGTGAGAAGGTGCGAATTGGACCTTGAAAGAGTGACAGAAAGCCTGCAGAGATCCCGATAAAGCCCTGAAAGAGCGAGTGGCTCAAGCGCACTTTAATGAAGCCCCACGATGATGTTTTCTGACAAGAAGCAGTGTTGTTCTTGCGCTGTGACGCACGTCCCCTGCAGAAAGCCAAGAGTCGAGTTCACAGGGCCCATCGCCTGATGCCGTGCTCCTCAAACCGACGTGGCATCACACAGACTGACAGAGACTTGCTCACAGTGTTTGATTTTAGAGCATGACCTCTCATGCAGGAGTGTCGTGACATTTTAAATGATCTCGGCGCTTTGAATTGGGCTTCATTGTCTGACAAATGTTCGATTTGATGAATGTGGAGTTTCTTCCTGAATATTCTGTGCAGACTAATTACTTGGAACGTCTTAGTTCTTCCGTCTCCTATTTGACACGTTCTTTTTGTGTTTTTCTGTCTTTTAGATCGTATATATGGGCTGGGTAGATGAGAAAGAACAAGATTCTGTTCAGGACCGAATGTACACACCAAAGTTTCTTGCCTTGAGGGGTTCGTCTCTCTTCAAATTCTCCGCACCTCCAGTGAGTTCTTCTGCATGCTTTACTGCATCAAGAGCCTTTCAGTTTCAGTCGCTGACTTTTATATGATTTTTATATTTAGCGTAGCTCGCAATATTTGTTCTACTTGGGGCAACATTGGCTGAAAGAAACGGTGAGGATTATGAAAGCACTTCAGACTCTTGTTGAAACTTTTTCTGAGTTGTTCAGTTGTTAGCAGTTCATTACACTGAAGAATTGTTAAAGGAATACTTGACCCAAAAAATGCATATTCGGTTATTATTTCTTCCCTCCTTTCATTACTAATACTACAATTGAAATGCTATATATATATATATATATTAGTGCTGTCAAATCGATTGCAGTTAATCGCATCACACATTATATTAATTGCATCCAAAATAAAAGTTTGTGTGTATAATATATGTGTGTTCTGTGTATAATTATTTTGTATATAAAAATTCACACACATGCATATATATATTTAAGAAAAATTAGTTATTAATATATAAAATATATATATATATTTAATATAAATTATGTATAAATATATACAGTACATGCAAATATTTCTTAAATATATACATGCATGTGTGTGTATATTTATATATATATATACAAAATAATTATACACACTACACACACATATATTTTGTAAACACAACACTTTTATTTTTGAATACGTTAATCGTGATTAATCGTTGCCCAGCCCTATCGATTAATCGATTTGACAGCACTAATATATATATATATATATAAACTAATACAAATGAGAGAAGCACATAACAAAATTACTGAAACTGAAATTACCGGTAATATGAAAACTGAAAAATGTAAACTATTTTAAAAGATGAATGAATGCAGTAATATTATATAAATATAACATGGGATGAAATTAGGATGAGTACATAATGACAGATGAACAATTCTTTAAAGAATTGCCCATTTTCACTCCACATTATTTGCTTCAGTTATTATCGACTTGATGAAATCCATTATTCCATGCAGCCGCAGTCTAAATCACCTAACCTGATGCTCTAACACCTCCATTCAATAAAGCCAAATCTCTGTACACAATCAGCAATTAACTTAAACGCCTTCATCATAATTCTGGGAAATAATTTGGGCTAAAACATGCATGATAATCTGAGAAGTGTCTCATTAATGGAGATAACACTTATGACTCCCCCTGAATTTCACATCAGATGGTTCAGTCCTGAATGAAATGAGGAATCGCTGTAGTTGCTGCTTGTACATGTTGCCACTTAATTAATTTATCCTGACGAGATCGAGACATCAAAGAGCTTCATCCAATCTGCCATTAATCGTAATTTGAAGGTGGAGTGGGAGGAAGATCAGAAGTTTGGATGTGGAAACTATTATGGGGTACGCAGATGGAGAGGACTTGCAGCGCTCAGCAGTTTGTACAAAGGCTCTCTCGGGTTATTTCAGCTTGTTCAGATGTTCTCCGCTCAGGGCAATAAACACTTGACATGATGCTTTTGAGGAAGCATTGGGTAGAAAGTTCGATTTCAAAGCATTTTTGGCATGAAAAGAGTTCAGGTGCACAAATCTAATTTTGGTTAAGATAGTTTCGAATGTTCGTTGACCTTCGACATGAAATACACATTTCTGAGTAACACAGGACATTCAAGCGGAAGAAATGACTTCATATTAGCAACTGGGAATTTAGTGGATTGTCAAAAGTGTCTCTATATGTCACTAGGTTGTAATTGAAAGGCATTTCATAATTTATTTTATTGGCAGTTACATTGTCAAATAAACAAGATCAAAAACATGTGAAAAGAAACAAAAAAGGGTTTATTATTACATTTATTTATTAAAAATAATTATATTTATCCAAATTATTATTTTTTTAAAATATTAAATATTTTTAAAAAACAAGCATTTATTATGCATAACTTCATCACCAGAAATATATTAAGTATAAAGGTTAGTAGTATTGTTATTGTTATCGTTAATTTTTTGTAAATTGCTTTTATATGTATTTATTAATTTATTACATTTATTTATTTTGTTCAATAATAGAGTTTTCGGACCTAAACATGCACAAAAACTCACAAAAATTTGCACACGTGTCAGAACTGGTGAAAATTTACATCTGATGAGTGGTGTAAAATGTCTCAATAGCGCCACCTATTAAGGTTCAACGGAGTGCACCTCTTGTTACATTTCACATACGTGTACGAAATTCGGTGCATACTTGTAATGGCCCAATACCTACAAAAAAGTCTCTTGGAGCGTATCCCTAAACACAACAGGAAGTCAGCCATTTTGAACTTCCTCTTAGATTTTTGTGTAGTTTTTGGCATTTTCAAGCCTCTTACTCTAATGAACTCCTCCTACAGTTTTAATTAGATAATATTGTTTTCTTGGACAAACAATAAATTACATGCCCTGATGAATCATACACGTGTGTGTGGGTGGGTGTGGCGTGGTAAACCATACATTATGGGGACAAAATGAATCCACAAAGATGGCAGTATTCGAAATCCTTGTCCTTATGGGGACATTTGTTGGTTTTCATGAGGAAAACAGCTTATAAATCATAATAAGTGATGTTTTTTGGAAATGTAAAAATGCTGAAAGCTGTCTGGGACGGGTAGGGTTAGTGTAAGGGATAGAAAATACACTTTGTACAGTCTAAAAATCTTTATGTCTACGGAAAGTCCCCATAAAACATGAGAACACAACGTGTGTGTGTGTGTGTGTTTGTCTGTTTTTGACTGGTGTTCTGACATTTGAAAACTCTGCTCTGAGCCCCTTGAGTCTGAAGAAAACACTCGTGAATTCTCTGTTCCATCATGATCATCTTCACTGGCCTTCGGGTATTAGAGGTTACTGCAGATGCTCAGCGTGAGTCATTCTCCTTCACGAGATCTCATGGGGGTTTCACTCTTTCGTCGGCGAGCAGGACTTTGTTTATTTCATGTAGCATTTGAATCATCCCTTTGGGGACACAGTGAGTTCTCTGACTGAGCCGAATAATGAACTGTGTGTGACTTCTGGAGACTGACAGCAATCTAAACCCCTCCAGGTCACCACCTGGGACTGGACCAGAGCCGAGAAGAGCTTCTCCGTCTACGAGATCATGTTCAAGATACTGAAGGTACAAGCTGAAGTTTCTCACTCTAGAACTGACACTGGCCTTACAAATGAATACTGTGATGATATCAGATATTTAATAGGTGATAAATCCGTGTCCCATCCTCCTGTAGGTTCTTGTTCTGTGGTTATTTATTGAGTTATAACAAAGTCCCTTTGGTAACGCTTCCTTTTACAGTCCAGTTACCCATGTAAATACTATGTGCTTATTTTAGTAACTACAATTAATGGGTAATAACTAGTACTAACCCTTAACCTACCCCTGTTCCATGTACTTACCTTATATTAGCCAGTACTTTCTAGGTAAGTACACTGTAAGTACCCTTTAAGGCAAGTCATCTCACTTGGCGGCCATCTTTGAAACGCCTCGGGCAGCTATTTTAGTCATGCAAGTACCTCCTATTTTTTGAATGGGGAAACGTCAAATTCTCCAAAGCTGTTCACCAAGCTTACGATAAAAAAATTACCAGTGAAGTTTAACGATTTCCAAATTTTTGTTTCTAAACAATCAAATCATGACAAAAAAAAAAGCATTTTTCAGGCTGGACCAGCCAATGCTAATGTGTGGTCATACATGTGGTCTATATATTAGTGGGGTAATGTAGGGAATAGTGAATAGGGGCAATATATAGGGGGCAATTTTGGACACAGCCCGTGACAACCAAGGAAACAAGACTGAAATGAAAATCAAAATAAGAGTCCCTGAACAGAGTAAACCGAACTAGCCGTGACAGCACAACTTGGCTTTTGTTCTTTATTTCTATTAGTTATTTTTATTTCACAAATGAGAAAAAGGGTAGCACCACCAGTGACAATAGTAACCTTGGATGTACATTTCCTCAACTTTTTATATTTTCAAAATACAAGTTTTGACACCAGTGACAAGAAATCAAGGGACAATATATATATTTAAATTAATTATAATACAAATTCCTTATTTTGTTTAGATTTTTGCATGCTAGTGAAAGTTCAAACATAAGCAGAATAGCTTAAATAGCATAATGTTATTCTTATTATTTGCATTTAACATCACATATGAATATGCTTTTATTTTGGAACAAATAGAAAACTCAACAAAACAAAAACTACATTTACAGCATTGCACATTTGTTAGATCTCACACTTTTTTAAATGAATATATATATATATATATATATATATATATATATACACTATTTGAAATCTCTTTCATGTCTAAAATACATTAAAAAAACGAAATGTATAATGTTATCTATGCTTCACCATTCTAAACAAATTGCTTATTTTAGGACATTGAGCTGGTGGACAAACGAAAGCACTGCTTCAGTGTTCAGACGGACTCTGGAGAGGACATCTTCTTCAGCGTGGAGCTGGAATGTGAGCTGCTTCTGTGGGAGAAAGCCTTTCAGATGGCCACGTTCTTCGAAGTGGAACGAATACAGGTACTGAACCTTCCTTAAGGTAGCGCGATCTAAACTTAATTGTGTCTAAATGGCAATTTCAGTGGTGAAGTTGTGCCTCTATCTTCTTGGCACGGGAAACAGACAGAGCTGAGATCAGATCGAGGCGAATTAAACTGCACCTGCCAGACAATGTTGGCCGCCATCTGAACAACGCAATCTCTGAGTGATTGAGGCCTTGCCAAAGAGAGAATAAGTGTGATTTGCTAATCAGTACTAGGAAACACATTGTTCAAAAACGCACCATAAAAACATCTTTTGTTAGGAGACATTAATATAATATAATCCTGGGTTTAACTTTGGTTGTTTTGCCCCGGTCCATGATCCAAACTTTCATACGGAAATATGAAAATCCACCATAAAAAATTTGAATAACATTTTTGAAAACGATACAATGTGTAAAACATTTAAAATATTTAAACTTTTCAGTTTTAATGCGTGAAATATATATATTGTAAATAAAAAGTTTGAGATGAATTTAAAGGCATAATCTATGAAGAAAAAAATAAGACTTATGAACCTAGTTTCAAAAGACTTTTGCCATAGTTTCCAATTAACCTGTAATTGTGTCAAAATTATGCAGTGTTAAAAGTGTGAAACAGTAGATTTTTTTTTATAATTGCTAATTATATTTAGGTTTAATTTAGTTCTAGTTTTGATTTATTTCTAGTCAACTTAAACTTGTTTTAATTTATTGTCAAGGCAACATTTCAGATTTTCGTTTAGTTTAAGTTTTTCAATTAATGTTTATATTTTATTATATTTAAGCTTTATTTCAGTAAACATAAATGTTTTACTTATAGTAAGAACCATGGTGTGAAAGTATTATTTAATTATGTGGACATAAAATGTTATCTGTAAAATTAACCTTGCTTGCAATTTCTTTCCAAAAAATATCCCAGAATACTTGATTTCTTACAATAAATAATTAGTGGAAATTCTATTTAGCTTCTGTAATTCATGTATATACACTGTTGGACATTGTAAGTAGACAAATTAAACAAGTGTGAATAGTCTTTTAATAAGTCCACTGGATCAAATGTGTCCATAGTTGAAGAAACACACACTGATCCATGTAGGATCCAATTACTATGTATATTTCAAATTCGTTACATAATATGCAAGTATGGCATTTACAGTCCTGTAGCACTGAAGCAAATCTATATTCCATATTCTAGCAACAATAGCAGGACCATTTCACATTCATGGAAAACAAGGTGGCACAAATAAAATCGTTGCCAATTTGTCCCAGTAAACCAAACTAACGCAGACACCGTGCCTCGTGCCAAAAAAACAACACCGCTTGTTTATTTTTCTCCCAAAATAATTATGTACGACACTTATCATCCTAATTAGACATTTACGAGATTGAGATGTTTGTGTTTGCCAGTCTGCCTCGTGTCTGATTAACAATGCCAAGTATCTCCTGTTTCAGTGTAAAACATACGCTTGCATTGTGGACAGTCATCTCATGGGACTCACCATAGATTTCAGCATGGGCTTCGTGTGCTTCGATGCCGCGTCAAAGGTGAGACAGGAACCTTAAGTGTGCATTTCTTTAGTAAAATACATGCTCACCGGTGTCTTATTTTAACATCAAGTTCACTTTACATCAATATTTATTGTACAGTTTCGTGTGGAAGCCATTGTGTTATTTGAAAAAGATTTTTACTGTTTAAAAGTTTTCACTTTATAATAATAAGAAATGAACAGTTCAGATGCAAAAGCCTCTAAATGCCATTTGAAATTTTCTTCTTTAATGATGATTTTTGTCAAACTTGTATATTTACTTAACTTAAATGGCAATGATAATTACCTATTAATTGTTATTTAAGTGAAATTACTGGAGTTAAATATACAAGTTTGACAAAAATCATCATTAAAGAAGAAAATTTCAAATGGCATTTAGAGGCTTTTGCATCTGAACTCTTCAAATGTTTCTTGAGCAGAAAATCTGCATATTAGAGTGATTTCTGAAGGGTCATGTGACCCTGAAGACTGGAGTAATGATGCTGAAAATTCAGCTTTGATCACAGGAATAAATTACATTTTACAGTATATTCATATAGAAAACAGATATTTTAAATTGTAATAATATTTCACAATATTACTGTTTTTACTGTAATTTAATCACATGAATGCAGCGCCGTGAGCATAAAAACATTTAGAAAATCGTACCAACCCGACACATTTAAACGGTTGCTATTTAGTTTGTTAAATAAGGTCATGCATATAAAGTCACATCTTTATGATTGGAAGTCCTTATTTTTCAACTTAAAAAAAACATGCAAAATTCACTTTATAAGTAGGATTTATGTGATGGAACAAAACATCCAAGTCTCTTCAAGTCATGTTCACAACAGACTTTATTTTAATTAAAAAAAAACATGAGGGAAACATGTAAGCTAGATAAAATCCAGTCAAAAAAACAAAACAATAAACAACAACAGCTTAATGAACAGTATGAAAATGTAAAAAAAGTTATTAATATGCATAATTGAAACCCTCATTACAGGCAGTGCTGTGGAGATACAAGTTCTCTCAGCTTAAAGGATCATCAGATGATGGAAAGAGTAAAATCAAATTCCTGTTCCAGAATCAAGACACAAAACTTATTGAAGCAAAGGTAAGTTTACTTTTCGCTTTTGTTTTTGTTTTTGGCTTCATATTCGGTTTATGAAAGCATTAGCATTTTCACATAGCGCATAGGGAGGGATATCATACACTTATGGTAACCTCATTTCTTTGGGAACTTTTCGAAACGTCATAATCTTGCAAGTGCAAAAGAAATAGCTGAAGGAAGCAGATAAAAATAAAGTGCGTTGATATGAATTATTGTTTGATTATTTCCCGCCTGTGGGCTGTAAGTATAAGCACTTTCATGCACCGAGTTTGATCTGATTCCTGCTTGAGGCTGCCTCCTTTTCTCCAGCAAACCTTCATTATCATTTTTTTCCCCCCTGATGCTTCCAGGAACTGGAGTTCTCCAACCTCTTCGCGGTTCTCCACTGCATCCACGCGTTCTTCGCCGCCAAAGTGGCCTGTTTGGATCCCATGTTCGTGAGCAGCCGAAACGCCACCATGACCGCTGTGGTGTCCACGACCTCCACCTTAACCGCCCCACCACAGATATCCAAGATCAAATACACCAGCTGACAGACTCCAGTGACGGACCCTTTCCTTCCATACAGTGAACAGGTAGGAGGAGAGGAACTAACCCTGACAAACAATTGACACACAGTGGAAGTCCACTTTCAAATGGACAATTCACGTACGTAACATCGAAACCCTCGCTATGTTCTCCGGATGGGAAACTCAGACATTTTAGCATTATGTTTCCTGTTGAAGATGTTCTTGGATCGCTTTCAGCTGCTAGAAAGTTGGACTCCTCCCCTTTGATATCGAGCCATATCTGTTTGCATTCAAATGATATGAACACTTCTTTGTGTGTACTTTTAAAATATTATTAAATCTGGTAAGCGATTGGAAGGATTGATAGGTTTTGTGAAACTGCCATGAAGTTCTTGATTTTTTTCAAAATAGTAATTTAGTTAACCACCCAGACAGCAACATCGTGCAATCCACGTGTGCCAGATGTGGGCCGGATCTGGGCCGACACTGTTGTGTTCTGGGCAGAGTAATAAATAACTTAAATTTATAGTAATAAACACATTTTCTGAATGTTGCTTTGATATCTACAGAATCCCACACATGACATTTCGGACAAAAAAGATATTTATATATCCTGGCAGCGAATTAAGAAATTTATTCGCACAAATTAAGAAATCGTTCCCTCATTTTAGTACACTTTGGCCATGTTTAATTAATTAATTCCCTTGTTTTAATTTACCTAAAATAAGTAAATGAATTATTACAACTTAGTAAAACAAAGGGACGATTTATTGTATCATGCGCACGATTTACTTAAAACGAAGAAGCGAATTCGTAAAACGTGCTGATATAATAGCAAGTCGTGAGAATTCGAGGATTGTTAAAGGATTAGTTCACTTTTAAAAAACTTTTGCTGATAATTTCCTCACCCCCATGTCATCCAAGATGTCCATGTCTTTCTTTCTTCAGTCGAAAAGAAATTAAGGCTTTTGATGAAAACATTCCAGGATTTTTCTCCATATAATGGACTTCACTGGGTACCAAACGGTTCAAGGTTCAAATGACAGTTTCAGTGCAAACTGCAAACTGTTCAAAGGGCTTTAAACGACACCAGACTGTGAATAAGGGTCTTATCAAGTGAAAAGATCAAAAATATATAAAAAATGTTATAAGCGCAAATGCTCGCCTTGCTCTGTTCTGTGTGACTCTCCTGTTCGAACTCGTTCATCAAAATGAACAAATCTTTTTTTGAGTCATTTCGTTCATTTTGTTCGTTGAATGAACCAAATGACTCGAATAAAGATTCGTTCATTTTAATGAACGAGTTCGAACAGGAGAGTCATGAACGCGCATCACAAAACAGAGCAAGGCGAGCATTTGAGCTTATAAAACTTAAACTTTTGTAGTTATTTTTGAAATGAGCGATCGTTTCACTTGATAAGACCCTTATTCATCGTCTGGAATCGTTTAAAGCCCTTTGAAGCTGCACAGAAACTCTAATTTGGACCTTGAACCGTTTGGTACCCATTGAAGTTCATTATATGGAGAAAATCCTGGAATGTTTTCATCAAAAACCTTAATTTCTTTTCGACTGAAGAAAGAATGACATGGACAAGCTTGGATGACATGGGGGTGAGTAAATTATCAGCAAAAGTTTTTTTTGAAGTGAACTACTCCTTTAATTCGTGGCCACAATATACATTTTTTTCCCCTGCATGTCATGTGCGGGCTCTGTAGATATATCCAATATTGGCAAAGCATAACCTGTTATCCAGGTTGAAAATGTTAGTTTTTTTAATCCAAACAAATCAGCATAAATCGAGCATCAATTCTCACAATGTTTAAATTTGTAGAAAAACTCAATGCTATTAAATGGACGCCCGTCTGACTGCCTAGAGAAACAGACTGGAGAATGTGGCATAATGTAATTATTTTCATATTGTACCTATTTTGATACTTTATTAAAGCTTCAATCATGTATCTGAAGATAAGCTGGAATTGACATGACGGGTGCACATTTGAACTTTCTCAAGGGAAGGACATACTTGCTAATAAAGGGAACGCTTGACTTTATTTTTTTTTTATTATTGTTATCCAATATCTAAAAGATATATTAGTGCACAAACTGGTCATTTTTGCAGTCAAAATAAATCTACCTGTTAATCTAATAAAGTCAACATGAAATTAAAACTGACCTGATTTACGTTTTCCTGTGCATGATCCATCAGATTGTTCTTGCTTTTGTCTTTATATGTTGGTTATCTAGTCATCTGTCATCTAGACTGTGTGGGCTGTTAGTTCAAATGTTGTAGATAAATCCTCCATTTTATGTAATGCAGCCTAAAATCTTGCCAATATCAACTCTTTCCCCGCCAGCATGTTTTCAAAATCATTTTTAAGATCATTTTTGATCATTTTCACAAAATGTACCGGTACATGGCGCCCAGAATATAACGCATTTAACAGTGAAAACAATGTCAATGGCGGACAACCATTGTCTAATATATAACGAAGGTTTATGTCAATGGCAGGGAAAGAGTTAAAACACACTAAACACTGGTTAACATTGATGTTTATAAAGGTTATTGCAGAAAACAATTGAATCAATTCTGTAATACGCATTTGCCACTAATCCTGATTCACTTTTATGGTTATGTTTATGGTTTCATGTTGACTTTAATAATAATTTCTCTTTAAGGCTGCTATCATTTAACGCATGCTAGAATCACAAACTGACATGTAGGAATAAGATATGTGTTATCTAGCATTATGGCCAAAGCTTTAAATTCAACTTTAGACATTTACTCATGTTAAAGTACTGTATGTAATTGTACTAAAAAATACAAGACCTCCGTCAACTACCAACTTATTTGGGCTCAAAAACATTAAATAACAGTCCACAATGTGTCTTCCCCCCCAACCTTTGTAATATTCCCGCCAAAAATGTAACCCTTTATTGGCCACCATGCTGCCACCACAAAGTTAATGTAGGACCCCAGAGATGGAATAATAAATGTGGTTTTACCGAGAAGCACTTTTGCGCCATAAAATCAATCTTGTCCTAACCCTGATTTTTGTCCTGATGTTGAGCGTTTAGTCTATGCAAAAGAGAGATTTGTGATTTGCCCCAAGCTAGGATGTCTTTGGATAAAGATGGGACTGGAAAAGCATTTTTTTATTTTTTAGGGAACTATGATTTGTTTTAATAAAGATGTATAGTTAATAAAGATTTTATAATGTGTGACCTTGTCTAATCTCAATTATTTTTGTTTGTGTGTTTACAAATTTCGTCACCAGTAGCGCACTATACGCACGCTGCCCAATTAAAAAAATTGTATACAGTATATACACTCACCTAAAGGATTATTAGGAACACCTGTTCAATTTCTCATTAATGCAATTAACTAATCAACCAATCACATGGCAGTTGCTTCAATGCATTTAGGGGTGTGGTCCTGGTCAAGACAATCTCCTGAACTCCAAACTGAATGTCATGATTTAAGCAATTTTGAGTGTGGCATGGTTGTTGGTGCCAGAGTATTTCACAATCTGTTAAGTTACTGGGATTTTCACACACAAACATTTCTAGGGTTTACGCAGAATGGTGTGAAAAGGGACAAACATCCAGTATGCGGCAGTCCTGTGGGTGAAAATGCCTTGTTGATGCTAGAGGTCAGAGGAGAATGGGCCGACTGATTCAAGCTGATTAGTCCATTTATATGGAGAAAAATCCTGGAATGTTTTCATCAAAAACCTTAATTTATTTTTGACTGAAGAAAGAATGACATGGATACCTTGGATGACATGGGGGTGAGTAAATTATCAGCAAAAGTTTTTTTTGTTTTTTGTTTTTTAAGTGAACTGCTCCTTTAATATAGAATTATTCTATCGTGTATACAGTATTTAATGCAATTACAGAGAAAAAAAAATGGAAATCCCATACTTTACTTTTGCCAGGGAAAAGTAAATTTAACAAACTTAATTAAAAGTAAATTACAGTAATAAATTACTCTCAACTCTGATAAAGTTTAAAATATACAAATGCTTCGCATCGTTTTATTAAACTTAAAGATTTCATTTTCAACAAAAAATGTTCCGATTGTTCCCACACCTTGTCATGAAGTTGTCACTCAGTTGCTAGAAGCGGCTGATTTCAGATCAGCTTCCTCGTTACTCCAGCAACAGTTAGAATCATATGCCAGTCGTGTAATCTGTTCCCAGATCAGCGCGTTACTGCTGACTCCTGCCCTTCCCAGAATGCACCTCGCTGCGCAGTGACGACAATAACAAAACACAGCAGCAGGAGAAACAGCATTAGCGGATCCTTACACAACCCTGCGAGAAAATAATCTCGATGACAAACCTCACATCTTATTACCACCCTTCCTAACCTACATGTCTTGAAAGATGAAACACTAATGACTTTATCCCACCTCCTCCTGGATGAATTTGTGCGTTTTGTGGGAATGAAAAATAAAGGCCCGTGTTTGGAGTGATGAGCTTTAGCCCGTTAGCCCGACAGCTTCAACCTCTAGCTGACAGAAACCTCAACATCTCAGCCAAAAACAACCTATTAGTCTGCTTTAATGCAGAGAATGGACTAAAGACAGCTCAGGTAAGACTTTCTGATACTGATTCATCTCGTTATATGATAGATATTGCAGTTTAAACGGGATAAACGGACAATTTGAGGCTGTTATGGTCACTAAAACGGAATTGTGGCACATAATGTAAATAAAACCAGGTGTAGTTTGACGAATTAGGGTTTAGTCGAGGTTTAGTGGGTTCGATATCATATAATGTGATATTGATGAAGGTTTGGTGTTCTGGTGATGGTTTAAGATATACTTGGACATACTGTCACCCTCCCTAATTAATGGCCAGGGCCTTTCAAACAACAAAACAAAGACTTGTAGCCTCCAGGAGTCAGTCATTTGTTTGTTAAAAGAGTCTTTTTAACGAAACAAACTGCTTTAGGCCATATTTAGAATTTGAGGATAAGGTTTCAACTGCTCGTCGAAGGGGAAAGCTGTCAATCAATATTGACA
This sequence comes from Pimephales promelas, assembly GCF_016745375.1. Next base: position 8,405,748 of record NW_024121299.1, on the reverse strand, counting down.
CTTAAGTTGTGACAAACAGACTAATATAAATTGTAGTCCGCAATATATTTGACTAAAACAATATTTTATGCACTTTAAAGCTTGTTTAATGGCATTAGTTATACATGTGGTCCACGCCAACCACGTGCTATTCCTGTTAGACTCGCCTTATTCCCTGTATCCTTAATAAGAGTTATTATTACAATGCACCATGTCGAAGTTTTACACCCGTTCATGGGGAATTAGGGCACAAAGGATCTTTTAGCTTGTGCCTTGTGTTGGTGGTGTTTACCCGCAGGGAACAACATGACTCAGCCTGAATATTTTGGCCACATGGTCATGCTCAACTGTGTGCAGGTTTACATCTCAGTAACCACATTTTAGACTACAAACAACTTAGAGATTTAGGCAATGCCCATGTAATAATCTGAAAAGTGTTCTTTTTTTTGTCCCAGTATTGAATGACATCCTTGATCATAGTGATTAGCCGGTTATCTGGGGGTTTCCAACTTGTTATCTACTGAAACAGTCACGTTGGGCTTAGATACAGTGGCCTATGTCTAGTCTTGTAGGTTACATGTGCTTGTACAGATTAACTTGCACAACCATTGTATGAGCATCTGCACTTTAATAGTTGTATTTTGTAAATGCTTTGGGATACAGACCTAAGCTTTGTCTCCTAAAGAAGATTGTTTGAGTGTAAAAAAGTTCTGAAGAGTTACTGAAGTTTTTTTATTTTGTATACAAAATTTAAAAATTTAAGTCTCTAAAGTGGCCATATTTGAGTCAAGTCAAGTCAAGTCACATTTATTTATATAGCGCTTTTCACAATACAGATTGTATCAAAGCAGCTTCACAGTGATAACATGAAAGTAGCACAACACAGATCAACAACATTGCTAAACACTAAATAACCCCAACTGAGCAAGCTCAAAGCAAGCCAAAAGCAAGGCATGATGCTTGAGTGATCCAAAGTTTATATTATCACAAAAATTAAGCCAGCTAAAAGTTTTAAAGTGCAATTTACATTGTGATCCGATTTAAAAAAGTTTTTTATATAATGAATTTTGAGTGTTTAAGCTTTCAAATGATACCTAATTTATGATGATTAAGTGCCAACTAAGTGTCCGGCTACCAGGATATTTACGGTTAACAAGCTATAGGACTTTTGGTAACACTTTACAATAAGGTTCATTTATTAAACATTAATATTAACTAACCATGATGAGCAATACATTTGTTACAGTTTTTGTTAATCTTTGTTAATGTTAGTTTAATACAAGTCCAACTGTTCATTGTTTGTTCATGTTGGTTCACAGTGCATTAACTAATGTTAACACGATTTTAATAAAGTATTAGTAAATGATGAACAAATGCTTAAGAAGTATTTTTCATTCTTAGTTAATGTCAACAAATGTAGTTAACTAATGAACCTTATTGTAAAGTGTTACCGGACTTTTTGCGTGGTAGGTATACCCATTTAGACCTTTTATTAACCTTTTTATGTTTTAAAATTCTGTGTGTTTTTACATATTATAATTCTAGGTTAATTAAAATGTTATAAAATAAACCGGAAATCATCACTTGTAAGTTCTGTTGAAACTTGATTTGAATCATGTGCATTTTATTTCTTTCTGATTAGACAGCCATAATTGACTAGATGAACAAATCAAGCTGGAGGCAGGCTCAGTGGAGAATTCAACATGAAGCTGTATGTGTTTCAAGTCAACAATGGAAGCACATTAACATTTGACACTGAACTTGCTGTCCAAACGTAAGCGAATTTTAATGGTTTTAAGAATTAGTGAATGTTTAAGCCCTGATTTGTTTTGTTTTTTAGTGCTGTTTCATAGAACATATTGTGTGACAAACTTATTCCCAGTATTTGTTAACAAAACTTCAGTAAGGTTATACATGTTAACATATTTAAAGGGTTAGTTCACCCAGTAATTACTCAACCTTATGTCCTTCCAAAGTCCACCCCAAACCCGTAAGACTTTCAAGATTTCTGTCCCTTTATTGACAGTCCACGCAACTACCACTTTGACGCTTAAAACAGATTTATAATTTTAATTCTAATCTCCAGCAAGCACATAAAAAGAAGCACAACCGATCCTGCTTGATGTGTAAGAACAAACCTAATTGGTTCTTGCCAAAGCTCAAGCGCGCCACGTAACGCGAGAAGGAAAGATGTTCTCATCAAGCCAACATATGGATTAGTTCAATCCATATGTTGAACTACATATTCATATCAATTCATATGGATTAGTTTCACGATCTTTTTATGAACATTTTGAAGCGTCAAAGTGGTAGTTGCGTAGTTGTCAATGGAGGGACTGAATTCTCTCCGATTTCATCAAAAATATCTGAATTTTTTTCCAAGATGAACAATTATTTGCAATTCTTATTCTTTTTATTATATATTATATTATATAATGCATATTCCAGTGTAATAACCTGTATAATGCTATGATGGTTACGGTGCAAATGTAAATTATTATTTAAAAAAAAAAACAAATTCTGTCATCAGTATAAGACATGTCTCCATATTCTGTTTGTCTGCACTTTTGCCTATAAATTGAATCCTGATTTGTTTTACTGGATTATAACTAAAAGCATAATGTGTTGTGCTTCATGCTCTTTATAGTGTTTTGGACCTTAAACATGCCATTCAGGCCAAATATAAAATTGCAATCCAGCACCAGGTGCTGGTGGTCAATGGAGGGGAGTGTATGGTGGCAGAGAGGCGTGTGTGCAGCTACAGCGCCGGCACGGTGAGTAACAAGTGAAATCGCACAAAAAAACAACATTTTTGCTCTTAGGGTAATATTAGTTATTATTATTATTGTATATATGAATAATTGTTCATATATAATGAACATATAATACAAATTACACTACTAAAATATTTGATCCGTTAAGAACCAAAAATCACAAAGAAGCACAAAGTTGTAAATATGATATTTGTATCATCATTATTACTACAATTAGGGGCTGTTGTGGCCTAATGGATAAGGAGTCTGACTTGTAATCACGGGTTCGATTCTCGATACCAGGAGTTATATCTGGAAATAACTGATGTGCCGTACTTGGGCTCCTTCACCTCACTTCACTTCACTTTCAGTATTTTTAGATTGGCTGTGAAATATGGAGGTTCTTGAGTAATGTGATGTCTAAATGCTGTTTGATTTTTGTCTCTGGCTGCCTCAGGACACCAACCCGATCTTCTTGTTCAACAAAGAGATGATCCTGTGTGACCGAGCGCCAACCATCCCCAAAACAACCTTCACTATAGAGAATGAGATGGAGCTGAAGGTGGAGGAGTCCCTGATGATGCCTGCCGTCTTTCACACTGTTGCCTCCCGCACTCAACTGGCTGTGGTACGGGCCAACTTCTATTCTGACCTAATGACCAACCGCTTTCTTCGTATATTTGCCCGGTTTTGCATATCTATGCTCATCCACACTATGTTATATCAATGATGTTTATTTAAGGATTAAGCGTGACTTATATTTGAGAAAATAAATGCAAAGACAGTCAAAGCAACAATGCATTTTTGAATGGAAGCTTTTGTTCCATTTGTATGCAAATGACTCTCAAAACATATTTTGCCCTTTTTTAGGAAATGTTTGAGGTTGCCAAGAAGCTTTGCTCATTCTGTGAGCGGCTGGTCCACGATGAACACCTTCAGCACCAGGGATGGGCGGCCATCATGGCTAACCTGGACGACTGCACCCTGTCCTATCAAAAACTCCTCATGAAATTTGACACTGCTTACACAAATTACCAACAGGATTTTGAAGACATCAAAATAAAACTCACCAAGTATGTTCATCTTCGACTCCAGCGTCTTATCTTATAAAACCTTTTTAGTTTTAAACTTTGTATGTCTGCTATAGCATGTCTATATAATCTATACAGATTTTGTAGCAGAAACACTATAATTTAAAAGCAATATCTTATGCTTGTCTAGGTTGTATTTATTTGATCAAAAGTACAATAAAAACAGTAATATTGTGAAATATTATTACATTTTAAAATAACCGTTTTCTATGTTTTTAAGTGCATTACTCCATTCTTAAAATTGCTCAGGAAACATATTTTTAAAATTGAGAACAGCTTAATGTTTTTGTGGAAACCGTGATACATTTTTAGATAGAAAGTTTAAATAAACAGCATTTATTTGAGACATGCTACATTATAAATGTCTTTACTGTCAAATTTGATCAATTTAATAGTTCTTTGCTGAATAATCTGACCCCATCATTGTATAGATAACTAATTGTAATGTCATTCGTCAGGCTTGGCACTGCTGTCTCGGTCATGGCGAAGATTCCACTGCTAGAGTGTTTGACTCGGCATAGCTACAGAGAAAGCTTGGAGAAGTCCTGCTCCCCTCACCCAAGAACCACAGATGATGAGGATGATGAAGCAGGAGAAACATCCACCCAGTCCGCCATCCTCCGTCCCGCCGACGGCCAGAGGAATCGAAAGACACCTTCGCCGGTCTCTGCTTCAGGAGAAACATCATCCCAGGCGTCCTCGTCTCCTCAGGACAGACTGAAGAGCAGCTGTAGTCTAAAGGAAGCTCTACAGGAAGAGGAGGAGTCTCCGGAGAGGGGAGCAATACCCTTTTTCAATGTCACACTTTTGGATTGGATCAATGTTCAGGACAGACCCAATGATGTGGAGTCGGTAGTGAGGAAGTGTTTTGACTCAATCAACAGGGTGAGTAATGGACAAGTCATGTTGGGAGCGAATGTTTCGTTCTGTAAACTATGCTACCTTGAAGTAACCTGCAACAACCATATTGTGTTGAGGTGGCCAGTCATGGGCATTATGATGATATATATATATATATACTAGAGCCAGACCGATTTATCAGTAGGCCGATATTATCGGCCGATATTAGGCATTTTCCAAAAAATCGGTATCGGCAGTAATAATGGCCGATAAATGAATATTTAAAAAAAAAATTTAAAAAAACGGACGGAAAAAGCTTCAACAATAAGGCAATTTAGGGACTAATATTGAACTTCATAGAACTTTTAATATATTTTGATGTTCCTCTGTTCTGTTGTGACAATAAAAGAAACAAGTTTCTTTTTAAAATACATTATCATATTATTTTAGTTAACTCATAAATAACTACAAATAACTAATGTTAGGGAAATCTGTTAATGTTTTGTTGTGCCTTTCTGAAAAAAAATAAAATAAAAAATATCGGCCGATATATCGAAATATCGGATTTTAAAACCAATAAATATTTGTATCGGTATCGGCCTTCAAAATCCTTTATCGGTCGGGCTCTAATATATACCATGTGATGGTAGAAAAGTGTCACCTAGGAGATTTTGCTGTGCTATTTATATTTCCACAGCTATTATTAGTGGCCAGGAATGCTTTACATTGCTTGCATTACAAAGAAGCATAGAGTAATGCAAAAAATACAAAAAGTCTGACATCAGTAAGACCACAAAAACCTTGTAATAGATTGCATTCCGGAAGTAAAAACCGATTACTTAAGATTGATCTTAAACAATAACTTGTAAACATTTTAAGACAGCCCTACTGTGAGCTACAAGGTTGTTGTTCAGTAGTATTTGCTTCTGGGCCACATTATTTCTACTTGAATAATGCATTATCGTGTTTAACAGTGGAATTCGTGCTTAATTACACATCACTCCTACATCACACACGCACATAAAATCCTACTGGTTTGGGGTCAGTTGGATTTTTTTCTTTAAAGGAAATATGCAATCCTTTATTGTTTATATGACAATAAAGACATTTATATTGTCACAAATAAATACTTTTGTTTTAAATTTTCTGTTCAAAGAATCCAAAATGTATCATGATTTCCATGAAGAATATTAAACGGCACAAACTGTTTTCATCATTGATAATAATAAGTGTTAATTGAGCAGCAGATCATCATATTAGAATGATTTCTGAAGGATCATGTGACACTAGAGTAATGATGCTGAAAATTCAGCTTTGATCACAGGAATAAATGACATTTTAAAATATATTAACATAGAAAACAATTATTATAAATTGTAATGATATTTCATAATGCTACTGTTTTTATAAATGCAGCCTTGGCGATCATAAGAGACTTCTTTCAAAAGCATTAAAAATCGCAATAAAGCAATGACAGTCCAAACCAAACTTTTAAACAGTAATGAACATCATCATCATCACATTTCACAGGATTGTACTCATGCACTATTTTACTATACATGATCACTCATTTTCATTTGTTTAATTCACTCTTTATGCTTCCAGCTCGATCCACGAATCATCCAACCCTTTCTAACTGAATGCCGTGAGACGATTACCAAATTGGATAATCAGAACATGAAGGCCATCAAAGGTCTAGAGGACCGATTGTATGCGCTTGACCAGATGATAGCAAGCTGTAAAAAGTTGGTAAATGAACAGAAGGAACTCGCTCAGGTAAGCAAATCTCAAGTGTATAGTCTATAAAAGCAACCTAATGACTACATATTCTACACATTAGGGCATTTTATTTTTTCCCTGAAGTCCACTTAATTTTTTTATGACCATTTTCCACCCTCTCTCTTGTACTACTGTAACTTTAAGACGTAGATTTCTTAACCTTAAAATAGGTTACAAGTTGCAACACTGTGGGTTTACTGGCATGTCTAATGTAGTTGGTGCTGCCATTCTTCAGTTACAGCCTTGTTATAACGCTGTATTACATTGAAACAGATCCACAAAACAAACTCATTACATAGCTGTGGCAAAACACTTGAAAATGGCATTGTGGATGTTTTTCAGGAAACTTGTCTTCCTCATGTGTTGTCCTTTGCCTTCCACTAGGGATTTCTTGCCAATCAGAAGAGGGCTGAAAACCTGAAGGACACCTCGGTGCTGCCTGACCTGTGTCTGAGTCACGCCAACCAGCTGATGATCATGCTGACCAATCACAGGAAGCTACTTGACATCAAGCAGAAGTGTACCACTGCCAAACAGGAGCTCGCCAACAACCTTCAAGTTCGACTCAAGTAATAGCAGCATTTTTTTTCTTTGTGGACAACAAATGAAACCAAATTTGGCCCGAACACTAAATAGTTTGGGCTTTGATTTGCGCAATTTTCAATCTATAGAGCTATGATACTTTTATGACATAAATTGTAAGCATTTCCTAGCTGCACTGTGTCGTCTCCTCCATCAGATGGTGCTGCTACGTGATGCTTCACGCTGATCAGGATGGAGAGAAGCTGCAGGCTCTCTTGAGATTGCTGACAGAGCTGCTGGAGCGCGTACGGGTGGTGGAAGCGCTCAGCACTGTGCCACAGATGTACTGTCTTGCCGTAGCGGAGGTGGTCAGACGCAAAATGTTCATAGGACACTACAGACAAGTAAGAGTCAGCCACTAATTCATGTTATTTATAAGAAGCAGTGGTTTAAGTGCATGCTTTGTTATTGAGATGGGGTTATAAAAGTGATCTAACAAGGTTGACCAGGTACTGAGTGGATAGAATTATAATAATATTTTATTATTTGTTTTAAAAGATTTCTGCACATTTGATTTATTATTTCTTCTAGTGGGCCAATGCTCTTGTCAGAGATGGAAAAAACCTCTATGAGGCAGAAAAAGTAAAAAGGGAAACCTTTGGGAAGCTCTTCAGTAAGTTCATTTTAGGTATTTAATATGGCTTCTTTCAGTTTGAGAACAAACACTGAAATCTGAGTCCAAATGAATTGTCTGATTGTTTGAGGAAACACTTTTGTTTCTTTTAGGGAAATCGTTCCTCAGAAATCGGTTGTTTCGAGGACTGGACTCATGGCCCCCCTCTTCTTTTTGCGTGAGTCTCTGAACGTGTTTTTATTTTTCGGGATTTCTTCATGGTCTTTTAGCATTAATAAGTGTGTTTGTGTTTAGACTCGAAGGCCTCGAAAGTTTGATTTTGAGCTTCCAGATATTTCCCTGAATGACCTTCAGTATCTCAAGTCCTGTTGTCCTTCCGAAGTTCAGCCTTACCTCAGGTAAACAACTCTTATTCGGTTTCACAATGCTGGTGTCGCCGTTGTAACTTGTCATAACCATATTTGTTTATATATGCCAAATATGCTTTTCTGTCTGTCCGGCGTTCTTTAAACTCTTAAATGATGGTCTGTGTTAGTTGTTCTTTGTCTGATGCCTGTTTTCTTCATCAGGGTCCCCACATTGTGTGACTTTGAGCCTCTTAACCATCATGTTGAGGTTCTCCATCAGCTGGTTCAGGCTGCGCAGAGTGTGGATGAGATGTCACAAACTATCACAGACCTACTAAATGAACAAAAGGTGCTTTGTGTTCCCACTCATTTACTTTTTATTGCTAAAGTGTTTGAAATATTGGATGTTGTCATGAAATGCAAATTTACCATATATTTTTTAAAATGCATTTACTGTGATTCATCCATGCATATGTTTTTTGAGCTCGTAATTTTTAATCAGAATGTCCTTACTCAACCTGAAATGACAGACTGCTTTGTGGTGATTCTGCATAAACCCTTCCCTTTCTTACAATCAACTGCAAACTTGCATTCAGATCTGCTTCCATTCAATTAACAAGCAGTAGACATTCCCCTTCTTCCCCGTATTTTTTTTTATTCTTGATATCGTTTTAATTGGATGTATGTCATAGCATGAAAGAAAATATCTGTTGCTACTTGCGTTACATTGCAACTTTATAAATATTTACATATATAGTCTAATTTGACTTTCATTGCAATGTGAATTTTCATATGATCTTACCTTGTTGCTTTGGCCTTGTAGATTTCCTGTAGCCAGAGTGCTCAAAGATCCCCTGCATTAACACCCAGATCTGAAAGCACAACTGCTGTCACCTCTACCTCCACCAAAACTTTGTCCACTCTCATTTTAAAAGCACCGGACTGCCAACCCATGGTGCTTCCTGGTCCCCTGGAGGACCTATCGCCCGACAGCATAGATGCCCAGACCTTTGACTTTGAAACCATTGGGCACCCCAATATGGATCCTGTATTACAGCAGGGGTCATTGGACTTGGACTCATTGGCAGAAAGTCCAGAGTCAGACTTCATGTCAGCTGTTAATGAATTTGTTATTGAGGAGAACTTGATGTCACCTAATCCCATCAGTGATCCTACAAGCCCAGAGATGATGGTGGAGTCTCTTTACTCCTCTGTCATTAATGCAATCGATAGCAAGCGTATCCAGGACACTACTACCCTTGAGAAGGAAAATTCAAAGATCACAGCTCTCAAGCTATCAGCAGACCGGTACCGTTCCGCTGCAGAAGAATCCAAGAACAATTTAAGGAAAGTTAAAGAAGACCTTTACCACTTTCGAGGTCTTGTTCTGAAGGAGCAACGAGACTTTGGATTTGCCCTGAAAACCATGACCATTGAGGTCCGAAACGCACTCAGCAGTGTCCGATACTGTCACGAGGAGAAACTAAGAGAAACGCAACAGTCCAATCTTCAGAGTTTGAAGGACGATCATGAAAAGCAGATACTTACTCTCACGGACGAGCTAGAAGACAATCGGAAGATTGTCCGAGATGTCCAGAGAGCGATGCTGGAATTGGAGGGGCTTGTTGAGCGCAAGGAGAAGGAAATATCCCAGCTGGAGAGTGAGAGGGGCCGTTATATGCAAGAACTGCAAGATCTTCACAAGCAAACTGTGCAGGACCTTGAGGAGAAGATCTTGAAGCAAAGTGAAGAACTGAAAGCTACACTGCTGTCCAAGGACGAACTTGCCAGGCAATTGGAGAACCTGCACTTTGAGATCGAGCATGGCCAACAGAAAATCAGACTGGAGATGGAGAATGCAGAGAAGGTGCACCTTCAAGAACTGGAGACACGGTTGAACCAACAGCATGAAGCAATGCTGCAATCTTTAAGACTGGAAAAAGAAACTGCGCTTGAAAAACTTGTCCAGGAGAACCTGGTGAAACTAAGAGATCTGATGGATTCCCATTCTGCCGAACTCAAGGAGCGCGAGGGACGCTCGAAAGACTTGGAGGCTCGTGTTTCAGAACTCGCAGATGCCCGCTGCAAACTGGAAGTCGAGATGGCTCTCAAAGAGGCCGAAATGGAGGACATGAGACTCCAGTACGAGGAGGCCAAAAGCACTCAGGAAGAGGTTTTGAAATCGGAGCTTACCACCCAAACAACCACCTTGCAGATGCAGATCGACAAGTTGAACCAGCAGCTCCTGCAGAAGAACGAAGAGTACGAGGTGGGCCTGGCTGAGCTCCGAGCGCTCATGAGGTTGGAGAAGGACCACTGCATCTCTGAACTCGTTGATCGGCACGAAGAGGAGAGCACCCTGTTCCGCCATAAGTTTTCAGCGCTCAAGCAGAAGTCGCAGGATGCGGAGAAAGACTGCGAGGAACGAGTCCAGAAGATCCAGCATGATCACCAGGACCAGCTTGCTGCCTTACAGAGGGAAAAGCAGGAGGAGCAGAGGGCTTTCCAAGAGAAAGAGCAAAACCTACAGACTGTTATTGGAGATCTGCAGGCGGAAAACTCGCTATTGTCAGGAAGACTGGAGCAGGAGAGGGTGGAGGCCCTGCAGAGGGCAGAGAAGGAGAAAGAGGAGGCAGTCAAAGCTGCAATACAAGAGGCCTTAAGAGACTTTCAACTCCAAAAAGAGGAGACTGAGACAAGACTGTTAGGAACAATTGATCTACTTGAAAGTCAGCTAAAAGACAGACAATCTACTGACATGTAAGTAAAGCTTCCACAAGTATTCGAAACAGGTTTATCAGAAGGATAGATGTTGTTAAATTATAAGTGGTGCTTAATCACTAGTAATATTGCTCATACTTGGGCTTAGGGATTTCAGAAAACCTCTGATCTTAAAGGAGTTCAAAACTCATTCCAAACTTGTTTGTTTAGTCTACTTTATTTAGTCTATACTTTATTTAGTCTTTTTTTGTCGGTACAACAAATGGCGCTTTTCCACTGCATAGTACGGTTCGGCGCAGTACGCTTCGACTCGGAGCGGAACAGTTCGGTTCGCTTTGCGTTTCCACTGCAGTAGTACCCCTTCAAAGTGTGTGGGACTGTTCGTTATTTGCGCGCGCCTCTACTGCCATGACACCATCTTAAAAGCGCCACATTTTCAAACCCACAACACAGGAACAATGGAGACTATCGAGGGGATGGTGTTCCTGATTCTCGGTATGTGGTTGTTTTTAGCTGCTAGACGGAAAAATGTGTTTAAAATGAGGCTGATGGCAGCAAAACAAAAATACTGCTAAAAAAGTGTCTCGTGTCGCAAATCCAATGACGCTAGTAGTGACGCTAGTAGTGACGATTCTGTCTGACCAATCAGTGATCTGCAGTGTTTCACGTCACATTTTTGTACCGGTACGGTACGCTTGGAACCTCAACAGACCAGGTACCATTTAAAGCGTCCTGAAGCGAACCGAACCGTACCGTACTATGCAGTGGAAAAGCGCCTAAAGTCAATGGGGTCCAATGTTTCGGACTCCACAGACTTTCATTATATGGACAGAAATAGATTTTTCAGTATATCTTCTTTTATGTTGCCCATAAGAAAGTAAGTCATACAGGTTTGTAACAACATGAGGTTAAAGGAATACTTCACCTCTGGAAAGATGAATGTGTATTTAAAATATGTCATTTATGTAGAAGAAATGTGAGATTATTTTTGAATTTGGAGCTTTCTAGACTGAGATAAGACAGAAAATGTATTTTTGGCTTATGTGGATGAAAGACATACAGGTTATACTACAGGTTTTCTACTAATACAAAGCGTAATGCTAAATCCTGAAGTATCCTTTTAAGTGATGACCGTTTTCATTTTTTAAAATAAAGTTAGTAATATTACGCTTAGGTGTGCAGCCTGTCCTGCCCATTTTATGCATCAGTCAAAACCTTAAATTTTGTGGCTTTTGGTGTAGAGGTACGCTAGTACATTTTGGCTGATGGACAATCAAATGGGCAATTATTTTAGCTTTACTTAATTATTAAATTATTTAGTTAAATGCTGATTTGCTGCTTAAGAAAGTTTTATTATTATTATCAATGTTTTATGGAAACTGTAATATTTTTTTGTTTTTGAAAAATAAAAAAATAACAGCATTTATTTGAAATGTAAGCAATCATAAACGTCTTTAATGTTACTTTTGAGCTACTTAATGCAACCTCTCTGTATAACATTATCAAATCTTACTGACCTGGTAGCGTATCTAGGCCCTCACATTTTTTTGATTGGCTCTATTTACTTGGGCAAGCACCCAGAACATTTTAGCAGTTTTGCAAAATCAAATATTCCTCACGGTTTGTTTAAAAAAATGTATAAAATTGTGTTTTTAACATGGTTTTGCTCTCGGTTCTTTTGGTAACAATGTCACTTTCTTGTTGATAAATCTTGCACATTTGAATGGGGAGAGCATCTGCTGAGGACAAATAAATTGACACTGAAACAATGCTGCTCTAGTCCATTCAAATTAAAGCTTATACCTCTGTGTTTTCTGCTTTTAATTAACAGTTACAGGCAACATGCATTCACTTACTCTTTCTGATTTCATTCACTCTTTGAATAATTAGCACATCAAAAAGAATGAACAAAAACTGCGACCGTTTCTTTAAAACATTTCTTAAGTAGAAAATTAGCGAGAAATATGATAACCCTGTTACATGTGCCAGTAAAGTAGGGATTAATTAAAAACAGAAAACAGATTTGTGTCCAAGTCTTATACCAATCCCAGTAAATTGGAGGTTTTTGATTTATTTATTTATTCTGGTGACCAACAAGAAACACTTTAGAAAAAGTGGGTATGGCACTATAATTACTATAATTCTCTAGGCTAGTAATGAAAGGTCGTATGTTCAAACCCTGCAAGAAACAACCTGCAGAGTTCTAGAAAGACACCAAATTGATGCATTTACTTCGTTGATGCACATACATAATTGTGAATGATTTGTCTGTGCTCAAGATGCAAAGAAAAAAAAACTCGCTCATCTTCTGAATTTGCATTGTGTATTTCTTTTTTTTTAGAAAGAAGCTATCGCTAATTGACTTCTTAGTGGTAATGAATGCAAAGCCTGGTTGATTCTAACGGCTGATTGTGTGTTTCAGAGTGGCAGCTTCTGTAGGGCAGTCTGAGGCTGGTGTGGAGACCGGCGCTGCACTAGACAGTGGTCAGTGGACCGAGGAGAGGGCATCGCTCTTGGCCCAACTAGAGATCTTGGAACGCATGAAGAATGAAGAGATGCAGAACCTGAAGACCTCACTCATTGCTGAACAGCAGGTTAGCAATAAGAAGATTTGAACTACATTAATTTTGCAGCTCCATTTGAATTGCCAAGTTGAGTTGTGGGTCGGTGAAAATCGTCAGGATAAGTAAAAAAAAACGAAACAAAAAAATCTGAACTCCCTAAATATTACTTCGATTATATCGAAATTAAGTCACAATCTCGAACTTCGAATTAACAAATGGAATCGTTGATGCTGCCGCCAGAGGCGGAGAGAGTTCACAGCTTTATTACTTGAGTTAAAGTACAGATACCCCTTGCTAAATTTTACTCAAGTACAAGTACTACAGTCAGATGTCTACTTGAGTAAAAGTACTGAAGTGCTTGTTTTTAAAAGTACATGAGTATCAAGAGTACATTTTCTAAATATTGCATTACAACTGCCACAGTGCTTACATTTATGGACAGAAACGTCCTACGTGGAGTTATGAAAAATGTTAATGTCAATACATTTTAGAATGGAAAAGGAATTGAAAGTAAAATCAAGTCATATTCATCTTTTTACCATGTTGCTTTAAATTTCTGAATATTCATCAAATTGAAATAGTCTGGCGAGGTGGGGCCACGGGTTGGCACATTCGTCCATGGTTTTGTCTCTGATCTAAATGGAGTTGACTTTGGTGGAAAGTTGAAGGTGATTGGTGATAGGCTGTCCCAATCAGTGGCAAGTGCACTATCCAATCACGTTTGAGAGGGAAACAACAATTTCCAAGGGTTTCCGAGATTTTTCTTTTTTAGTAGTTGCTTTTTACTCACGGTTATGGATAGAAATGTAGTTGAGTAAAGAGTACAATATTTCCCTCTCAAATGTACTTGAGTAAAGTCATGAGTACTCCCCAAAAATGATACAGATCCCTCAAAATTGTACTTAAGTACTGTACTCAAATGAACTTGAATGTCATCTTCTGGGAAGACTGCAGTTACAAAAGAGAAACTAGATGGCAGTTAAGTTTCCAATTGACTAAAGATATAAGTTTTTATTTTACAAGCACTTTATGTTGTTAATAATTGTATTAAATTTGACAATGTAGAGTGGTACATTGTGAAAAAAAGGTCAGATATTATATTGCATAAAAGTCTAGTCTAAAACTGCGATAGCAACCTGTGCTTTAAAAAAAAATGTGAGAATCGAATCAAAGCGTGACCTTAGAATGGAAAAATTAAATAGGAGTATAGTGACACCACTACTAAACATATTGGTTTTGTTGATCTCTGTAACTTTTTTGACCTAATAATGTTTTGCACTTAATTATAGTGTCAATGTGCCCTGAAAATAGCTTGTTTCAACGTGTTGTTCACTCCTAGACGAACTTCAATACAGTTCTGACGCGGGAGAAACTCAAGAAAGAACAGATCATCAATGAAATCACAGAGAAGCTCAAAAACGTGTTGCAGCAACAAGAGAAAGATAAAGGTAAAAACAGTTTGTTTTAATCCTATCATTTCCCCGTTATGTCATTTCAAAGATCGGTTACCAAACTGCACAGAAATAAAAGATAAAGGTATAAAACATTTTATTTATATCATATGATTTGAAAGAATTTCCACTTGTTTTTTTTTTTTTTTTTTTTCAAAGATCTGTTACCAAACTGCACAGAAATGATCAACGAGACCAGTAAATGTTCTCATGATCGTTGCCCTCTGTGTTTTTTTGTTTCCCTCAAGGCCTGATCGAAACGCTCTCCGAGGACCGTGCCACCATCCTTCAAGAGAAGAAACAGATGGAGGAGGAACTCAACCGTCTGCGAAGCACAGTCCTCGTCTCTTCATCCTTCTTTCCGCCCAATCCCATCCCTGTCGTTGCGGAGGTTCACGGTGCCTGTGGTCCCGCCCACACAGAAGTTCTGTCGCCGTCCACCCCTGACCCAGAGAGATTGGCGCTCATGTCTGCATTCAATGATGAGGAGAGGGTGGAGTCGGCCGTGGAGGCCAGCATGATGACAGTGCAGTAAGAATCTGTGCTGACGTGCACTCATACTAGAGCTAAAATAATAAACCCTGAACAACTCAACTACCACTCTTAACTTCAACAAACCGGCTACAACATTAAAATGATCTAGAAGTTGGTTTGAAATTATTGATTTTATACTAGCAGACTGTTTTTGTTTTTATTTTTTGTCCTAGCTTCTCACTCAGTAGCATTCATCATTGTAAAACACAAACCACACCACTTTTCAGGAAATAGTAAAATGCTAAAAATACTGCACAACATTATAAGCTGAAGAAGCTTTAACAATACACGTGATTTTGCATTCGCTTGTTTTATTATTTCCAAAAATACACACACACTTGCATGTAAAAAAAAAAACAACCACCACATTTCCTCAGTTCATTTGTTCTAACATTTCTATAAAATATGTAATAAGTGAAGTAAAACTTAATTGTGCTAGATGCTAGTTTTGGTAAACGATTAGTGTTTTTTGAATGCTTTTATAGTCTACAGATGTGTATACACACACACAGCTGGTCAAAATGGTTTGCCACCTTGGTAAATATGATCAATGATGGCTGTAAAAAATAAATCTGCCTTGTTAATCCTTTTGATATTTTATTTTAAATTGTGATCCAAAAATTGGTCACTGAGCACAAAACCAAGCTTCTGCAATGGCCGTCCCAATCCCTGACCTGAACTCTATAGAAAATGAGTGGGCTGAACTGAACAGAAGAAGCGCCAACATGGGAGTCTGCAGGATCTGGATTCTCTATGGAGGAATGGTCTCTGATCTCTAGTCATGTGTTCTCCAAACTCATCAGGCATTAGAGGAGAGATCTCAGAGCTGTTATCTTGGGAAAAGGAGGTTGCAAAAAGTATTTAATAATTGTTCCCGATGTGTTTTGGATTTATTTAATATTTTTTTCACTTCAATAAAAGGTTAGATTTTTTTCAAATAAAATTTCAAAAGGATAAGCAATACAGATTTATTTTTTACAGCCATCTTTGATCTTATTTGGCATGGGGGCAAACAATTCTGACCAGCATTGTATGCGTCTATATATCTGAATGAAGTTTGTCAGATAATCAGAATCTATTACTAACCAAACTATTGTTCTAAATCATTCACTTTTACTTGAGATTTAAAAGTAGGCAATGAGGATATACTGTAGGAGAGGGGCAAGGCCATGTTTTGTAGATCTTTTGTGTTTAAAGGAGCTGAATGAGTGCATTTGAGACAGGAAAGCAGAGTAGATCAGAGTCGAGCGATTGCTGTAGGTGAGGAATCTTCAGCTGTTTACTTTTATGAACAAGAAATGTTGTTTTTGGTCTCACCACAGTAATGAAGTTGCCTGTGGCTTTGAAAACTTGAAAAATGTTTAAGTTTTGATGAGTAGAGAACTGTGAAATTCACTTTATTTTTATTTTGTTTCAGTGACAACTCCTTGCTATCTGAAGAGAAACAGCGCATACTGATGTTGGAAAGGGTAATTTATTTTCACATGTACATATTTTATTGACAGGCTTTAATTATTGCATTTGTTAAATATATGCAATTATTTATTATTGTTTCAGACCTTACATATGAAAGAGGAAGAGAACAAGAGACTTAGTCAAAGATTGGTAAATATATATATTTTTATTTGTGTGTGTGTGTTGCTTTGGCTCTTATATTTCATCTAGATGTGTTAATTGTATGAGAATATCATTTAACATCTTTTAAATTGATCATTTGATTTGGGTCCTTTGTGCTTGATCTCCGTTTATAATTGACCACTTGAACAGTCAATTAAAAGCAGTAATTAGTGATGGTAAACAGAACAATACACACTCAATTAATGCAGGTCCCGACCGACACAGGAACGTTCATATTATTTTGAAGAATTAAATATATATTCTTTATATTAGATCTTTGTATGTCTATCTATGAGCAAAATACTGTAGATATTCTGGTATTACTTTCTTGTTAATTTACACTGTGTTTCTGTTGTCACGATGGTAGCAACTTGCATGTTATCAGCAGTTAATTAAAACATGAGACTCTTTGATATAATTTAATTACATTTCCCCTGGGACTATTTCTCCAAATAGGTTTAATCTCTTTATGAAAATTACAATCGCCGTGAGAGACATCTTATGAGACACGTGACACTTTAGCGTCCCGAGTCCTGACAGCTCGGGGCAGATTCACACGATCAATTTAGTCTGAAAAACCACTCTGAAATGTGCCTGTGTAATTGAGCTGAGCTCATTTACAATCAAGCTCGAAATGAAACAAATACAGACATGTTGAAATCCCTCGTTTCTTTTTTATTATGCATCTACGTTGCATACTCCGTTTCTGTTGTGTTTTAAAGATTTACTACAAATGCAAGCTATATAAAGGACTGTTCTACTCCTTACCACTAGATGGCACACATACATTTGTTTTAAGCACAAACTCTCTCCTACAAGCACTGGAAGCATTTATGAGATTCAACATTACATTAAACCAAAATAGATTTTTTGCAGTTTTATTTTGTGGTTGCAAGCAGCATTACTTGTGTAATATCACCAGAATCATCGAACAATTTTGTTTTACAGATGTCACAGAGTATGTCATCCGTGTCGTCGCGGCACTCGGAGAAAATCGCCATTCGAGAGTAAGTACTTTTTGATATTATGATCTGAGCTGCTATTTTAGCCGTCCACCTCGTTTGAAAACCACTCCTTTTGCAGTTTTCAGGTGGGCGACTTGGTTCTCATAATCCTGGACGAGAGGCACGATAATTACGTTCTCTTCACTGTTGGTCCCACCCTTTATTTCCTGCACTCAGAGTCCCTCACTGCGCTGGACCTCAAACCAGGTCAGTTACACACGACAGGAACAGCTTTTATTAAATGTATTCAATTTCACATATTTGATGGTTTTTCATTAACCATATCCTTTCACTGCTCTTCCACAAGTATGTTAACTTATTTATTAATTATTTACGTTTGTGTATCATTGCATTTGTAGATTTAAATATTCCAGTTTGACATGAATGATGACACAAAAAGTGGAACTTTTTTATTTCTGATAAAGTGTTTTGTTGTCATGTTTTACAGAAAGCACCTTTTTATATCGTACATCAATATTAATTTTTGTTATTTATTGGATTTTTTTTTTTTTTTTTAGCGACAGGAGCAACAAGACGGCCGTGGGTTTTAGGAAAAGTCATGGAGAAGGAATATTGCCAAGCTAAAAAGGTAACCAGTATTATTCTATTATTAATGCAGTGCTTCTGTACAATTTTATTTTTCTGACTAATTTTGGTAATATTTCACTCTCATAATATAACTTGATGACAAAATATCAGCCCATTTTTCCTGCTGTTTTGGCTCATATCGGCTTTGTTTGAAACGTAAATGTTTGACACTTAAAACAGTGCATGATGGTTTAAAATTGTGTTTTGCATCTTAAAAGTTAATTGTGCTTTCAAAATCAGTGTCTTAATATAACGGCAGGCATGCACTTATAATAAATGATCTATTTATTGATTCTCTTTTTAAATACATCTTTTCATACTCTTTTGTCTGTCTCCAGGCCCAAAACCGGTTCAAAGTTCCTCTCGGCACCAAATTCTACAGAGTAAAGGCCGTGCCATGGAACAAGAAAGTGTAATCGTGTAAAAATGTATCATATTGTAATAAGCGCAGTATGTTTTTATTGCTTTTTTTAAGCAAACTCGCTCATCCTTGATTTTTGTTTTGTCGACATCAGAAGACAAAACCATTTCACCCCCTTTTATTATTTTTTTTTTTGCCTCTGTTGCAATTGCAAATCATTTTATCGAATTTTTTATATGCAGAGGATTTGTAAATGTGGACCAAATAATTCTAAGTTTATCGCCCTCACGTGCAATGCCATCAAAATGAACAAAATGTATTTGGATGTTACATATTAGTTCATCATTAATATTAAGATCAGGGAGGGGAGGGGAGGGGGGGGGGTCACTATAACAGTCAGCTTACTTGCTTCAGAAGGTAATGAAAATATAAATTTATTGTAAATGTTACCGGAATGGTCATGGCATGCATATAGATAATATTTTCTTTTAATTTACTTGTCTGGATATGCGTTGTAGTCGGAGGTATCAGTAAAAACCTGCTGATTGTCACTCGCAGCGCAGTACGACTCGCCTGTTTATTGTTATGACGTACGTTTGGACTACCTGGCGCAATCCTTCAGATGCACTTTCGGGGAAAAAAAGACAATGTTTTTCGTCGATTCAAAAGGGAGGCGTTTGTGCTGTCGAAAACAAGCGTCACAAGAAAAGCAGCACATATCTTCCCTCTGTTGTAGGATGTTGAAAAATAGAAAGTAATATTTCATGTTTGTGAATGTGTGTCTTTATCGAATTTAACGACAACATTGTATATTATTCATCAGATCACACCAGTAACAAAAAAAAAAAAAATGACTGTATTGTAAAAGAATTTAGGATTTTCAAAACAATAAAGGTTTGATCCCAAACTCCTCGCAGTAGATTGCATTACACACAGCGTCCGTTTTGCGACACGAGAAGTGAAAATCTTTGCCATAGATTGTCTCCTGACAAGTAGTTTTCTTTTTATTGTTTTATTTGCCATACCTTTTGGGGAAGAGATGCATGTATCTAAAGTACATTTTAAAGGCTTTTTTTTGTTGTTGATCTATTGAATCAAAGTACAATAAAGCTTTGGACTTGACACTTGAAGATGTTTCCCATCAACATCCGTTCTCCGGTTGTTGTGCATAATGATAAAGTTGGGCTTTTATACACTGAAAGATTAATTTTTTTTCTTGTTGAAAGATTATAGACCCAGGAATATAGAGACCCAATTCTTTTCTCTCCTCCTTTGCAAACGCGTACCGCTATGATTGTAAGTACTTGTTTACATAAGTTTTGCAATCATCGCCTATTGATGCTCTTGAGTCATTGGCAACACTTCCAACCGAGCGAAAACGGAAGATTTTAAAAGAATTATGCCTCTATTGTGTCAACTAAACTAATGAATGGCAAACAAGCCCATACATGTCAGGAATTAATGGGATCCATTTTATTGCCATTGTCTATCACTTATGTAACGTCTAAAATTAAACCTGGGAGTGAAGGCAGTGCCGAGGTACGTCGTTTGAGGGAATTATTCCCAACTTGGACGTTTTTTTTCTCTTTCAGCTCGCTCCTTGTCTAATGTTGGCGTTTGTGGGGGCATTAGCTACAGTCGTGTGCTACCGTTGGCACGCTCTCGCACGCAACAGACTTCAAAAGGGCTCCGATAAGGGCCCGGGAACGGTACTACCCTCTTGGAGGAGCACGGCGCACCAACATCACTTTCCCAGTTCACAGCGGGGAGCATAGCAGCTCTCCGCCGAGCCTTCGGTACCATGTGGGCCTAGGGGTGTTTCGGCAATGTTTTGCTTTATTTTCTCCGTTTAGCATAAGTCGGCTGTCACATTTGGATGGCGTTTTCATAAATCGATGGTGTGATTCGTAGTATCTCGGGACAGGCCTGAATGACTAAACGCGAGATGCTGAGGTTGCTGGTGAAGGAGAACCATGTGGAATGGACAGCCTCTCAGTGTAAATGTTTACAGCCCCCTACTGTGGAGCCGGGACATGCTAGGCACGGCTAGAGCTCGGCGCTGGTGTGACATCCTTCCAAACGGTGTTTGCTTCACCAAAAAGCCAATAATATCCTGTCTGATGACAATGTGGGTGGCCTCAAATCTCTCTCCTTTGTTTTTTTTTTTTTGCCCCTGTTGACACTTTTTTTTTTTATATTTGTACAGATTGTATTAATTATGTAAAAATACTAATATGTTAGGAAGTGTTTCTTTTAAATTGTGCAGTAGTCTTTCTGAAATATGCTTTGGCTCAGGCAACTCGGCTTTATTAATTATAACACGATTATTTACATAGAAAATACACTGTAAAAATGAATATGCTTCATCTAATCAATAAAATTGTGGCAACAGATTACAAGCAATATTATTTATTAAATTGAACAAATTAGAATTGAGTAATAGTTAATCAAATTAATATTCTAATTAATTCTAATTTGTACAATTTAATTAATAATATTGCTTGTAATATGTTGCCACAATTTTATTGATTATATACTGTAAAGCATATTATTTTTTTCAGTGTAAATGTCTGCTGTTTTTAATATTTTCAAACCACGTTTTGAAATGCCGATATTATAAAACTTATTTTTTTTAATATTATCAAACAGTATGCAGTTATTTTTTCTTTGTTAGTAGCTATTACGAAACACAAAAAAGTGATCAGTTGACTTAACTTAAAAAAAGCGAGGAAACCCGTTGCCCAATTGAAGAAATTAAGTAGCGTGAACTTGACAATTCCACACAACTTAATTTTTTTCGATTATGCATTAAGTATATTTACTTAATTTTAAGGTAATGTGTTTCCTCACTTTAACTTAAGTTGTCAACTGATCACTTCTGATTTTGCACTGTAAAAATGAATATGCTTTATCTAATCAAAAAAATTGTGGCAACAGATTACAAGCAATATTATTAATTAAATTTAACAAATTAGTATTGAGTAATAATTAATCAAATTAATTCCTTAAAAGTTAACCATTTAAAATGAGTAAAACTTACAACCAACCAAAAAAAAAAAAAACATAAATTTAAGTCACCATTATGGTGATCGGTGTTTGTTTTAGGTTTGTTGAATGAATGACGGTTTCCTCCTTCAGTGATTCAGCTTGTTAACATCAGGTGTCTTCAATGTTGGCAATATAAAATAAATAGTTCTTAATTAATCTTTGACGTCTGTCTGTTAGTGAGATATTTTTGTTGAATATTTTGGTGTAAACTTTTCTCATTTTAAATGGTTAACTTTTAAGGAATAATTTGATTAATTATTACTCAATTCTAATTTGTTAAATTTAATTAATAATATTGCTTGTAATCTGTTGCCACAATTATATTGATTAGATAAAGCATATTCATTTTTACAGTGTGGTGCTGTTGCTTTCCCTCGAATTATATCACGTATAATGACGGTTTTTACAAAAGTTGGACAGGATGGAAGGAGAATTATTAAAGACACTGATAAAAACACACAAAAAAGTATTAATTAAATCAGTGTTTTTAAGAGGTTTTGCTTGATTAGAAAAGTAAAGATTGAAAATTTCTTAATAAATTGCCAGTTTATCATTTTAGAAATACAGCAAAAATGACAACATCCCATCAAACCAAAGGTAATTGTTAGAGTAAGTTATTTGAAATTCACCCCTCTGCACACTATTGTGATATTGTAATAAAACTTCATTGGATTTCTGTCTTTTAACATTGTCAGTGGATATATGAAATTAATAGGAAATATTCTGCACAATAGGAAAGATCCAGAAAAAGGAAATCAGATGAGAAGAACTCAAACTTGTGAGCACCACAGCTGTCGGAGCGCATGCATGAACCTCTATGCCAAGGCAAGTACATTGGTTAGACTGATCCAGTAACATTTATGATTTACTATTAAGACTCGGTGTAATGAATAATCATTTAAACTGTAACTCTGCAACTGAGACAAACACTTTTTTGATTGAATTTTGATTGATTTGATATCGACGTCATTCTGTTTTCTCTAAATCTGAGCATAGTTGAGTCAGACCCATTTGTCACAGGACAGATCATAGTTTGTGCGACAAATAATACAGTCATAACATAAATTTGCTGTGTTTGTTTTGACATTAAATGCATGGCGGTGGATTCATTGTACATATTTTTGGAGAAATTTGCAATTGCGTAGTGCATCTTATAATTAAAATTATTGGATGTGTAAAAAGTCTCTAAATAACAGGTTGTTTTAGAGAAACCAGAAAAGTTGTCTTAATTTTTTAAGAATAGTAAAGTGTTTTAAGTAGGGTCTGATCTGATTGACTTTAAAGGTTATATTTAACGTGTACATATCCTAGTAATGAACCGAATATAAAAAAATATTAGCATCATTCAATATTGTCAACTCTGCTGTCAAAGTAGAGGAGATGTTTGACTTCTGCAATCGTGTCCTGTTTAAAGCTTGATGCTTATAATAACGCCTTTTACAAAACTACATAAAACAGCTGTCAACTAATATCCCACCAATTGCTCGTCGATAATAGAGATGGAGCTTTTAGGGGTTTTGAGTGGAAAATGATCTCGGCTCAGTGTGTCAACACATCAAAATGAAGAAATTAAACAACATTTATTCTTTACATAAGAGATGAGACCTGGAAATAGCTATAATTCCGTCAAATTTCCTTCTTTGTGTGTGAAAATTGAGCAACAGATTTGGGCTCTGTAATATACATCCTCTCAAAAGACTCTTTTATTGCAGCGCACATTCAAACCCATCATTAAACAGACATGTTTCGTTCGCCTCGAGTGCCTGTACTCAAGATGGAGGATTGCACACACCCCGGTAAGAGATAAACGTTAAAGAGCAAATGTCATGGGATATTGCGAAAAGAACTGGTGTTTGTTTGATCATACAGTGTGTGTGATGTTCAGTTCTCTTCAATTGTGAGCCATATAAACACCTTTTTTCATCTTCAAATGATGTTTCAGGCTTGCCACGCAAGAGTGCGATTAATCCGCCATCACACAGGAATGGATATCTAAATAAACTAAGACGCCTATAATTGTCCTAAACTTCAAATAAATCTCAGGCAAAATGATTTAATTGCAAAACATGTTATCAAACAAGTTTCCTGAACAGTCTGCCATTGGTTGATTTGCAGATAGTCCCACCCCCAGACTCCTGTCATTGGTTGATACAGTGTTACTATGTTGTAAATGGCTTATAGTTGTCTTTGCATAGTGACTTGTAATACAACCAAGTATTCTGACATGGACAATGACCCAGTTGACCTTTTATCGTAATACATGACTGCTAAAATGACTGTTAATGGAAATGTCACCAGTATATTTGCAAATAAATATGAATTATTTGACAAAATTACTTTTGACTAGGGCTGTCAAACGATTAATCGCATCCAAAATAAAAGTTTGTGTTTAGATCATATATGTGGGTGCACTGTGTATAATTATTTGGTATATATAAATACACATACACACGCATGTATATTTAAGAAAAAAATATGATTTATATATGAAATATTGATATTTATATATAATATGAATCTATATACATGAACATATTTCTGAAATAGGACAATTTTTTTAATATATCAAATAATTATACACAGTGCACCCACATATATTATGTAAACACAAACTTTTATTTTGGATCATGCGATATTTATTTGGCACTTATAAATTCACTTGTGACTGTACTATATACGTATACGCTCACTCACACACACACCATGGTTCTTTATCACCGTATTTCATGTTGTTTTGACCAACTGACTTTATTCCTATAGCGTTTAAACCGTAGGCTACTACAAAAATACCATAAAACCCCCATAATTTTACAAAGGAGCAGCATACGTTTTTTAATCGTACATGTAATTGAAATTTAATGAAGTTCAAAGTCATCGAGTGCGTTGTTATATGATCACCGCAACAGGATGAACCACTGCTGGTCACAGAGACGCCACATGATTCTCACCTTTTGCATCTTGTGTGAACATGGCTCGTGTCCACATGATGACAGAAGGTGTAATGATATATCATTACAGCGCGCTCGTCAAACGCAGCAATATGCGCCACAAATATTTGCAAGTTGAACGTTCTATTTCAAGTACAGCATTAATAGAGTTTATATTAAGATACTTTTCATGTCACATACAATAATCATTGTGTGTGTTTGTGTGTGCATGTGTGCGCCAGCCAGATTGACAGACCGTAGGATATAGCGTGATATTCGGTGCCATGGAAGAGAATAGAATATGTATTCACACCACACCAGATGATTCAGTTGATCAAAACTCAGCCAAAGAGAGTTTCATTTTAGTATCTTTATATTTATAGTCATTTGATTATATACATGTACTGTATGTGATGACCAAGAATATAGTTTGTAAACATAGTGGAAATGGCAGATGTTTTTTGCCTAAAAAAATTGTAGTGTGTGTATATGAAGAGTTCAGATGCAAAAGCCTCTAAATGCCATTTGAAATTTTCTTCTAAAATGACCATTTTTATCAAGCTTGTATATTTAAGTTCAGTAATTTCACTTAAATGACAATTAATAGGTAATTATCATTGCCATTTAAGTGAAATCACTGAACTTAAATATACAAGCTTGATAAAAATGATCATTTTAGAAGAAAATTTCAAGGGTTTTGCATCTGAACTCTTCATATATATATTTCCACACTAAAGAGGAAACGAGAAATTAGAGTGATCTAATGTTTCATCTTGCATAATCTGTCCTGCTCTTTGACTAGTTACAGATAACCAGTCCAAACCATCCCAGCAGCTAAAGATATCTGGCGAGGGAAAATGGACGCTAGCATCCCGCGTTTTTGCAGCCGCAGCGCCTGTGCAGAAGGAATGACACTGGCTTTGATGGACTCTATAGCTTTTTTGAGATGAGCCTCTTTATGCCGCTTGCAGTTCCATTATGGCTTTGTTGGAAAGCTTGTTTACCTGCTGATAACATACACTGGTGGATTGAGGAGCAGCGATCCAGAGCTTGCTGCCAGAGTCACTCAAGTCTCATTGTATGTCGGGAAGAGAAGAATGCCGTGTTTAGGCGAGGGGGGGCCGCACATGCTAAATGTGAAATCAAACTATAGGACCAATAAGAGATGTGCACAACTTTGCCAAGTTTTTATTTTTAGCCGTCGGGTTGCAGCGGAAGCTTACGAGCGCCGAGGTGGATGCGTACCTCCAGTCGCCCTCGTTTTACACTCGTTTAATCTATACGTGTCGACAGATTTTCAAGCTTTTCAATTCTCTAATTGAAAACGTGGAAAAAATTGCAAATGTGATTAAAACGCATACTAGCAAACGTTGTTGTCGGTTTTGTTTTAATAAAAATTGCAGAGGCCGGGATGATTTCAAAGCACAGTCCTTAGTGACATGTTTCGTCCTCGCTGACATGCGGTGGATCACTCTTGGCAGGACGCAGAATTCTGTACTCGTGGACAAAACGCGCTCGCGAGGATTTTAAGTGCACAATGGTGATTTTTTAAAATGTATATTTGAAAAATTTAGCCCAAAAAGCATTGGAACGCCACCCGCAAACAATGTTATTTTTGAAATGTGACATTTCAGTGAAGCAAAATGTAGGACAAGACTTGATTTTATCCATTTGGAATGAACTGGACTGTGAAATTTTTATTTTTATTTTTTTTACATGTAAGAAAGCCTTTATTTATTTATTTATTTATTTTTTGACATGTAAGAAAGCCTTTTTTTTTTTTATTTATTTATTTATTTTTTATTGCAGGTTAACAAAACAGTAACACATACCAGGTAAGATTAAGTGAGACACATCTACAATACAGAAGGAGGAAAGGGGAAAAAACAAAAAAACACCACTACGAAAAAAACACAGAACAGAAAAATACACAACAGCCCCACACAGTCGTCGACAAAGTGGTATATGTAGGCACACGAGATCCTTTCTGTGATGCAATTGGGTAGTATCTGAATAGTTGTAGAGGATATGATAGAGACTTTGACAAACACAAAGAAATATATATTTATACACATTATTATTAGTGGTGGTAGTATCAATGATAGTATTTATAATGATAATATTTATGACAATAATAGTAATATAGGCTATAGCAATCTACGACAGTAGTGACAATGTGAAAATGTGGTTTAAAATCAGAGACATTGGTGATAACCCTTGAACATCAAAGTCGTTTCTGACTTGTTACGTTTTGATGAAACTTTTTTTTTTTCAGGATCAGGACTCGACTCATGATATAGCAAATACGGTATTTTTTTTGGGAACTTGGACAGAATGTGCTCGAGTCCTAACCATATTTTGCATTTTCATTAAATAAATACGCCAAAAGTATCCCAAAAAATTCTTTTATCTACTGGGAATGATCATAAAAACGTGAATGGGGGAGGTGACATCAGCCGAACGACGAGTTTTGATCAACAGTTTGACATTGTTCACATTAAGACCGGGAATGTGTTAATATAGTAAATAAGGTAATTTTGGGGATTTGGGACAAAATGTGCTTTTGTGGATTTTATATGCACCTAAACACAATTTAGGATTACATTTTCCAAACAATGAACTCCAAAAAAGTGTTTTAAGTCAACATAAAAGGCATTTGCAGCACACATTACTTCTGTAAAATTACATATTTTCGAGCAAAACAGATATAAATCGTTCACAATGTGTGTTAAGAAAGTAAAAAAGGTCCATTTTGGATTTGTAGTATAATTTTGGATTATATTTTACCAAAATGTGTACCTCAAAAAAAAAAAAAATCTCAATTTTGGATTAGCAGATCCTTCCAGCGTGAAAGCACATTGTGAAAGTGAGGCCAAAACACACAAATATAGTTTTTTAAAAATGTATCTTTAATACGACAAACCCTTAAAAAGCGGTAAAGGCCCGACCTGTGGCTTTATCAGTCACATGAGAGCAGTGGAGAAAGCAAACATGTTTTAGGGGTGTGTGTGTGTGAGTGCGAGAGAGAGTGTGAGTGTGGGGCTGTTGATGGCAGCTGCTAGTGCTTTGGATGTAGAAGCGGACAGATTGTGCGTTGTGTTGGTACAGCCAGTTCGCCACCTGGCACACTGTTTCTTGTTAGAACTTCTTGCTGTTTCTGTTCTGCTCAGAGAGACGCGGATGCAAGCGATGACAACTTTCGTCACACACCATGCTAAAACCGCCACCACAATTAAGGCCAAAGGGATTGTGTACAAAAAACACATTTGCATTTCAACTTTCGCCGCTGAGACAAATGAATAGACGATCATTTTGACGATAGATGCAATTACTAAATTGTCTTGTTAACTCTTTCCCCGCTATCGACGTAAATTTCCGTCATTTATGAGGCCATTGATGGAAATTACGTTATGCGGTTGGGGGCGCTATTGCACATCTTCTGAAAGAGTAGCTACTTAATCACCTAAGCAAAAGCCAAGCGGATGCATATGTAAAATAATGTGATCATGAACATTAAACAGCATATAATAAATACCGCCTAACGTCACCGAATGAAATGTCGACCCAGGACGAGCTAGACGACTGTGAAGCTTTAGGGTTTTAATGGACTCAATCTACTCCATCTGTGTTTTGATCATCGTTCTGAATCCCATCCAAATGAAGTCTTTGACAAAAGTGTGTTTTTCTCAGCTTTTTTGCTCAAAATGTTGCTTTTTTATGAAACTTACCCACATTCAAGTGTTGATAAAAAGCAGAGACTCTGTTCTATGTATTCCTGGAACAAAATATTCTGGGGGCTATGAAAGTTTTGTGATTTTTTTTTTTTTTTAAACCCTGGCAGGGAAAGAGTTAAGTGTTTAAATATTTCTTTAAACCAATATTTCTAAGGCAGAGCAAGTGGTTACATTTCAATCAAACAATTCAATTGGTCACAGCAAGACCAGGACTGTGTGTTAATATAGTAAATAATATGAAGAGTTCAGATGCAAAAGCCTCTAAGTGCCATTTGAAATTTTCTTCTAGAATGATCATTTTTATCAAGCTTGTATATTTAAGTTCAGTGATTTCACTTAAATGGCAATGATAATTACCTATTAATTGTTATTTAAGTGAAATTACTGAACTTAAATATACAAGTTTGACAAAAATCATCATTAAAGAAGAAAATTTCAAATGGCATTTAGAGGCTTTTGCATCTGAACTCTTCATATGGTAATTTGGGGGGGTTTGACAAAATGTGCTTTTTATGTTAAGTTCTTACCACAATTTTGGATTACATTTTCTAAAAAAAACAAGCTGGACATGAGACCCACCAATTTGACTATAGACCATTTCAAAAGATGTAAACAACACTGGCCCAGAAGCACTTCCTGTTTCAGTTTGTAACCGTTTTCTTTATTTCACATGTAAAGAAAACATCTTAAAGATGTTTGTTTAAATTTTTGATTCAGTTTTAAATGTTCTGTTGGTTGTATTTTATCCTAGCTTTTATGTAGTGTTAAAAAACTGAAACAGGAAGTGCTTCTGGACCAGTGTTGTTTACATCTTGTGAAATGGTCTATAGAAAGTCTGTTAGTTTGTGTTTTAACTAATTAGGAAGACTAGGGATTGCTATTACTAATACACAGAGTTGTGGACAATTTTGAACTAGTTAAACTGGTGTATATCTAATCCCCCCCACTGTTTATGCTGTGGATGTGAATGAAATAAGGTGGCTTATTGAGAAAAAAATAGGTTATTGCTTTTCAAAGTGACTAAAATTAAGATTTTCTTCCAGGCGGATGATAAAATACTGAAGCAAATCACATATGCTTGTGCTGAAGAAGCTGAATATGCGGTCCAGAATATAATAAAGACATCTAGATCATCTAGCAAAGACCTGGCAACCATACGAGCACAGCGACTTTTAAGGTCAGTTTTCTTATTTCAGAAAATATAACCGTTTTCTTATCAGTCAGCTTGTTTGAGAGTGTCAAAATGAGTGTGATATTGACAATTCTGGTCTTTGTGCAAATGATAATTGTTTAGACACCCCCCCAACAGACCAGCCCACCCTAACCCGGCCCCCGCATTCCCGCGATGTGATTGACAGCCAGAGTGCTAATGCCTCTCTCCGCTAACAGACCGACGCATCCTTCTTATTAGTTAGTCATTCCACACTATCACACCCAGAATCTCTATCTGTCATTTCACAATTTAGCTCCACGATACATATGCACAGCGCTCTCCTCTCCTACATTTACACAACTGCAGAAATGATCACATGTATTCCTGTCTCCTCTCTCCCCCTTTCTTTTATTGGTATTACTTTATCCCGAGCATTATTTAGTATTTTCCTGTGTGGTGTGTGTGACGTGATGCTTTTGCATATAGAGGATGTTTTGGGATTACAGCTTGATGCTAAATATATATACATGCTATGACCTGAATTCAGTTTATTTTTATTCTATACTGTGACTTTTGTTGAGAAAGTATGAATTGAAATAACTAATAATACCATGTGAGTACTGAGTATTAGCACAGCGTCATTTTATTTTTATTTATTTATTTATTAGTTTATTTGTCAGGGACAATGCAGCGCACATTATTACGTACGTAGTTGTAATAGGCAAAGCCATAACAAAATGTGTAAATGTGTTGCATAAAAGGTTTCTAGCCAGTAGGCTAATTTGCAACCCCAGTCCCTGGTCAGGCCTTTCTAAAAAAAAAAAAAAAACATATTCATAAAACAAAGCACACATTGCACAATCATGTAAGCATAGTAATACTATAAACCACCTTTTAAAAGTTTGGTGTCATTTTAATATATATTTTAAAATGTAATATTTTCTCGTGAGCGAAGCTCATTGCTCAAGTCTTCAGTGTCATGTGATCCTTCAGAAATCATTCTAATATGCAGATTTGCTGCTCAAGAAATATTCTTTATTATTATCAATGTTGAAAACAGTTAATACAGGTAACATTTTGGGGGAAACCATGATATAGTTTTTTAGAAAATTCAAAAGAACACCATTTAAAAGTCTGTCACTTTTGATCAATTCAATGCATCATTGCTGAATAAAAATTACTTCATTCTAATCTCAAACTTATGAAATGCTAATATTTTAATATAATATTTTATGAGCTGTTAAAATAGTGTTACACTTTTTTTTAAGGGTTTCTAATTATACATTTAAGTACTTAGTAATATTAAGTAACTACACGTACTTATTATAGGGTTATGGTTAGGATAAGGGTTTGGTTTAGTTGCATGTAATTATGCATAATTCATGTAACGTGTAACAAGGACACTGTAAAATACAGTGTTGCCTAATTTTTACTTGCATAATTGTTATAATAAACTAGAATGTGCCTTAATATTTACCCAGCACTCTTAGGGTTAAATTTAATGCCAAATCAAGTTTTTATCTTAGCGTTTTATATGTATTATATGATAAATCAAAACTTAAGCTTGATCTAAACTACAATGTTTATCTTTGGTGTTCAACAAGGTGAATGTTGGGTTAAAATAAACTTTTTTTACGCCACACTCTTAGAAAAAGGGGTTCTATATATGAAGCATAGGGTTCTTTACTCAACTCCAAAGAACCTTTTATGCTAAAAAACGTTCCAATATGACAAAAACCAACCCATTTGGCTATTATTCATTCATATATTACATTATTCTGCAACATTTCGTAGTTGTAATTAAATTATTGTGTATTAAACTGTAATATCACATTTGAATCATGCTGATTTTTGGTGGAGAAAAACTGAAATGACACTCTTCGTGTGATTAATTAAACTAATTATTAATATACATTTTCTAACCCCCATATCTTGATTTTTGTGATCATTCACATGCATTCACAAATACATTTTAGGGTCTTGTCAATAATATGAAATATTTCATCTGGAAATGATAATAAATGAACCCAAAAGGTTCCATATAGAACATTTTTCCTAAAAACGGTATTCTGTATAGAACCTTTTAGGGGTTCCAACTTCCAAATACGTAGCGCTGATAGAACCTTTTAAGGTTCTATATAGAATCTTTTCTTCCGAGAGTGCATGTAGTGATGATGTTTGCTTTTGGCCCATGAGCATAAGTGCATCAAAGACCACAATAAAGGTCAAATTAGCTTAATTTTCGATGCGAGTTCAAAAAGTAAATTCTCAACTCTTTGGACAGACAACAGGCCCTCTATATCCCTCATAATCGAGCGGAAGCAGAAGCCTGAGAACGGCAGCTGTCGGAATCAAAAGCACAACTGTACAAGTTTGCAGCCGCTGTGGGGTGGTGGGGGGGAACTAGTTGCAGAAGAAGACAAACTTCTGGAGGATGACAACGGCACAAAAGTTGTTCTGTTGGGCGTGAGTGGTGTGGTGTCGCCCGGTGCCAGTGCGGCTGTGCCCTCAGAGCTGTTATCAGGCACACGGCCCCCTCTGTTCCCCTGCCTGATTTGAATGGACAGCGTTTTCCATTGTGTTCTCCATCAAAACAGAGGACAAAGTTAGTCAGCAAGTTACATAGCTTCCCTGCATTCAGATTCCTTAAGCCTCTTTTGTACGACGCTCGGCAATGCGTTTCACTGCCACCGGACCTGCCCGGGCTGCCGGAGGTACGTAAGCCGCCGTGTTTTTACCCTTCGCGGACGCTAATAACTTGATCATTAGCCCCGCGCGAGCGTGGGTGAATAACTGATACGCCTTTTATCTGATCTCCCCGACTTGACTAGAAGTGCTGCTTCTTTACTAATTCCTGGCACTTTGGTGAAAATTACCTGAAGGCAAACGGTACAGATTTCTACAAGTTATTTCCAACAGGAGCCCAGCCGCCGCCGCCGCCGCCGCTCCGGAAACTAGGCTGCAGATCAAAGGATTGTTTTGATGTCTGCTTAGCATATTTGTTTAACCTAGCCAGTGATTCTGCAAAGTGCACAAGCTTTTTGGTGATATGCAGAGTACCCTTTATCCCTCTTTCTCTTGTGTTAGCTCCGGATTTAAGTACTTTCTGTATTTAGGAGACAACTGGATTTGCCAGCTTTTGAAATTTAGTTGCCCACTGCTTGCAGTCTTGGCACTCCGAAATAGATAACTAGGTATGTAGCAGAGCTAATCCTGATCGGCCTTGTAATAGTATTTGTGGACTACACGGCACCCAATTAGGGCATAATGTGTTATTTTTGTTTCTGCTAAGTTGGATTAAATATGAAAATGTGGTTGTTTTTTCCCCCTCTCTTGGAGAATGTTTACTTTTTTAATCGTATTTTTTTTGCCGTCCTCGTTTTTACGTCTGTGGCCAAATTCTGGCAAGTGTCAATCGAGATGGCGTAAGTGACAGATCGCGTATGATTCTCCGTTGCTCTAGGCTGGCGAGACGAGCGTAGGTTTAGTGGAAGCAGAAAGAGAAAAGGGCTAGATGGCTCACAAGAGGGATAAACCTGGAGAGTCATGCTGCAAATGTGTTTTACAGAAACACAATGAAAAGAGGGGACAAAGCCATTGTGCCAAACTCCTTTGGAATGGCAAAGCAGCTCTCCAAGGTCCAGGACCATGGAGAAGCCGGATGAGCCTTCGGAAGCGGCAGAGGAGGAGAGTCTTTCCAACTGCACCTGCCCAAGAAAGGCAAGGAGTGACCGGCGCTGCCCACCTTTTCCCGCGCTTCCTCCGCGCCCGCGTGACCGTGACACGCTTTTCGGATGCGTTCGGATGAGTCCTGCCTCCCCTGGTAAACACACAAACAGCATTGTTAGCGGCGAGAATTCCTTTTGAAAGAAAGTGTTTCCCTAATGATAGGGCCCTGCCAAAAAAAAAAACGAGAGAGAGACAAAGGCAGAAAAAAATGGGAAAGCACAAAAACAGTCACAGGTGCTTGGGAAAAGAGAAAACATAGTGAATGGTCACTGAAGTCCCCCAGGAGGCCTTTCAGCGGAAGCCAGTGCGGTGGGTGGACTTTGTGACAAGGACGTTTGTGGCGAGCCAGGTGGAGCAGTTTACCCCGCGCGCTTCTGTAAGCCGCATTCACATGTTAATGCAGCTGCGATGTAACTTTTATTTGTCTCAGCCTGGTGCCGAGAGCAATAATTATAGAGCACTTTTGCCAGCGTTAAGACTAACAACAGAGGATCAAGCGTATCTATCGTTCCCAAATGGATGAATATGGATGTTATGAATTTAAGAGTGTGCTTGCTGTTGATGATATATTTTAGTGCTGTTTATGAGGAAACATGTATTCAGACAGCAGCACCGCTGTTTACCTCTTTTGCTTCGTTGGCATGTGTCAATAGTTTATCATTTGCTAAAGCTAACAATGAGAGTGTGCGTGTTTACCGATCACATCAGTGAATAAACCTTGCAATTACACATGGCAAAATGTGTGTAGTTGTGATGCATGAGTAATCTTTTACTTGTAAGGGTCCTAAAGTCGTTTAAAAAAAAACAACGTATTGTACATGCCAGTGATTTATTTGTTGGAAGCATTTAGTTTTAATCTTGAACAAATCTTGGATCTCTTTGGATGAGGCTTAGCTTCTCTCTGTTGAAGCCCTTATAAAAATAACCTTCAATATTAAAAGTGACTGAGAGTTGGAATGGAACTAAGCATCAACCCTTTTTAATGAACAAAAGCAAGTATTTTGTGTCTGTCTGATAGCTAAAATGCAGAAACTGTTTTTTTTTTTTTTTTTTTTGTCTTTTTCTGCTTTTTGTCACACATCACATCTTTGTTTCAGGCTATACACGCTTTAAAAGGAACATGTTTCTCACCTCTGAATGAATCAAAATGTCGAGTATATTATACAAATAATAATTAACTTACATTTTTTATCAATGCTATCATGTTTTTGTTTATCTGATGGATGGATAGATAGGAAAACAGACTGATAGATAGATAGATAGATAGATAGATAGATAGATAGATAGATAGATAGATAGATAGATAGATAGATAGATAGATAGATAGATAGATAGATAGATAGATAGATGGATGGATGGATGGATGGATGGATGGATGGATGGGCGGATGGACGGATAGATAGATAGATAGATAGATAGATAGATGACAGATAGATAGATAGATAGATAGATAGATAGATAGATAGATAGATAGATAGATAGATAGATAGATAGATAGATAGATAGATAGATAGATAGATAGATAGATGGATGGATGGATGGGCGGATGGACGGATAGATAGATAGATAGATAGATAGATAGATAGATAGATGACAGATAGATAGATAGATAGATAGATAGATAGATAGATAGATAGATAGATAGATAGATAGATAGATAGATGACAGATAGACTGATAGATAGATAGACGGATGGATGGACAGATGACAGACAGACAGACAGACAGATAGATAGATAGAAAGATAGATAGATAGATAGATAGATAGATAGATAGATGGATAGATAGATAGATAGACACATAGATGACGCATAGATAGATAGATAGATAAATAAGATAGATAGATGGATGGATGGATAGACAGATAGATAGATAGATGGATAGATGGATAGATGGATGACAGATAGATAGATAGATAGATAGATAGATAGATAGATAGATAGATAGATAGATAGATAGATAGATAGATAGATAGATAGATAGATAGATAGATAGATGATAGATAGATAGACACATAGATAGATAAGATAGATA
The DNA here is from genome assembly GCF_016745375.1 of Pimephales promelas. The sequence continues at coordinate 8,370,339 of NW_024121299.1, read as the reverse complement.
GATAGATAAGATAGATAGATAGATAGATAGATAGATAGATAGATAGATAGATAGATAGATAGATAGATAGATAGATAGATAGATAGATAGATAGATGGATGGATGGATGGATGGATGGATGGATGGATGGGCGGATGGACGGATAGATAGATAGATAGATAGATAGATAGATAGATGACAGATAGATAGATAGATAGATAGATAGATAGATAGATAGATAGATAGATAGATAGATAGATAGATAGATAGATAGATAGATAGATAGATAGATAGATAGATAGATAGATAGATGGATGGATGGATGGGCGGATGGACGGATAGATAGATAGATAGATAGATAGATAGATGACAGATAGATAGATAGATAGATAGATAGATAGATAGATAGATAGATAGATAGATAGATAGATAGATAGATAGATAGATAGATAGATAGATAGATAGATAGATAGATAGATAGATGACAGATAGACTGATAGATAGATAGACGGATGGATGGACAGATGACAGACAGACAGACAGACAGATAGATAGATAGAAAGATAGATAGATAGATAGATAGATAGATGGATAGATAGATAGATAGACACATAGATGACGCATAGATAGATAGATAGATAAATAAGATAGATAGATGGATGGATGGATAGACAGATAGATAGATAGATGGATAGATGGATAGATGGATGACAGATAGATAGATAGATAGATAGATAGATAGATAGATAGATAGATAGATAGATAGATAGATAGATAGATAGATAGATAGATAGATAGATAGATAGATGATAGATAGATAGACACATAGATAGATAGATAGATAGATAGATAGATAGATAGATAGATAGATAGATGATAGATAGATAGACACATAGATAGATAAGATAGATAGATAGATAAGATAGATAGATAGATAGATAGATAGATAGATAGATAGATAGATAGATAGATAGATAGATAGATAGATAGATAGATAGATAGATAGATAGATAGATAGATAGATAGATAGATAGATAGATAGATAACATTTCAGTCGGATAGATGGAGGATGGATAGATAGATAGACGCATAGATTGATAGACACATACAGTAGATAGACAGATAGGTAGACAGATAGATAGATAGATAACATTTCAGTCTATTATGTTTTTGTTTTGTTTACCTTATTAGAGTATAGTAGCATAGATAGAACAACAGACGGATGGAGAAAGAGAGAAAGGACAATATTTTATTTGAAATGAAAACTCCATTGAGGTCTACTGGTGTTTCTGAGGAGAAGTTCAGAAAGACGGCTTAAGAAGGAAGTCCTATACATGTATATCGTCCATGTCTTTAATTTTTCTTTTTTGCACGTTGTTCTCGTCAAACTTTCTTTGCCTCTGCTTCCGTTCGGAAGTGTCTGGATCCACCGCAGCATATGTCCCTCCTATCACCTGGTTAGTACGTTTCTCAGAGGTCTTTCTCGTGGCTCTGGGGAGGCCTGATTCAATGCCGGCTATCTGCTCTGCATAAATAGCAACAAAGCCATTGTCATCTGCACCTTTTGGATTGCCTTTCCGAGCCTATTGAAACTGGCTGTCCCCTGAGACAATGCTCCAGTCATTGCCATCACCCTGCATTACCAATTGTTCTGTGCTTTCAGGAGAGTTGCCTGGCTAAATCCAGGAATGGATGGCAAAAAGTGAACTGAGACCAGACAAACCTTGTTCTGTCAGGAAAAGATAATTCCTGAGAATTTAATAAACTGGAGCATACATGGACTTTTTTTATTTGAAGTTCATATATACTATCAAATATGTTGCATTTCAAATATGCTTTATCTAAAAATGTGTGTTTATAGCACAGTATATATTGTATTGGATTAAGGGATGTAGAAAATGGTCATTCAGAATACGGCATTTAATATGTGCTTTATAAGTGTAAACAGCCTAAATCCTAGTAATATGCGTGCTAATAAGCAGCTAGTTATCATGCACATAATATATGTACGTTTTTTTCCGCATTAGTTTTATGTTTTATACAATTGTTAATTTTACTATTCATTTGACATTTTAAAGATGAAGTATGACATTTTTATGCCACTAGCATTGCTAAAATAATAATTGTTTTTAATCAGATTAACCCAGACACTCGTCCCATCTGCCATTGGTTGGTGAAAAAAAGATAGTCCCGCCCCAAAGTCACAGAGCCATCGTTGCTTGTGTTGAGATGCTCTAAAAATGTTGCTTTTTGGGGAAACTTCACCTATGAATTACTACATTTGTAGCTGTAATAGAAGAAAATGTTTTAGCATCTAAAAAAAATTACACGCATTACCTTTTAATAACTTTGTTTGTCGTAATATCAGGTCCAATATCAAATCTGGTTTGTGAAGCAAAACCACTCATCACAAAATGGCTCCCTCTCTAACCTAATGATTACATGTTTATATGAGGCTTGTTTTACTTGTCGGCTATACCATATTGTTGTGATACGCTCTTCAAAGCGTGCACAATCCAGTTTGCCAACTCAAAAGTTACTTTCCCGGCATCCTTTCGAATATAATATTTCCAAAACTAGAAAAAAGTGATGCCCTATAGTGTTCCTCCAGTTTTAAGCCTGTTTGGGAGATGCGATTGAGCAATCCAACAGTGTGAAATCGTATCCGGTCCTGGTTCTGTAATCATTCTCTTAGACTCTTGTTAAATGGTTTACTTGCCACTTTTGGCGGCATTTGCTGAAGATAGCGACGGCATAAAGACTGGCCGTGATCGGATTAACCATGCAACAGCATGATGTAACTCTTTGTTTGTGTGGTATGTGTTCTATGTATGTCACATACGCACTAAACTCACGATTTATGCTGCTTGTGACCAGTGTGTGAAAAGCCAGAGAGTTGCTTATAGTAGATACAATGTTTTCATGGGTCTCTGTCCTCGGGATTACTGATTTCTGCCAATATGACTAATCATCGAGAAAGAGAAAGTTGATTAATAATGCATTTAAAATGCATGGTGATGTCTGTTTTTAATTTTCATTCTGAATTTCAGATTTAGATAAATCCACTACTTTTCGAGGATTAACCAGTGTTATTTTAGTATTTGTACACTGTAAAAAAAATATTGTTGGTTTAACAAAAAAAAAATGAAAATGAGGTTGCCTTAAAACTTTAAGTTCATTGAAATTGAAAAATTGAATTGATTGATTTAATAATCAGAAACTCAAAATATTATGTTATCTGAACCACATAAATGATCTAAGTTGATATGATAACAAATCATTTTTTTTACAGTGTATATACTGTAAAAAAATATTTTCATGATTTGTAATCACAACATTTTTTTGGTCAAATCAGCTTAAATTATATTTATGTGGTTTATATAACAGAAGATTTTGAGTTTTGAGGCAACCAGCTTACTTAATTTTTTAAGTTAAACCAACAATATTTTTTACAGTGGTTTATATATATATATATATATATATATATATATATTATATTTAATTATAATTATTTTTTATATTTAAATTTGTATTTAATTTTGTCACTTTTTTTCCATTTTTTTTGCCATTAAGGCAGCATTGATATAATAATAATAATTTAATTTATATTTATATTTTATCTTATTTCAGTTTTTTTTTTTCAATCAACAAAAATGTTTTTAATAGTTTATTTTTTTATTTTTAGTTACCGATAATAGCCCTGACATGATCCACACATTTCCTCCTGTAATGCTCAGCATTGGGCATAGAAAGTTTCCAGTTGAAGGCTGCGCGCTCGCAGTGCTTATCTGTGCAAGATGTTTCAGTTTACATTTCGTGTTGTTGTGGGTTGACAGCTGTGACCATAGCAAGCCCTATTTCGCCTCTGTGTTCGAAAGAAGAAGAAATGTCTGCATTTTACTGGAGGTTTAGATGCTTGTTTATCACTTTTAAATACCATCATCTTTGCCGAAATCCCCTCTCAAAAGAACCTTTCACTTGCTGGAATAAATTCAAATTAAAATTTAAATCCCTCTTTGCATTCCTTCAGCCTCTTTTAAAATAGCTGGCTCCTTTTAGAAAGCTGTTTATGTAGTGATCTCTTCATAATCCAGTTTGTTTCTCAACAGCAAAAGAAGAAGAAGAAGAAAAAAAAAAAGAAACACTGAAATCGTATTATCAGTGTCTTGGAGAGATGATGCGAGAAGTCAGAGAGACTCGGTATCTGGGGTGGGGGTGAGTTTTCAAAGTACTAAATCTGAGAAACGTCGCAAATGCTCTTTGATGGAGGACTTTGATGGAACACGTGCATTTGACTTGCAAATGCTAATAGTACATTGTATCGCCCGAACTCTGATGCATCTGATGCTTTTGTTGCGTTATACCGCACAAAGCCGTGCCTAACCAAATAGGTGAAATATATACCTGTACTTTGGCTTGGGATCTGAACTTGTGCCATTATGATTCAAACGTCTCCAGTCACCTCGGCGTTCGTCGTTCTCCTGTATTAGGCTCCATTCTGTTTGGAAATACTGTCGAAGCGTATTTCAAACAAACAAATCAACACTGTCAGGAGCGCGACCTGTTTTTTTTTTTTTTTTAGCTCTCTTCAGATGTATTCAGTTGGCTGTTGAAAGGACAAACAACATGGAAGACCTTATTAAGGTTTTCTTTGAGCACGCTAGATTGGATTTATTGTTAGCGAACAAATTATAATTGTATCTCCTGAAAAGTTAGCAAAGATCTAAACAAAGGGAAATCAATGGCACAGGCCGATTAATCACACCAAGCGGGCTACTTGTGCCGAAGAAACTTACCTCATAATCAATGTCTTTGTTTTGCTCAAAGGGCATTTGCATGCTGATTCAGTGTGCCATATTGGATGCAATCAAAACATTGTCATCCACATTAATAAGAGGGTTATTTGGACTCTCAAGTATGCCACTGAATAGCGCAGGGCTCAACACGCCATTGTAGCGCTCCAGTATTAAAGACCAATCTCGACGTGATGGAAAGACACAGTTTGTTAGGAGAGTTTTTAATATCACGGATATATTGCGCATGTAAAAACGCTGTACAATATGTCTAAGACAGATTAACCTCTGCTGTTGCGAAGTTGAGGAATCAGTAAATCCCACAGTAAAGAAAATCTTATCCCATCCCACACAGTCAGCATCAAAGTATACTCATTTACATTTGGTAATCCTTGACGTCCACTGTGCTCGCTTCCTCTTGTGTTTTTATTGATTGTTTTTAAAGAGGTGAGGAAGGTTGCTATAGGGAAATTGTATTGTCAGAGCATGCATATTAATATTGATCATGTGATGACATGGCTCTATCCCAAATCCTAGTGAGCTGACTACCTAGACGGGAGCTAAATCATGCTGCCTTCTAAGATATCTCATTTTAGTTAATGGAGAAGCCAATCCCATAGTGCATTGCGGCAAACTCTATTATGGTGAGAGAAATATGAATATGAAATATGTGAAAATATGGGTAAAACATTACTTGAAGCCTTTAAATATTATTTTTTTGTAATGCATTCATTATACAATGCATTGTATGAACAGTTGTAACCACATCTGTATCTTCATTAACACCTTTAGAAAGTATAATGCATTAAAACACATGACAAACAACCAATTTCTGAAGGCTTTTTACCTTTCATACCTAAAGGTATGCATTACAAAGTACATTATGAATATATTTATAATATATTATACTTAAAGGCTATACTATTTTGAAATTAAAATAGAAATACACTTGGGAAAATGTAGTTTGGAGTTTTTGGCATTTCTACCTCACCTGTTACTCTTACAAACTCCCACAATACAATACAACACGACAGTGTTAATTTCGTTGCCGAAAATAATGACGAAAATGATTCGTCAACGACATTTTTTCACAGACGAAAATGAGCCGATAACTAAATAAAAACTAATTTTGAATGACAAAAACTATGACGGAAATCGATTGACATTTTCGTCAACAAACAAAAACTAGACGAAAATGTTAGATAGTGACGATTTGGGAAGCGATCCAGTCAGAGCTGATGTCCTGCGTGAGTGGTAGATGCGCACATTTGTACTGTAACGTGCTGATCATAAAACGTTAAAAAATGCGAACGTCTGGGAGAATGAGTAGAGCAGACATATACATATGAATAAGAGTGACGATGCAAAAAAGATCTTTATTCGGTACGGTTATCCATAATTCTTCTATTAGTAATTCCTCCGTAATTCTTCTAAATAGAATTCTTCCGTTCTAAATTCTAAATTAATGCATTACAATTTAACTAAACCCATTATATTTTAGTCGACTAAATCTAATGTAGATTTAGTCGACTAAAATCGTATTGAATTTCGTCGACTAAAACTAAAACAATTCAGATGACTAAAATATGACTAAAACTAAATTGCATTTTAGTCAAAAGACTAAAACTAAATCAAAATTTGCTGTCAAAATTAACACTGCAACACGATTGGGTTGCACTTTATTTCGATGGTGGCAGTGGCTCAGTGGTTCATGTGGATTGTCTGCAAACCGAAAGGTTGGTGGTTCAATCGTCGGTGTATGAACGTGTGTGAATGGGTGAATGTGAGGCATTATGTAAAGCGCTTTAGTGGCCATTAGGTCTATGAAAGCGCTATATAAATGCAGTCCATTTACCATTGTAACTAGCAGTCATTAGAGTATTAGGAGACTGTCTGCTTAATATCTGATAACATTTTACTTTGATAAACAGACATTCTACTGACTATGCAACTTATTCTGCCAAGCCAAACCTTAACACTTAACCCTACTACAGTCTCCTAATGAGAGTTAGTTAACATGTAGTTGCAAAATTACTTGTAGTTATTTGACAATTTAATCAATGGAGGTACAAATGAGTTTTTCCAACATATTCAATTTACACCGTGGGATTGTATATTGTCTTCCAGCAGGTCACAGTTCATATCAAGTATAAAGTACAAGCTAGTTTCATATCAGGTCGTATTATTAATGTTTACTTTAGATTTTACAGTGAGGTTTCTGTACCAATATTTGAGTGTTATGTGTATTGTTTTTAGCGTCAGACTCTATTAGCAGCATGCTAACGTCAAATGTCTGTGTTGAAACCATGCAATTCACACGAAGAGCGTTATTTGAGTGGTGCACTTTATTTTTATAGTATAATCTTGCAAATCAAACCCTTATGAGGTTCAATTTCTGTTAGGATGCATCCCACTAGGTTTTGTATCAGAGCTACTGATCACGATCATTGTATTATCTGTATGACTACTTGCTGGATTAGTTTATCCAATTTTCGGTTCATGGGTTCATTACAAGTGTTCTTAAAGGGAGGGATACTCCACTTTTTTTGGAAATAGGCTCATTTCACAACTCCCTCAGAGTTAAACAGTCGGGTTTTACCATTTTCGAATCCATTCAGATGATTTTCTGATATTTAGAAGAATATATCTGTTTCTGGTCCATAAAGTCAATGGGTCTGGTTACTGGTATTCTTCTAAATATCAGAAAATCGTCTGAATGGATTCGAAAACGGTAAAACTCGACTGGGGGAGAAAAGGTGGAGAATCCCTTTAAGCCTCAATGATAATTTTGTGTGAGAAACGGGATGTTTATGCTTATGTTGCTCTTTTCTGATAATCTTTCCTTCCAATAACAAAATATATACTGTATATGAAGAGTTCAGATGCAAAAGCCTCTAAATGCCATTTGAAATTTTCTTCTAGAATGGTCATTTTTATCAAGCTTGTATATTTAAGTTCAGTAATTTCACTTAAATAACAATTAATAGGTAATTATCATTGCCATTTAAGTGAAATCACTGAACTTAAATATACAAGCTTGATAAAAATGATCATTTTAGAAGAAAATTTCAAATGGCACTTAGAGGCTTTTGCATCTGAACTCTTCATATATACACATTCATTATTGATAAATTCTTTTGTGTTTCACAGAAGTAAGCCAGTCATCCATGTTTGGAACGACAAGAGGGGTGAGTAAATAATGACCATTTACATTTTCGGTTGAGCAGTGATATTGGTTATTTTGGGCAGATGTGTCAAACAATGGAGTATTCCTGCATTGCATCTAGACTGAATTTGGATTTCTGTTACCCAAATATGAGTGCACATCTGCTATTCTGCCCACAGGTCCATGGAGGCTCCTAGTTAGGAAGGCATAGATAATCACTTCAGGCGATGCTGGAGACCACCTTGTTAACCAGGTCCACAGCAGCAACACACCGCAAACATCCCTGGAGGACTTCAGCTTGTTGCACATGTGAGTCCTATAGTTTGAAACCTTGAAGCGAACCTCGAATCCAAAACGCAGGAGTCAGTGTCACTGACATTTTCCTACATATCCAATGATCTGCCAATTATTTTAATCCGATCAAGCTGTTCTCCAGGTATTGGTTGGCATCCTATAATTAGCATTTGCTCAGGACGCTCATGCTTTGATTGAGAAAGCAGGCATGGACAGGTGAGTCTCTCTCACAGGTGTTTTTAAACCATTTGACACACTATCAGTGGACACAGATGGACTCCATTCCACTTATTATGCGCCTTGTTAAGACAATTTGCTGCACCTGAGCAAAGCGGAGTTTGTCATGACGACAATGGCGCTGTGTGTGTGATACATTTCTTTTTAGGCCTTCGTAGTTCACCCGAAATGAAAATGCTCTCATTTACTCGCCCTCGTGTTGCTTCAAATCTCAACTTTTTGCGTAAAACTCAAAAGGACACATTTTGAAGAATGTTCATGCTGCTCATGCAGTCAAAATGGATGGGGGCTGGAGCTACCAAAAGGAGAAAAAAAAGCAGCATAAAATGAGTAAATTAGTCCATAAAACCTACCTTGGCTGTAGTTCAGGGGTTTTCAAACTGGGAACGTGTTTTTAATGGCTGTAAAACTGCATTTTGTGACAAATGCTATACAAATGTTACATTTATTTGATCAAAAGTTCAGTACAACTGTAATTGTGAAATGTTAATATAATTTAAAATAACTGTTTATTATGTGAATATATTTTTAATGTAATTTATGATGCAAAGCTGATTTCAGCATCATTACTCCAGTCTTCAGTGTCACATGATCTGTCAGAAATCACTCTAATATGCTGATTTACCGCTCAAGAAATGTTTCTGATTATTATCAATTTTGTAAACAGTCGTGATGCTGCTTTTTTTGTGGAAACCGTGATACAATATTTTTTTTTTTTCAGAATTCTTTAATAAAACCATGTATTTCAAATAGAAATCTATTATAACATTATACATCTATTTACTGTAACTTTTGATCAATTTAATGCATCCTTACTGAAAAGTAAAAAAATAAATCATACTAAAATTCAAACTCAATATTTTCTAATAATATTTTAATAATTACTTAGCCTTTTTTATCAAGCTTTTTTTCCACACAATACAAGCCTAGATGTCCTAATTTTTATGTTTCAAATCTTTATGTTTTTATATATTTTTTATGTATTCACTGAATATCTAAAAATCGTTCCACAGGTCTTGTTGCCAATCACAAAACGTTCAGTATGAATATGCAGAAGCATCAATTAAATTTGCCAACTCTAATGGATGTAAAAAGTTATTGAAGATTTTCACTGAATAATTTCACATGATGACTTTTAATGATATGAAATACAGTCATAAAACCTAAATTTATGGTGCAATTTTGTTCTTTTTAGAGGCCTTTTGACAGCCCTTGGTCGCTTTATGCTTCAGCTGTATGGAACAGAGAAGTGCGAATCTCCTTTTGTGTCCCACACAAGAAAGAAAGCCATACTTGTTTTTGAACAACATGAGGGTGAGTCAATCACACAATTCTCTTTTTTCATCAACTATTAGGTGCTAATAAATGATGTCCACGTTGTTGTCGCATATATTTTTTTGAGCTCACTGGATTAGAGCTGTGTAATTGAGCTTTCAAAATGTTTGGAACAATCTTCAAAATACTGCAGTAAATGTGGCACAGTAAGCATTTCTATCTAAAGTATGGAGTTATTTGTCATAGCGGGTGTAGGATTGACTAAGGCACATAAACAACAGGTTCCAGATGCATTTAACTTTGCTTACATAATTGGCGGACTAATGCAAAAAGCTTTTAGACATTATGTGTGACCCAGTGTGATACTTTTATAAACGCAATCAAACATTTTCTCCAAACATGCAGCGTACTTTTAAAAAACGCAGACCTTTGTGTGACATGTCATTTCATTTCGCCCACTTTAGCTCTAATTTTCCCTCTAATATACACCTATTGTGGCATGTGTGTGTTTTTTTTTTTTATGAAGCCCCAAATCAAACACCCAGAATGCACTTTTATTCACTTCCTGGTGCCCTCGATGTTCACCATTAAATATTATACTTGTTTCAGCAACAGAATATTCAAGTGCAAGGATTTTCTTTGTTTCGTGTCCACCGACGTTTCGATTCATCAAGACTGTTGTAACAAAGCTGATCCCTTTTAAAACTTATTTACGTGTCGTGTTCTTTTCTTTCGCCAGCTGTCTCGGCACATTACGAGAGATCAGCGACGTCTTGACCGAATGCACTGGAAATCAGATTGCCAGGTCTTTGGATCTTCGAGGACACCCGAGACAGGCTTTCCATTAAGTAAGACGCTTGTAGCGACAACTCCTCACTTGTGTTGCGGGAGATTACGGAAGAAAGAAACATGTAGTTTAATGTTGTAAGTGCGTCCGACGGCCTCGCAATCTGTCCCCTCACACGTATAGAAGTGACAAACCTCCCCGAAAGCAGTTGCGGAATTAGACTTTCAAATGAAATCTACAACAAGATCAACCGCCAAACCTTTTGTAATGACTTGCCCTTCTGTCTCTGTTCCTCAAAATTCACGCTCGGCTGATGAAAAACTCGCCGGACATTGTGCTTGCGCCTTATCCTCTTGAGAGAAGAACAAAACAGATATGAGCTTTCTCTGAACCCGAGGAAGGAGGGTGTTGAAAGGGTCTTGGCAGGGATACACGCGCACACACACACACACACAGAGACACGTCAGATGGGAGCATCTTGTGGGCCCCTCACTCATTTTGAGGACTTGGCCATGGGCGTCCCCCCTCGAACCCTCTCCTCGCCCTCCAGAAGTGTGGCGCTCTTTGTCATTGTAATCCAGACTCTGTTTGTTAAAGGCTCACTCGCTGTTTGCTCTCGCCGATGGGTGTACATTTGCACGCGTGTGTGTTTACAAAAGTCAGCGGGCTGAAGGAGTGCCGTGACATCATTGCCTCTGGGTTTTTTATCGTCACACCCTGTGAACGCGGCCCCCCTTACCCAACCTTTCTCAAACGTGATAGTCTACAGGGAGAAATTACACCTCATCACTCCTGTAATTACTAGTCCTGCTTCTCTAAGTCACCAAACAACATTAAACCCTTGGGCCATTATTTACAAAACCAGTGACATTTGTGTCTCTGTGTGATATAGCCCATTTTAGGATAGCTTTACAATTACTTTAAACAATTAATGTGGAAATAAAGTTTTTTTAGATGTTGTTTTCACATAAACAATCGATTATTAGTGCTGTCCAATCGATTAATCGCAATTAATCACGTCTAACATAAAAGTTTGTTTATATAATATTTTTGTGTTTATGTACATTATATACAGTGTGTGTGTACTGTATATATTAGGGCTGTCAAAGGATTAATCGCATCCAAAATAAAAGTTTGTGTTTACATAATATATGTGGGTGCACTGTGTAGAATTATTTTATATATATATATATATATATATATATATATATATATATATATATATATATCAATATTTTATATATAAATTAATATTTTTTTCTTAAATATACATGCATGTGTGTGTATTTATATATTTACAAAATAATTATACACAGTGGACTCACATATATTATGTAAACACAAACTTTTATTTTGGATGCGATTAATCATTTGACAGCCCTAATACACACACACACACATACACACCTATTATATAAACACAAACTTTGTTTGGTGCGATTAATCGCGATTAATCGATTTGATAGCACTACTGATTATAAAAAATACAAAAAAATTGTCAAAATAACTTGTTATATTTGTCAGAAGAGGAGTATTTGTTTCATAGCCCTTATGCACCAGAGAAACAAGACCTTTACAATTCTGTGCTCTGTATATTTCTACGGCATCGTTGTTAAAGAGTAATTAGCTGGAGTAATTAGTGGATTACTTATTGTAGAGTTAACGAACGTTATCATGAGAATCGTAATATTTGAAGTGGATGTCATAACAGATGTTAGTTGACCGAGCGGTTCATTCATAAATCTGTAAGATCTTAACTTCATACTGTGAAAATGCGAACCGGAAAACAGGCGGAGATACATAAACTCTATAGGATTATAATAAACGTGATCATTGAAAATGTTCAAGTCTTGTAAGGTCAAATTTAATGGTAGAACTGCATTTATATCTTTAAAAGCATAATTATGTACAATGCAATTTATCAATACATTAATATCATATAATATTTCAAATGATTTATTAAAAAAGAAAGCCTGGAAAAGGCACCCCCTTCATATAATCTCTATACACTAATCTTAAAATGTCATGTTACTAATATTTTTATTAGTAATAATAGTGAATATTTGTGAACTATTCATAATTTTCAAGTTTTCAGTTTGTCAGTATATCCACTTGTGTGGTAACTCGTAATTATTTGTTTATATGAGATTATACTAAAACTTACTTTTATAGTTCCTTTTCCTCATTATAATTTTGGTTTTGAGGTTTAAGGGTTAAGGCTTTATGGTTGGCGTTATGAATATGCTGAAAGTAATATACACTCTAAAAAATGCAGGGTTGTTTTAACCCCATTTTGGGTCAAATATGGACAAACCAAGCCATTAGGTTACATTTTTAAATTAAATTTTTAACCCAATGTTTGAGTTTGTCCATATTTGACCCAAAATTGGGTTAAAACAACCCAGAATTTTTTAGAGTGTACAGTATATCAAATTTTATCTTATTTTTTTAATTCATGTGCCCTCATAATCATTAGCCAAAATAACTTTCATCATCTCCTCTCTTCTCTGATGATGTGTTTACTGGCGCGAGGGCGGGGCAACCTGTCACTCACATGAGATCCACCAATAGCAAACCACAACCATCCAATGAATCAATCAGTTCCCCATGAACAAAATGAAGCCCCTTGTTTGTCACGATAATAACCTACGTTTCATGCCGACTTTAAAACAGCAATTTATTAACACTAAAACGCATCGTTTATCTGATTAATAATTCACAATCTCACAAAATGAATGTTAAAAATCACCTCATCCGTTTCACAGAACGACCCGGCACACATAATACCGTAAAACCCGGGGTAAGACTCATTTCAGAAAGGGCATGGAGTGCAAATAAGGAAAAAACATCCACCAGGCCGACCTCTCATTACATATACTTCTGCTTGTTGTTTCCGTAGCAATAAAGTGGCAGACATTGGAACTGGTCTGTTGAGCCATTGTTATCATCTCTGACCATCTGCTACCGAAGGCTGACATTCCATCTCATTTGCATGGTAACTGATATGGGGGGAGGAGAGATTGTGGGTGGAGTGGGATGGGGGTAAAGGGGGGTGTTTAGAAGGACATATGCCCAAACCCCCATCACAACAATATATGCGTGAAAGTTTAGCTTTTTAAAGAGACGCAATTCAAAGCAAACACGCACCTGCGTGCACATGTTAGGAAGAGCAGGATAAATCAGTGTGTGCATGTGGAGAGAGAAAAAAAACCTGTCTGTTCCTCCCCTCTGTTCGCCGCTTTTTATGTTTTGCGGATGTGGGAGTGGAGTGAAGTGTGTGTGTGTGTGTGTGTGGTAGTGGAGGGGTTGCTGTTGATGTGCAAATGTGCATCATTTTGAGAGCTTGTGAATAGGGAGGTGTGACGTAGAAAGAGAGCAGAACGCAGGTGCTTATCTCGGGGCTGTCACAGACATAGTGTGTCATATTCCTGGGGACTACCTTTCAAAAGCCACCGGCTCCAGCGCTAGAGCATCAGCCGAGCAGGGACCACGCAATCCGCAGCTAACTTTCAGCAGCAGTCAAGTAGGTTGGTGCTACGCTGTTTGTTTGTTTTCTTCCGTGACAGTAGCTGTAGCCGTCTCGTGTTTGGGGATCAAATGGAGCTGACAGGATGTGTTGCTGTAGAATAGAAAAGTTTTGAATGGGGAATTTTAGAATTGAATAAAAGATCCGTGTATTGTTTGATGAAGTAAAATACAGTTTTATTGTTTGCTGAAAGCGACTTGTAGGATTCAGAAGGGCAGATGTGTGTTTGAAGAAGAATGGCCTATTTTGAAATCGCACAGATAACAGTAGATGTTGTCTACCTAAATGAAAGTCCCTGCGCGTGTGCCGGAGGGTTTAAGCCAGTCTTAGACGTGTTAGCATTGTGTGTTAGCACAAAGCTTGGGCTTTCGGTACAGCAGCTGAGCACACACAGCCCTTCCTGTCTTTCATCTCAAACTTCTGCGCTAACACTGCCTTCCATCCTGCTGTCTTTAGGTCGTACAGCGTTTGCTTTCGGTTTGTCTTTTAGCGGTTGCCACCCGGAAAGCAAGCTCAGATCTGTGTTCACGTGGATAAAACAGACTTCAGCATTGGGTTTATGTTTAAAACTTTAAGACGGAAGTTTTAATTCTTACAAATGAATAGTTATTTGAGGGCACTTTCACGCGTCAGCTGAATTTTCTAAATTGAAATTGAATTCTGGAGTCACTTTCATGTCAACAGGTTCATTTTCATTGAACACACAAGAACTTTTTCTCAGGCCAAAAATATTTAGTACTTAAAATGTTTTGCCGTTTTTAACAAATGAATCATCATATTACTGTACTACGTAAAGACAATCTTCATAAACTAATGTTTGAGTGAAAAAGCCAGGATTTTGTTAATCTAAACAGAACGTTTAACTAAAACGCATCAATTTTTGTTATTTATCTCTATTCACCAGTGAGAATTGTGTCACTTAAGCAAGCTGAATGATGTCTTATCTTCTGCTGTCAGGCTTATTACAGGAGCGCAACAGTTTCATCCAGTCATGTGAGCGATCAGGGAACTGTCCATGGTGCTGCTCAGCAAACTGGTGCTGAACAGATCCTCTCTTCCTCGCACACCGGCCTCGGCTTTGTTGAAGGTCATCTGGGTTCGGCTTTAACCTTCGTGACCTTTTGACCTGCTCGTTTATGCCACGAATAAAACTCCTCAACTTAACACTTGGGTTCAGCTTGGTAATGCTAAACATTTAGCCAAATAAATCAACACCAAAACGTTCACATGGTAATTGTGTACCCGTGTAGCATCTTGTTACCTGTTTTTTGTTTAGTTTTTTTCTTCCTGAACCCCTCGCACAAAGCCATCCATGCACAAACTTCACTTGGTTAATCCAGGCAAATGAATTTTGCGGGTTTAATTCAACAAGGTTTTAAAAATGTTCCATCTGCTGTGGAGCAGCTGGTGATAGACTGAATGTAATTAATTACTTAACTTTTGAACAGTAGTCCAGGAAAACAGAGCGCTGTGTGTGTGTGTGTGTGTGTTTGAGAAGTGAATCAGGAGCATGGCAGGAAGATTACACACAATAGAGCAACGTTTGATTTTTAGCACCGACCGATTTGATGCGATGACTCCAGAATTATATTTGCAATTAGCTGAAAACGTCCGAATGAGAACAACAGCCACTGAATCCTCTCCGTCTGATTGGCGTAAGCGTTTGTGGGAGATTTTAGCGACGCATCAAATGTTTCTTTGAATCTGTAGGCATATGACAGATAACCGAATGTGATTGCGCGAACTGGAAAAAATCAAAATCCGCCATGAAGATCAATTTGTACTCGGGCAAAAAATAGAAGCAAGTGAAAAAAAAGTAAAGCACGAAAAAGGCAGTGAGCCATGTTGTGTAATTAAAATTACATGGGCCCTTTTTTGACACTTTTTTTCCCCCTCTGAATATATTTCAGCATCTACCTTGATAGCAGTGTTACCTCATTGGCTGCGGGTGTGTTTGTTGGCCTAACTATAAAGGATCTGCCTGCACCCTTGTGGGTTGGGAAGAATTAGGATTTATGAATTTATTTCCTCTGTTGTATTGTTTAAACAGCTTTGGTTCAGTTTTGATCCTTTCCTATGCCTTTGAGGCTGTTCCATGGTGTCAGCTGTTGACTGATAGTAAGAGAACTGCCGCACAGTATGAATGAAAGAGAAGTAGCGGTTGGTAAACACTGATAAGGGATAAATAGAAAGCGGTCAGGCAGAGATAGTTCAGTGGGAGCCCAGATTGTGTGCGGTCTGGTAAAATGAGATTCTAAGCCTGTCCTTTTTTATTCTCCCCCCCCTCCCCTTTAACCACACCATCCACCACCCCTTCACCACACACACACACACACCATCCACCACCCCTCCGGATTGCGTTTGTCTGGAAAATCTCCAGTGACCTCGCTCGGCAAGTCCTAGGCTTTAGAAATCTTTTTTTAATTTTTTTTTTATGGTGTGTGTGTGTGTGTCTGTTTGTTTTGTCTACTGACATGGGTCAAGTTAGCCAATAGACATGTCCCTGCTGATTATGGACAGCTGCCACTGGTGTGAGTCCCACCTTAATGCATTTTACATGGAATTATGAGTAGAAAGACCATTTTGGAGTCAGAAGGACACAGCAGCCTGTGTAACGTTACCAAACGTCGCCTTTTTGTTTTCAAGAGCGATATTGGCATTTTCTGTATGTCTTTTAGCATTGTTTCCCCCAAAACACTGTTGTAATTGAAGTAACAGTATGTTTTTTTTTAGTCATGGTCCTAATAGAAATATTGAGGATTTAAAAAAAAAAAAAAATCTATTAATAGTTTGCTATGTTTTGTCTATTTATGTTTTATATTTGCATCGCTTTGGTTTTAAAATACTTTTTTTCAATGCACACTTTTTCCCCCAAAACTTTGGAGTAATAATAATAATAAAACTAATTGTACCTTATTTCAGCATTCACACAGTAGATACATTTAGGAAATATTTTTTTTTTTATATATATATATAAAAAATAAATAAATCCGAATTTTTTTCTTTATAGTGTTACACTTTATATTTACATCGCTTTGATTTTTAAACACGTTTCTTTTTGTTTTGAAGTTTGAAATTGGCAATGCACTCTTTATAATTTTTTGCTAAAGATAAAATAGCACTATTTTAATTATTTTTTAGCCATTGTTATTATTATTATTATTATTGTTATTATTATTATGTACATTAATTAGCATTACTTTAAATGTACCAGAATTAGCCAAAAGGCTATTTTTTCATCCATTGACACAGCATAAATAAAGTGATTAAAGAAATAAAAATACAAACGAAAAAAATATTTGATATGCTTTATGTACATGATCTATGTTTAAAAAATGTATTTATATTTAAATAGAATATTTACGCAAATTTTACACTCCTAATTTTGTAACTATTAATACACACTAAAAATGAAATATTATAAATTTCATTTATGTTAAGCCACAAACTGATGTTTTATTTAGGTTCATATATGAAAGCATTCTCATCTTTATTTATTAATTTATTTTTTGACCTTTGCTTCGCTTTTTTTTCTTATCCATCTTTTATGAGATTAGTCAGTTCTACCTTGAGGGTCACCATGTGGTATATTTCTACTGAAAATAGTTCAGCCCATTGTGCGTCGCTGCCTAATGAGATTGGTGGTTAAATGAATGACACAAAGGCTGAAGGGGGGGGGGGGGGTGAGTCGGGGGGATAGAGACCCAAAGCACTCGCTTTCCCCTCTCGCCACGCGACACAACAGCAAGACACGGCGTAACCCCGACCCCACCTCCTCTGCTCTCCACTAACAACACCTTTCATGTCGCCGTGAAAAGCTCGCGTGGATGTGGTAAGTCAGGTGGCCCTTCACTGCCCCGCTGACTGTGTTTGTGTCCGTCTGTGTGTGTTAAGAGAAAGAGAGAGGTGGGTTGGGTGAGAAAGATGCTTGGCTGGATGGAGGGCTTGATCTGTGAAATGCATCAAGACAAGTGCAGTGCTTTCTGCACACTGTCATTTCCAGGGTCGTGTTTGAGAGGGGTGATGCTCCTGGAAGCATGTTTCAGAGACACTCTTGTTTAGATACAACTCTTCACTGTAATTAATACATTGTTTGTCTTTCCGCATGCACGCTTTACTTTTGTGTTCGCCTCAATGTTCTCAGCTTGTTCAATTGGGAACTAGTAGTTTTTGTTTAGTTATGCTTTGGGCCGTTGGTCATATGGCAAGTTGACGTACATGTATTGCAGGGAAAACAAAAGTAGGTTCATGTCAAAAGCCAGATTTAGTGGACTTTACGTTACATGGTTAAGTGCTTATTTCAGGAGGACTGTTAAATCAGAGGATCGATTGAGTTTTTTTTTTCCCCCCTTTTCTCAAAGTTTGCTTCCGCACAGTTGCTTTTAATAATGTGGTTAAAGTAAAAAAAAAAATTTTTTAAATGCCTACCATTTTTTTTATTTATTTTTTTTTATTTTGAATATTTCTTTTGTTATAATATAAAATAGCCATTTTGTTTTCCCACAAAATTGCATAACATTTAGAAATAGCATAAACGCAACAATATCGCAACAATTTAATATTTGTTATTTTTTTAAATATAAAGCATGTGGTTCAGATGCGATGCGCGCACACACTCAATGTAATATCTAAAGTTGTGGTCAATCACAATCTGATAAAAGCAAACACTTCAATTTATAAAGTACTACTTTATTGAACATTTGGTTATTTGAAAGATGCATATCTTTTCTGTTTTTTTTTGTTTTTTTTTCCTGGCTATGAGTGTTCACAATCCTCTTTATTAAATCCCTTTATTAAGTCAAATTTACATTTCCTTAAAGATTATTCATTTTACTGATGCATATAATCATGTTCAAGTTCCATCTGCTGGTCTGGGAAGCTTGTTTTAAACTCATAATGTGGCTGTTTTGACCTTTTAAGAAGAAAATAGTGTGACCTCACTGTAGGGTCATGTGTGCGTGCGTGCACGTTTGCTTATAAGTGAGCTGAACTTCCCTATGAGGACAGAGAGTTTTGTTTGGAAAAAAAATAAGATTTTATAAATATAGATTTTTTTTTTAATTCTGAAAATGGGTTATAGAGTTACATATAGTATATATAGTTCATATATAATTAACTTTAAGTAGAAGTGTGTGTGTGTCTTCTTGTCGTTACTGTCATGCTAGCAGAAGCATTGTAGTTATTAGGATGAAATAAGGCTGTTACGGAAATGATTGCAAATGTTCTTGGAGTTTATTTCTTGCGTAGACATCATTTATTGTAAGCACCTTAAAAGCAAGTTGTAAAAACAAGTTTATGACAAAAGTGTGCACGCATCCATTCTGTTTATTAGAAGATTACAGAATGAGACTTCATAAATCCATGATCCTGATCCCTCAGCCCGTTTGGACATTTTAGTTAAATCAGAATTCCCCACTAGACCTTTTTTTTTTTTAATGCATAAAATACTTAGGCGCAACTCTTTCCAAACAAAGCTTACTCGGACTGGGAATTCCTATGCCAGAGGTAAATCCGAGTTAACATGGATTTAGACTGGCAAGAGTTAAAGGACTAGAGTTTGTAATCCAGGTGGCCTGGGGATTTCGCCACACACTGGCAAAAATCACTTAAAAGTCCCCGAACAGCCTGAGCTGCAGGATCCAGCCTGAACTGATGACAGCACAGCGGAGATGTGCTGAAGCTGAGCTCGTGGTGCTGGTGTCTGTTGAGATGCCAAAGAGGACTTTCCACCGTGTTATAGACCTGCTCGCTTTGCTTTATGTCGGGATTTGAAGATGTGTGTTTGTTAGACTCAGCTTGTGCGTGTGTATGAGGTGAAGTGTCACGTGTGTAGCCCGAAGAACCCCGTTAATAAGGCTCAAGTATTCCTCATCTTTACTGTTTCTATTGTGCTCATATGAACTCATTTTACATATCATATACAATATTTAGCATTGATAATGATCAGCGATGCTATTAAAGTTGTGTTTAAACAAATTGCGGGTGACTAAAGTAGTGCATATATTCTAAAACTTTACCGATTACACTTTATTATTATTTTTTGTCTTTATTGTGGAACTGAAATAATGACATGAATTACAATTAGTTGTGGTTTTAATCTATTAATATTATTATTTTATTTATTTTTTTAAATGAATGCTTTTATTTCAAGTAGCGCATATATTCTACTTTGAGTGTAAAACTTTACAGGTCATTGTCATATTTTTGTCATGGTGGCACTGAAATATTATCATTACTCACAATTAGTTGTGGTTTTAATCTATTAATGTATTTTTAATTTTTTTTTTACTTTATTTTTAAGTGGATACAATTTTAATTATAAGAAGCTCATATATTCTACTTCAAGTGTAAAACTTGGCTTGGTAAAAAGGTGGCTAATTCGCACGAGTGATTAAAAGGTGGCTAATTCGTATGAATTCGTAGGAGTGATTAAGAGGTGGCTAATTCATACGAATTCGTTCCAGTGATTTAAAAGGTGGCGAATTCGTACGAGTAATCAAAATGTGGCTTATTTGTACAAATTCGTACGAGTGATTAAAAGGTGGCGAATTCGTACGAATTCGTATGAGTGATTAAGAGGTGGCTAATTCATACGAAATCGTTTGAGTGATTAAAAGGTGGCGAATTCGTACGAGTGACTAAAAGGTGGCTAATTCGTACAAATTCATACGAGTGATCAAAAGGTGGCTAATTCATACGAATCCGTGCAAGTGATTTAAAGGTGGCTAATTCGTACAAATTCGTATGAGTGACTAAAAGGTGGCTAATTCATACGAATTCATACGAGTGATTTAAAGGTGGCTAATTCGTACAAATTCGTATGAGTGACTGAAAGGTGGCTAATTCATACGAATTCATACGAGTGATTTAAAGGTGGCTAATTCGTACAAATTCGTATGAGTGACTGAAAGGTGGCTAATTCATACGAATTCATACAAGTGATTTAAAGGTGGCTAATTCGTACAAATTCGTATGAGTGACTAAAAGGTGGCTAATTCATACGAATTCATACGAGTGATTTAAAGGTGGCTAATTCGTACAAATTCGTATGAGTGACTAAAAGGTGGCTAATTCGTATGAATCCGTACAACCTCACTAGTACGAATACGTACGATTTGTCTAAACCTATGTGAAGGGGAGGTTTAGGGGAGGGGTCAGGGGAAGGTCATTTTTACGAATTCATACAAATTTGGTAACTCATAAAATATGTACGAATTAGCAAAAATCGTATGGATTTGTACAAGTGAGGCCGTATGAATTTGTACGAATTAGCCACCTTGTAAAATACGAATTGCCATGAGATCAGGCTGAATTAGCACATATATGGTACTTTGACTGTAAAACTTGATCATATTTTGTCAGTAAGTGGGAATCCCCCCCCCCCGACTGTAGAAAGCAATGCGAAGTGAATCTAAATCACAAGTTTGTTTCCCCCTCACTTGCACTGCCAGATTGTTTTAGGGTTCGATTTCATAATCAGAGCTCAACACTGTCAGTGGCCGTGAGTTTCCAAACATATGCCATGAAGGGCAACCTTTCCCTTTTTCTCTCTCTGTCTCACACGCTGCTGAAACAAGTGAGCAAACAGGAGGGCCAGTGTTTGTGGAGGATGAAGAAGCTATGGTGAAGTGGAGTTGTTTAATGACAGGAACAGCTGACTCATTAGGCAAGTGCAGTGAAAGGTAATTAACCCTGGGAAAAGTACAGCTGCCATGCGAGCTGTTCATTTCAATCTTATTAGGAATCAGGAGTTTAAAGGGTCTTCTCCTTTCAAACCCAGCCTGTGTGATATAGGCCTACTTCCCCCCCTTTCTCTTTTTCCATTTTTTTTTTTCCTTTTGAACCCAAGGGCTTCAGAGCCTCGAGACCTGGCTTTTGTGCTCCAGGATTTAGCTGGAATGGTAGCCACGGCTTCAACAAATTGCCGACCACCTGGTAGTACTCATGCACCCTCTCTATTGAGATACCTTCCCGTCCTGAGACAATGGGCCGGATCAGTGCGTGCTGATAACGGAGAACAGGCGTGGAAGTTGTCCCTGCTAACACCTGGCCTCGATTGTGGCATCTCATTGTCGTTTCAGATGCCCTTTTATGCTTCTCCAAAGCACACTAAGGGAAGTGATAGGTCAGCCTTTGAATTGAAGATGTAGAGACAAAGCAGTTGTTAGCATAAATAAATATGTTCACGTTGCCCAATAACTTTTCTGGAATATATTTGTTTGCCTAAGCCATTTACTAGATTGTATTCAAATGGGACCGTATTTTAAAGGAGCTTCAGGAAAGGGAGAACCGGCCATCAGACTTTATCAAAAAATATTTAAAGTGCCTGACAATATTATTTTATTTATTTTTTTATTTGTTCATTCATTAATTCATTATTCAGTTTTATTAACCGAATGATGAATTAATGAATGTAAAAAATAAAATAAAAAATAAAATGTATTATTTATGATGAATTCTTACTATTTGAAATAACATTTTGTTGTGTGTTTGCTGGCAAGTGGCATTTATTTAAATTGTTATATATATATATATATATATATATATATATATATACATAATATTTAATATATAATAGTATATTAAATATTATGTATACATAATATTTATTTAAAAAAAATTATATATATACATTTTGTTTATAAATATTATATACTATTGCGTATTTGTTGGATATACACATTTAAAATCTATTTCAAATGAGAAATTTGCCAAAAATTACACTTTTTTTTTGCTTGCAATAGTAAGAATTTGTCATAATAAATAATATATACATTATTCAGTACACTTCATAGATAGATGGATGGATGGATATTTAATTATGTGGTTTTGTACCTGATATAGTGTTTATTTTATCTATTTTGTGACCTCATAATTTATTAATTTATTTGGTCACTTGCAGAACTGTTTGAACGAGCTTTAACTTTGGAGCTTTGCGAACGCCCGTTTCCATCTCAAACAACGTTTTTTTTTTTTATATCATCCGCGTTTGCTGGCAGATTTCTCGTCGAATAATTTATCAGATGAGAAATGCTTTAAACAGTTGGAAACAAGTGTATCTTTGAAGTTACTCCCACATTAGACCTAGGGACAGATGATGCACTTTAAGGTAATTATACTGAAACTAATTATGCTTGCCCTAGAAAGAAAACATAGCCTCATATTCCAGGAGCAAACAGAAGTTAAAATAGCAGCTTTTGAGTTCTCAGATTTCACAGTTTAAAGTCTCTGGCATGAAGTACATGGAGACTGATATCTCGCGTTTACACACACCCGCCCCTTCTAATCTCAGGCGTCCCTTTTCTTTACATCTCCCTGCCTTTGTTTTTAGGCAGAAGGCCTATATAGCGAACGATCCGTGCTTTTTATCGTCGTGAACATTTCTTGATCAATGTTTGATGTGCATGTAATTCATTTCCATTGAAGGAAAAAGTATTATAATGGATTGTGTTCAACTCCACCCAGTTCAGACACATGTCAATGTTTGCTTCACACCTCCGCATGCTTTTTTAATTTCAAAAAGCATGCAAACAAAACCCCCAACCGCCCTGCCGATGCGCATTCAATTGCAATTATTTTCTTCCTTTCTTCTTCCCTTTTCCGGTTACAGTACGACATTCAGCGCAGGGGGGAAATGAAAGTAAAACGCTCCTATCTCTCTCTTTGCGCTTTATTACGGCGCAACAGAAAAACACTTAGCATGTAAAATGAATGTGGAAATTATTCCTGGGGTAAACTATAAACACACAAGTTACCCCCCCCCCCACCATCCTCCTAGATCAGAGTGTAATTGCCAGTAATCAGGTCTGTTTGCAGCTGATAAAACCTCTCTGAATGTGTGGAACCCTCTTTGTATGATGACTCAATTATGCCCGAAGTGGCTCATCAAACCTGGACCATCAGCAGCTTTAATAAATAAGGAGGCACAAACTTGCTGCAGGCGCATTGTGATTCCATTCATTCCATAATTAAATCCATTCCTGGCTTAACCCTTTTCCAGCCAGACGCCACAGACAAACAAAAAGAGCGAGAGAGCGAGATAGAAAGAGAGTGGGTGACCTTGCAATGAGATCCTGTGTGTCTTCATAACTCTCTCTGTGCGATACTAGCGAGACAGGTGATATGGAGAGAGAGAGAGAGAAGAAAACAGGGAAAGGTGATTGGAAGGAGAGAGAAGAAGGGAGGGAGGTAGGGAGGGATGTTTCTGGGTGGAGATAGAGCTGGAGGTCTTTATTTATTCATTGTTTAGTGCCACATAGTGCTTATTCCGTAATTACACTGAAAGTACAATCTAATCATAACAGTCATTCAGGAAGGAAAAGGGCACGAGTGTGCTTCGGATGTTTTTTTACGCTTATTTCTTTCTGCTTTTTTACCCTCTGCCGTTTTACAAAGTCGAGATGCTAAGACGAGAGAGCACTTGTGGACGTGCACATTACATTTTAAAAAGCCATGATTTTTTTTTTTTAGAAATACACTTCTGAAAAGTCAAAAAAAAAAAAAAGTTGTGTTGAATTTTTGAAAAAAACTAAAAAATTGTGCAAAAGTGCACTTAGAGTGGAAGTCTATGTGAATATCGTTTTTTTTTTTATTATTATTATAATAAATAATTTTTTTAACCATCAGTTTCTAACTTATATTTAACATCAAAATGAATTAGGTTTGTTTTTTCTGCTATTATTTACATTTATTATGGAAATCTATTAACTGTTATTAATTTTGATCTACCATCCACAATTCGTATTTTCTTTATCAAAACTATTTTAGTATCATTAATATTTTCTATTAATAATTTGATTCCATTTTTTTATATTTTCCTCTTTCACTTTTTGTAAAAGTTTAAAAAAAAAAAAAAAATCCATTTTATTTTAGTAAGTTAGATTTAAGTTTAGTTTTATTTCAGTTTCCGTTTATTTTATTTCAAGTATGTTTTTGCTATGCTTTATTTTACATTGTTACATGTCATTACAATAATAATTTATGCATAATTGCATGCAACTAAACCCTAATCCTATCCCTAACTCTATTTAGATAATTATTCTCTAACATGGACCTAAAGTGTAACCTGTTTTTTGAAACAATGACTAGAAATCGTCAAATAAAAATGAATTCTGTGTCAAACATAAGTTAAGTTTGAACGCTTACCCCATAGACTACCATTGTAAGTGCATAACTCTCAACGCACGTATATTTTCCATGCTAATCAACAGAATACACAAATATTGTCGCTTAACCTGGAATACTATTTCTGTGCATGTCATAATAAAGCTAGAGATGATTCAAGGTTTGATTACTAGCGGTCGTCCCTTGAGCGGTTAAATCCGATGAGCGATTGTGATGCTGATAACAAACATAATTACCATAAGCATTGTGTCGTTGTCTGTTTGTTTGTCTTATTTTCGGTGACGTTAGCCTTTAATGATAGCGTGTGCGTTTCTGTTTTGACCAGAAAATGTCATTCATATTTTCTTTCCCGTTTGTGTACGTTAACACTAATCTTCTTTGTATGTGTGTGTTTTTTAGGGTCGCCGTGTCGTTTATTTGAATTAAATCACGCCCATTGATGTCTAGTGGCTGTAAAGTGCAACTCTCTGGTTGGGCTCAGACGGGGCTTTGAGAAAAAGAGCAGATGGGTTAGGGCAAAGTGCAGCGGCCGCGTACACACACGCGCAGACGTACGCGCGATCAGGAAGCACTATCTCCTTGGAGACCGCGAGGCCATGCACATTAGTGGCCCGGCCCTCAGAGGGACGCTGTCTGCGCGCAGAAGGGGCGAGAGAAACCCCCTTATAATGATTCAGCAGATGACGGGCCGCTCAAGGAGTGGGCCGTTTTTCTTCTTATGCTAATGAGGGGGGCCCCCTCCTCGTCCCCGGGCCCCTGTGCTCGCGTGGTGGTGGGGGCCGACGGGCAAAAGATGCTGGGAGTTTTTAGCCATAATTAACACAAAGCTCTCTCTCTCTCTCTCTCTCTCTCTCTCTCGCTCGCCCGTTCTCAAAGCCAACAGGCATGAATGGCTCACCAATAGCGGAGCTCAGGCGTTGTGTAGCGCAGCGTTTAAATTGTCCCGATGCGCGCAATCACACAAAACTCTTCCCGGATTAACCATATTAATTACACACAAGCTATTTGATTTCTGTCAAGCAATCAATTTGCATCTTGTTAAGAAAGCCACATGAGGTCTTGTCTGGTAATTTGCTCCCAGGTTTCTCAACGGCACCGTTTGTAACATTCACGGTTAGCGCTTCGAACAACTCCTCAATGTAGTCGTCCAAGTGGAAACTGTGCATTGTTACTTAAATATTTGTATTATTTAAAATGACTTTGAGTGAATTGAGTTCATTTTAACCGATGTAAATAGATTTTTAAAACTGCACATCAGAAATGTCTTATAACTGCAGTTTTTGTGGTCGTGTTTTCACTTTAGGACACATTTGTTAGTTAAAAATGTATTTCACACTAGTCATCTTTTGTCTTTCTTTACCTCTGAGCATGAATAGCGTTTCTAGTCGAACAACTCTTAAATGTAGTCATCAAAGCGGAAGTGAATTTAAACTGTGCATTGGTACCTAAAAATTGGGGAAAAAAAGTATTATTTAATATGGCTTTAAGTGCATTGAGTTCATTTTAACAGATGTAAATAGATTTTTAAAATTAAAACTGCACATTTGAATGTTTTAAACGAATCAGAAATGTCTAATAACTGCAGTTTTTGTGGTCATGTTTTCACATCAGAAATGTCTTATAACTGCGGTTTTTGTGGTCATGTTTTCACTTTAGGACACATTTGTAGGTTAAAAATGTATTTAAACACTAGTCATACTTGATATCTTTTGTCTTTCTTTCCCTCTGAGCATGAATAGCGTTTCCATTCGAACAACTCTTAAATGTAGTCGTCAAAGCGGAAGTGAATTTAAACTGTGCATTGTTACCTAAAAATTGGTAAAAAAGTATTATTTAATATGGCTTTAAGTGCATTGAGTTCGTTTTAACAGATGTAAATAGATTTTTATAATTAAAGCTGCGCATTTGAATGTTTTACACGAATCAGAAATGTCTTATAACTGCAGTTTTTGTGGTCATGTTTTCACTTTAGGTCACATTTGTAGGTTAAAAATGTATTTCACATTAGTCATACTTGATATCTTTTGTCTTTCTTTACCTCTGAGCATGAATAGCGTTTCCATTCGAACAACTCCTAAATGTAGTCATCCAAGCGGGCTCTTTAAAAAGTATGCACAAGCTAAAAAATGTCACAAGAATGATTTAATATGACTACAGCAACCTGACTGCATTGAGTTGTAGTGATTTTCAACAGGGTAGAAATATCTTTTTAATGTCATGTTTTCTCTAAAGGACACATGTGGGATTTAAACTACTGATTCCACAGCCACACTTGTCATTCAAAAATACTTGTCGTTGATATCTTTTGTCATTTTCTTCTTCACTCAGAGCATGAATGTCACACTCCCATCTTAGAACAGCTGAAGAAACGTGTGTGCAGTAATCGGAGCGGCCCGCTGGGACCTCGCAGAACATCTTATTCAGTACAGGCCAAACAAACAAAGGTGAAGTTAGTCATTCTTCCTGCAGTGGACGTGTATTGGCAGAGTATCTCACGTGTGCACTTCCATTACTTTATACACTCTTGTTCATTAATTTGTGTGCCTCTGTTTTTCATGTTGGTGTGTATTTATACGTTACATAATCATTTAGGCCTATTAAAGTAGAAAAGTATTGCACCACACTGTTAAAAATGTTTTAAACATTTTGGATGCAACATCTGTTGTTTTAAAAATGTAAAACATTGCATAAATGCATAAACACATGAGGTAAATTTCTCTAGTAGCCATTCTGAGTCCTTTATTTTTTGTACTTCACTTTTATCTTTTTTTTTTTTTTTTTCATTTTATTAATAGTTTTTTTTTTTTTTTTGGTCCTCATTTTCTGTGTGAGTTTTAAACATTAGAAGTGCACTTAAAATTAAAGTCAGTAGGTCAGCTGCTGTTCATAACTATGTTAGTGCATAAGTATACATTTTTGGGCGTTTTAGTATAAATCATTTTTGAGTGTGTGTGTGTTTTTTTTTTTTTTTTTTTTTTTTTCAAAATGTTTTGTTACCTGTACAACACTTCAAAAAGAATATATTCCAGAGTAATATATTATTTAAGATGAATAATCTTGATTATTTTAGTTTGCAGACTTTAAGTGACAGTTGTGTAGTATATTAAAAGTATATAATTTTTTTGTAATATTATAATAAAGCTTGCATGGGGAATCACTTGTTTAAAGTTGTTTTTGTCAGGCTCAGTCGAAGTTGACTCGCTACCTGAGGCCGGCGACGCTCGTTGACATATGGTTCGGTTTTGTAAGGTTGGATTGTTATTGAGCAGCTGTCCTCCTCTTGTCAAAGTTTCCGCTCTGAACATCCCAAATATCAAATTACGTAACCCTCGAAATCTGCGTAACCTTTGTTGAAATAAAGCCCTCGTCGGGGGAGGGGCGATAAAAGCTTTTCTTTTTACTCTCTCAGCGAAACAATAGAGAAATCACGATACGAAAACGCGGCTCTCGCAGTTTTTAATAGTTTCAGCTTTCAAGAGGTGTTCAGAAAAGCCCGTCCGGAAGCGTCAGGCCACTTCTGGCGTCGCGTGTGTTAGCGTGCGTCTGTGTGTACACGAGCGAGCCGGTGTAATGAACTAATCAGGTACATTAGTTTTTACAGAATGTAATCTATAGTGTTTGGGAGTTGTTTGTCTCAATAGGGGCCCCCAGTAATCAAAAGTAATGAAGCTATTACGCGTCGGGAGCCGGGAGAGGGCCGGCGTGGCATTAAGAGTGGGCCACATAAAAGGTTTATTAAAGGAAATTAAGGTCCATCAATGCCACACCTGCTCCCCCTATTATAAATGTATGACAGGTCAGTGGCTTCAATCACAACAGCCAAGCCGAGAGAAGGGGAGATAGGAGTCATGTTTCCCATTATAAGCGAAGTAACAGCCCAGCCAGTGACTCACCGAGCTCACCAGACCCTCCGACCGCTATAGAGCGCCATCAGCCCAGAATAATTACATTTAATAGGTTTTATTTGGGATCAGCAAGGCACTGCTGGCAGAGAGAAACCGAGGGAGAGTGAGTGAGTGAGTGTGTGAGTAGGTGCAGCGGTATTAACAACTCTTTTTGTCTAAACACACACACACACACACCACTACTTTTGTTTGTCGCTGGTTTTTGCATTATTATATTTTTGCTCGCCCCTGTCTCACCCTCTTTAAAGTGAAGGCCTGTGTGTGTGACTGTACTCTGCTTGCTGCAGATGCTAAGCCAATTAAATCAAGCCAAAATATGAAGCCCGGCACACAATGCCCGTAACGGACCTGAGCCACTGCGTGAAATTTCCCTCTTTTATTTGTCATAAAGTTCACTGACCTTTCATTTCTTGTGCTGACGCCTCATTGCACGCTCCAGGAATCACAGAATTGATTGGATTAGGTTTTTTTTACTACTGTTATTTACTGTAATCCTAGAATTTTAAACCTATTCATTCTTTCCTCTTTTTTTTTTTAACATCTAAAGTTGTGATGCCTTGTAGATGGGTTGTTTCTGAAATTGCAAATGAAGTGCTTGCTTTGCATGACAATAATCTGGCTTACTTATTAATAACATAAACTGACAGGAACTTAGCTGTCACTCTGATGATGAGATCCTGCTGAGATGAGTTATTAAACAGGATTATAAATCTCTGGAATTGAAAATTGCTATTTGTTATTAACTTTTTTTCTTTTATTTCCAGATGGAGTCTGACAGTGAAGAGAATCGCAGCGAAACATGTGATGGCACAAGTAAGTGCTTCACAAGTTTAAAAATATTATAAAGACTATTTTTAATAATATAATGTACCATAACATAACATAACATGACATAACATAACACGACATAAGATAACATAGCATAACATAACATAAGATAACAGCATAACACGACAGAACATAAGATAACATAACACGACATAAGATAACAGCATAACACGACATAACATAAGATAACATAACATACCACGACATAACATAAGATAACATAACATAACACGACATAAGATAACACAACATGACATAAGATAACAGCATAACACGACATAACATAAGATAACATAACATAACACGACAAAAGATAACATACCATAACATGACATAAGATAACATAGCATAACATGACATAACATAAGATAACATAACACGACATAAGATAACATAACATGACATAAGATAACATAGCATAACATGACATAAGATAACATAGCATAACACGACATAAGATAACATAGTATAACATGACATAAGATAACATAGCATAACATGACATAAGATAACATAGCATAACACGACATAAGATAACATAGTATAACATGACATAAGATAACATAGCATAACATGACATAACATAAGATAACATATCTTATGTCATGTTATGCTATGTTATCTTATGTCGTGTTATGTTATCTTATGTTATGTCATGTTATGCTATGTTATCTTATGTCATGTTATGCTATGTTATCTTATGTCGTGTTATGTTATCTTATGTTATGTCGTGTTATGCTGTTATCTTATGTCATGTTATGCTATGTTATCTTATGTCATGTTATGTCATGTTATGCTATGTTATCTTATGTCGTGTTATGTTAACATAACATGACATAAGATAACATAGCATAACACGACATAACATAAGATAACATAACATAACACGACAAAAGAAAACATAGCAAAACACGACATAACATAAGATAACATAACACGACATAAGATAACATAGCATAACACAACATAACATAAGATAACATACTGTAACACGTCATAACATGTGATGTATAAAGTAACAACGTTTAACATAACGTGTAACAATATCTGCATTGTTAAGTTATACATTGCAATCTATTTTTATTGATATGTTTTATATATCAATCTATCTTTTATTAGGTTAATAAATCCTTTTTTTAATTCATTCTTTATTAAGGTTCAGATCAAGTGGATATATCTAGCTTAACTTTTTATATTTGACTTCTGATATCATTATCAACAGTGATTTATATTCAAATAGTTAGATATGTCAACTCTTATTTAAATATTTTAATGAACATCTGTTCAGCATTTCATAAAGTTTAATGGCGTAATACATTTTTGCATGAAGCGTTCAAGTGCTTCCTATGATTGTAAAGACACAGTATAACCCATTACCTCTGCAACACAATATTTATTTCATGCACTTGTTATGAAACATGATCTCATAACACTTTTTAGAACGCATTATTGGTTTGTATAAACATGCATTATATTTGCCCCGTACAAAGTTCACATAAACAAGCTGAACACATTTCCCATGATGCCTCAGCGACGCTCGCTGACAGGCCCGCGTGCGCGCACACCCTTTTCCTACGCACATTTGATCTGAAGTGTTAGTTTAACGGTCTCACATCAGATCTGTCAATTTTAATATTAATCCTCTTTAGCTGGAGAGAGGTGCGGTTGCCGCGGCGATGCATTATGCATAGACAGTGACTTCATTATGTGGCAATATTCTTTCAAACGAGTTAAGGAGGGCGTTGTGAATGGGAAGAGCGACTAAAGCATGACAGGGGACATCATTATTCAAGTGTTTAGAGCCACGTACTGTACCGCTCATGTGCGCCTGGCCCTTTAATGTGCCGGTAAAAATTCATGATGGTGCTTTTATTGAGTCTTCACCATGGGATTGAGGTGAAGCTGTGAATGAGATATTCTCTCCTACTGACACACATTCCTTCTCTCTCTGTCTGTACATCTCGTGAGACTAAGTTCACAGTGAGGCTTTGAATATATCATGTTGTCAGAGCTGTGATTTGTTAAACACTGTTTAGTAAAGTGATCCGGCTCCCCCCCCCATGCAAATCCCAGATATTGTCTTACACACTGTGTAGTCAGTTGCTAATTTTGCCCCGAGAGAAAATATTTTGCATGCTGAACATGCTTTATGATATAGAAAACAATTCATTCCTGTCAGAGAATTTTCATTTTACCTTTCCTTTCATTTAGTCTACAAAATGTGTGTCTGGTAACCTAAAAAGTGTGTTATGTAGATAAACATATTAATGACTTAGTTTTATTCAAGTCAAACATATAATGAAAGTATAATATGTAATTTTAAAAATATATGCATGTATATATTTAAGAAATATTTGCATGTGTATATATTCATATATAATTGATATTATATATAAATATATATATATTTTTTATATATTTTTATAAAATATATATATTATTTATATGTATATATATATATATTTATATTTTCTTA
The DNA here is from genome assembly GCF_016745375.1 of Pimephales promelas. The sequence continues at coordinate 8,337,949 of NW_024121299.1, read as the reverse complement.
TACAGTATATATATAACATGCATGTGTGTGTATTTATACAGTATATAGAAAATAATTATACACAGTACACACACATATATTATGTAAACACAAACTTTTATTTTGGATGCGATTAATCGCGATTAATCGTTTGGCAGCCCTAATATAAATACATAAAACAATTATGAACAATATTTAAATATAATGGGCATTTAAAGGGCATTTTATTTCAAATTTTGTAGTTATAATGTAATATGCATATTATTTGATTGTATTATTAATATTATGCATAACATTTAATAAGAATACTGAAATACATGCATCATCAAACATATCTCTTTTATATAACTGCATTAATGATAAGTAAATGAATTACTGTAGTTTCAATTGACAAAGACATGATAAACTGTTTGATGTTCAGCCCTATTTCATAAGAAAGACATTACCCAGAATGCCTGACCTTAAAGGGCCAGAGCATTCAAAAATGACAATATTGGTGTTGTTCCAAACCTGAATGACTTTCTCTTAGTTTGATGCACACTTAGAAATATGGTTCTTGCCTTAATTTTAGAGAATGCTTTAAGCCAGAAAGGTCCTATATGAGGAGAAATATCTTGAATGATTGCATAATACTTTCATGTTTAATGGGTTACTTTAATGTTTATGTTAACGAGCGGTTTAATTTATAAAAATTCAGAAGCGACTGAAATGACCCTTCTGAATAGGACATTATGGGCTGTTAATCCACTAGCAAAATAGGGTCAACTGATATCGGACAAGGGCAGATCCTCTCTAACGTGGTTTTAAAAATACCTGAAGCCTTATTTGCATCTTTTTGTTTTGTATGGATTTGCATCATTTTTGCTGCTATCCAAAAAAAAAAAGAGGTAGAGGAAGTTTTTTGCTCGATGTTTTGTATGCCAGAAGAGTTGTATCCTGAACACAAGCGTCGTCCCTCAGCGAGTCAGCAGGAGCCTTCATCATTGTGTCCGTCTGAGTGTGACATTAAAGCGAGAGGTGTGTGAAGGATCACAGGCAGGTGCTGGAGGGGCCGGCTCGCTGCTGGAAATGTAAACATGTGTGTTTACTCTTTCTCTCTCTTTTTCTGTTTGCAGTTCTGCCTGACTGCATCGCTGAGGCGCCCAGGTAAGCCAGAGAGTTCACTGCCTGCTTCCGAGTGTCAGTTTATGGCTTTTCTGACGCCTTTTCATACGTGCAGTTGTCAAAAGTTGCATTTCAGACTTCTTTTCTTTTGACTAATTTGTCTTCATCATGTTTGCTCAGTCCTAGTGTTTTGATGAAGTCATTTAACTACTGTATGAACATGATCCAGTTGAAGAACTATTTTGTGTATATCGCTTGTTTTGATGTTTTACCTCTAATGCAATGACATTCTGACATTTTTATGTATGAGCCTCCTGGCAGAAAGAGAATGCGACAAACTCGTAATAAAACCAATATCAACATTGGCTTGGCTTTTCGGAGATGGCGAGGACACAGTCAAGCAGAGCTGAAGCACAACCAAAACAATGTTCTTCCCCAAAATGCATACAGCTAGAGGGCCAAAAGTTACAGAGTGTACCTTTTAAGTGTCCAAATACTTTTTGTGGCAAGTGTAGTTTGTAAATTATGGAAGCTTGTTCCCATCACAGAATTAAAAAAATAATAATAATAATAATAATTGCGACTTTTTCGATCTCACAATTCTGACTTTATTTTCTCACAAGTTCGAGTTTACATCTCACAAGTCAGAATTGTGTGATATAAAGTCGCTATTGTGAGTTATAAAGTCAGAATTGTGAGACATACACAACTTTTGGAAAAAATAAACCCTGACTTTTTGTTTAAATCGTGCAATTCTGACATTATAACATGCAATTGGGAGATTTAAAGTCAGAATTGCATGATATAAAGTCGCAACTGCACGTTAGAAAGTCAGAATTGTGAGACGTAATCAACTTTTGAAAAAAAAAAGACTTTTTTTCTCAGAATTGCATGTTTATATCTTGCAATTTTGACATTATGACATACAATTGGGAGATTTAAAGTCAGAATTGCATGATATAGTCTCAATTGTGAGTTATAAAGTCAGAATTGCGTAATATAAAGTCACAACTGCATGTCAGAATTGAGACATAAACAACTTTTTTCTCAGAATTGCATGTTTATATCTCACAATTCTGACATTATAACATGCAATTTTGAGATATAAAGTCTCAATTGTGTGTTATAAATTCAGAATTGAGAATTGTGAGTTGATATCTTGCGAGTTTTAGTTTAAATCTCACAAATCTGACTTTATATCTCGTAATAATGATTTTGTTTCTCAGAATTGCGAGATATAAAGTCAGAATTGTGTGAAAACTCTCTCTGGCGGAAACAAGCTTGCATGGTAAATGGCTTGTTGCATGTGTCTTATTATTTAGCTGCATGAATTGTCTTTATACAAATGCAATGCAAGTTGTTTAGTGCAATTCTTTGTGTCAAAGTCTACACTCACCTTTAAATGATATCGGCCTACGGCAAACATTTTATTCTCTGTATCATTCCTTATTATGCAGCGTGATAGCTGATAATAGCAACAGATTTCTCATTGAAAATAATGAGCCAGTTCATGCTTGAGTGTTTTGGACTCTGTGTTCACACATAAGTTCACACATGAGGATCTGCGATGCTGAATTTCTTAGTCACATCTTGCAGGGAATTTCAGATGCTGCCCTGATGAGTTTTGTAACAAAGTCGCTGCCTCAAAGAGCATGAAATGCCATTCGCCACTCTTTTTGTGTGTGTGTGTGTGTGTGAAACAGGATGTTCAGCGAGACAAAATGTAAGGCGAGGCTCGATTTGATCCATCGGGAATTGATTGGATGGTGAAAAGTGGGCTCTTATAAGTGGTTGGAGGGGAGGGGGTGAAAAATAAGAAGGCTAAAATGGAAAGTCGGTTCAGAGGTGGAATTATATTTTTGTCTTTGGAATAATGTGTGCCACCGTATCATTTACTGTAAGACCAGAAATGTGAATTAAGAAAGACGTTTTTGATTTCATGTTAACTTGAAACTACATTTCTATCTGTTATCTGTCTTATCAGAGAGCATTATGGGTCAATTATAAAAATAAGTAATAATATATCTGTTCACAGACACTACTACACTAAAGTTTGGGGTTGGTACTATTTTTTAATGTTTTTGAAAGAAGTCTCTTATGTGTATCCTATCAAAAACACTGTAAAAACTGGCAGTATTGTTATTTTAATATATATATTTAAAATGTAATTACATGTTCCTTCAGAAGTCATTCTAATATGATGATTTGCCGCTCAAGAAACATTTATTTTTATTATCAACGTTGAAAACTTGCTTATTTATGTAGAAACCGTGATATTTTTATCAGGATTCTTAGAAGGAAAGAAAGAATTTATTTGAAATAGAAATCCTTTGCAACATTATATATGACTTTTGCTCAATTTAAAGGATTAGTTCACTTTAAAAAAAAAACTTGCTGATAATTTACTCACCCCCATGTCATCCAAGATGTCCATGTCTTTCTTTCTTCGGTCGAAAAGAAATTAAGGCTTTTGATGAAAACATTCCAGGATTTTTCTCCATATAATGGACTTCAATGGGAACCAAACGGTTCAAGGTCCAAAAGACAGTTTCAGTGCAGCTTCAAACTGTTCAAAGGGCTTTAAACGATTTCAGACGATGAATAAGCGTCTTATCAAGCAAAACAATCGCTCATTTAAAAAAATATATAACAAAGTTAAAGTTTTATAAGCTCAAATGCTCGCCTCGCTCTGTTCTGTGATCCACGTTCGTGACTCTCCTGTTCGAACTCGAAAATGAACGAATCTTTTTTCGTGTCATTTGGTTCATTCAACGAACTAAATGAACGAGTTGACTCTGGAAAAGATTCGAACAGGAGAGTCGCGAACGTGCAGAGTAAGGTGAACATTTGAGCTTATAAAACGTAACTTTTTTTTTTTTTAATTGAGCGATCTTTCACTTGATAAGACCTTTATTCATCATCTGGTGTCGTTTAAAGCCCTTTGAAGCTGCACTGAAACTGTCTTTTGGACCTTGAACCATTTGGTTCCCATTGAAATCCATTATATGGAGAAAATCCTGGAAAGTTTTCATCAAAAACCATAATTTCATTTCGACTAAAGAAAGAAAGACATCTTGGATGACATGGGGGTGAGTAAATCATCAGCAAAAGTTTTTTTTTTTTTTTAAAGTGAAGAAGAACCATCATTGAAGAACCACTTTGAGTCACAACTTATTTGAAAATGTGTCTAAACAACACTAAACCTCACGGGTCGGATCCATTAGTACCTCAACCGATCACATACTCAGACGCAGACAGTTTAACGGGTTGATTTGTGACATGACGCATCCATCAAATGACCCCTGTGTTCTCCTTCCAGCTCGCACCTCGGAGCGGGTAAAAAGCGCGCGGCCGCAGAAGGGGTCCGCGGGGCGCCAGTCAACAAGAGGAAATCTCTCCTGATGAAGCCCCGCCACTACAGTCCCAGCCCCTGCCCCAGCGAGGAAGACCTGGCAAGCGCTCGGGACAAAGACGCGCCCAGGAACACTGACACTCCAGCAGGTAGACAGATGTCCTGTTGTTTTGTCTGTTTTGATGAACAATTGACGCTGAATTTTAAACTACCATCTGTTGCATTCATATATTTGTATCCCTCCTCCTCCTTCGCCTCGTCTCCCTCCTCCCCTATCGCATCCATCTAGCATGTTTGGCGTCCTGATCCGTCAGAAAACTCCTAGCCGGTTTTTCCCGCATCCGGTCTCCAGATTAAGGGCGATTTCCTCCGCTCGACTACTTTGAAACCCGGATTAAAAACTCGCCGTAAGAGTAGCTGGCGCCGGGTCGATTATGCAGCCTGGAAAAGTGCTTTTTTTATAAGCAAGTGTGCTTGCTTGCATAATTATGCAAATAGGGTAACTGAGAATAGAATGCACCAAATTATATTGTGCCTCGTTGACAAAGGAGAGTGATCATACACTCCAACAACAAAACATTTTTGGCAACGGAGGCACGGAAAACGTTAAAGTCGATATTACGTTTTAAAGCAGTCTCCTTTCTAGAAACAAAATGCTGCCATTTCCTAATGAATCAAATTATGAGCATGTTGGCAACAATACCCATGCTTTACATGTGTACCTCCACACCCCTATAATCTGCACTTATTTGGTATATTTTTAACGATGTAACCAAGCAACAAACGTAATTGTCCCCTTCGAAAGCTTTTGTTAGACCATCGAATGCAGCCCAAATATACATAATTAGGCATAATGTGTGCTGCTCATTATTGGACACATGTGGGTTGTTAAATGGACAACAAAATAGCTCAATAAATTGAACAGCATCATTGGAAATGGAATTTATTTGTTTCTCTGATTTCATATTACCCACAATAATCATAACCTTTTTTTTTCCTCCTCTCTTCTTCCCCCTCGTCCTTTGAGTTTTTTTAGCGTTATTTTCTGAAGTTAGTTGCGGAATGATTAGGAAAATCTCATTTGTCATATTTCCCTGCTGTCTCGCAACATGTTTGCCAAAGTGCACTGCTGAAGAAGTGCTACTGAAAGAAAAAAAAATGTAAAAAAAAAAACCATAATGTGCGGGGTGTGACTGGGAGTGAGTGACGACTGGGACCGTGGCGAAATTAATGGATCTGTAGAGGGGTGTGTGAATTTAAGGAGAGAAAGGCAGGGGAGAAATTAAAGGGATGTAAGGCTTCCATTTGGTACTGTCGTGTATATGTGTGTGTGTGTGTGTGTGTGTGACTCCAGCCAAGCTTCTGGTCTCCATACACACAATGGTAATGGTTATTCTGGAGTATAAACCATTCACCTGTTCCAAAACACAAACCACTCTCTGCATCCAAGCATTTTTCGCCCTTGTTCGCTCCAGTCTTTTTTTTCCCCCCCACTGTTCAGTATTTTTTTTTTTGGTCAGGGCTGTATCTCCATCTGGATGGCAGAGAACTCCTAATCATCTGCTCTGTTAATTGTGTCTTAGCATAACTGGCGAACTTTTCATCTGCGCTGGACCGCTTTGGGTTTTCACACCTCAAACTGCTGACAAAAGCGACATAATCAGGAAAATCGTCCGCTTTTAAGCGTGTTAGCAGTGGAATCCATGCTCCGTTTCGGTTTCGCCGTCCAGATGCTTCATGGTTTTGTGTTACGGGCACTGATTCTTGAGATATGGGACAAAAATGAATAAATATTTAAGTTTAAAGTTGTTTTAAAAGCATGTTCATGTTTTGGTGCAACTTCCTGCTTCGCTTCTCTATCGCTTTGGACGCGGTCAGCACCGTCAGACACAAACATGAGTAGTACCATGTCAGATATTTATAATAAATGGAGCATTGAACTATGATTAAGATTAAATTGAGACCACAGGACGATTTGTCAGTCTAAATGTCAGCAACATCTCACGGACAAAATAATGACAGATGTATTGTAGCCATTTTCTTTATTTGGACTAGCATATGGATAAATAAAACATTCAGGATAAAGACTAACGTGCCTGATTTTATTAATATTTTCATAACCTGAAAGATGTGTATTTGTAAGGTGCATTTATTATTTTTTTAAATAAAAATGTACATATTAATTTAATTAAAATATATATTTATTTTAAAAATGGCAAAAAATTGCTTTGTTGTTTTTTTAGAAAAAAAAAAAACATTAATACATGCTAATTAAAAATATTTACGCCTTTAAAAGCGCACCTTTCAGATCAAAATATTGATAAAATCAGTCAAGTTAGTCTTCATCCTGATTGTTTAATATATGTTTGAGAGATTTAGTGAGTGAATGTGTAACTGTGGAACATTAGCTATGTTTAAGGAACATTTTATCTGTTTTGATTCATATTATTGTTGATTTAAAAGTGCGGGACACGTTTCATCTCTCAAGAATCAGTGCGGTAACAATCGACACGCATTCAATTGGATGCGATTCCAAAAATAAAAAACGGACGAGATTAACCACCCTTTCCTCGAGCTGCATGCATAGAAACTACAATTATCTGAACAAACAGAATCCAAAATTTAGGTTGTGCGCTAGCATTATGCATTACGCCAATGCAGACCTCTGCGACATTATGCCGAGTTTGGCATGGTACGAACCAATCCGCAAGCACACTCTAACCCCTCAAAGCCTGGTTTCCATTTTTGGCAAGAGCCGGGTGAGATTGTAAATGCCACTGAGCTCTCTATCCCCCCATTTAGGGATGTTTTTGGGGGGATTAAAAGCAGGACTACTTTATATGCTCTTTAAGTCTAGCAACTGTTTGTTAAGGCAGTGTGATCCCATTAGAAGCCCCTGAAACCGCATGTGGCGGCAGCCAAAATGCTCTAATATCTAATCAACTCAGTGCTTGCATATGGTTTAGAGGGTGGCATAAGGCCCTCTAAGAGGATAGATGTATCTTGTGCTTACGCTGTATTTTGAACTTTAAACCCTAGTGCCCAAAGAGCTTTAACCCTGGCGGGTAAGTTTCAGAGAGATCAGTTGTGGATTGTGAATCAATCCAGCTGATAGTTTTCCTTTGTTAATCATTGACTCGATTACTTAGTATAATCGGGTCTGTTGTGATTCCAAAGAGTCGTTTAAAGGTGATTTTAAGGGATAAAAGATCTGAGATTTATCCCCCCCCCCCCCCCCCAAAAAAAAGAGAGGAATTATTCACCCTATAAAGCCCCAGTCAAATAAGCTTTATGGATTTATCAGTAGTAGTACTGTAGTATAGCAAATCATGTTGCTTTCTGATTAGCGTTTACAGCTTTATATCATTGTGGATTTGAAAAAAAAAATATATTCCAGCACATTTAACACATTTTTAAGCAAGTCGCACTTTAAAAAACACTGTTGCGTAACTTGAACAGATGGAAGATTAAATTAAGAGGGCATATACATATATTTTATATATAAATGTTAACATTTAAAACATTGGAATTGTTATTTATTTTATATTAAGGTCAAGTATATATAATATATACAAGTATATATATATATATATATATATATATATATATATTAATAAATGGTGATTTTAGATGTGGTAGTCAGTAAATACTCAAATATTTGTGTGCACTTGGGATAAATAATCATTATCGTAATGTTTTCTTGACAAAGTTGTATATTGTAAATACTTTTTATTATTTCTTAATAATTTTTTTTAAATAATTTGAAAACATTTTAAATGTATTCAAGCTTTCTTTCGTTCGTTCTTTCTTTCTTTCCATCCATCCATCCAACTATCAGTCCATCCAACTATCAGTCCATCCATCCATCCAACAATGCAGCCCAAATATACATAATTAGGCATAATGTGTGCTGCTCATTATTGGACACATGTGGGTTGTTAAATGTATTCAAGCTTTCTTTCTTTCTTACTTTCTTTCTTTCTTTTTCTTTCTATCCATTCATCCATCCATCCAACTATCAGTCCATCCATCCATCCATCCAACTATCAGTCCATCCATCAGTCCATCCATCCATCCATCCATCCAACTATCAGTCCATCCATCCATCCATCCATCCATCCAACTATTAGTCCATCCATCCAACTATCAGTCCATCCATCAGTCCATCCATCCATCCATCCATCCATCCAACTATCAGTCCATCCATCCATCCATCCAACTATCAGTCCATCCATCTAACCATCAGTCCATCCATCCATCCGTCCAACTATCAGTCCATCCATCCAACTATCAGTCCATCCATCCATCCATCCATCCAACTATCAGTCCATCCAACTATCAGTCCATCCATCCAACTATCAGTCCATCCATCCAACTATCAGTCCATCCAACTATCAGTCCATCCAACTATCAGTCCATCCATCCATCCAACAATGCAGCCCAAATATACATAATTAGGCATAATGTGTGCTGCTCATTATTGGACACATGTGGGTTGTTAAATGTATTCAAGCTTTCTTTCTTTCTTACTTTCTTTCTTTCTTTTTCTTTCTATCCATTCATCCATCCATCCAACTATCAGTCCATCCATCCATCCATCCAACTATCAGTCCATCCATCCATCCATCCAACTATCAGTCCATCCATCCAACTATTAGTCCATCCATCAGTCCATCCATCCATCCATCCATCCAACTATCAGTCCATCCATCCATCCATCCATCCAACTATCAGTCCATCCATCCAACTATCAGTCCATCCAACTATCAGTCCATCCAACTATCAGTCCATCCATCCAACTATCAGTCCATCCAACTATCAGTCCATCCATCCAACTATCAGTCCATCCAACTATCAGTCCATCTATCCAACTATCAGTCCATCCAACTATCAGTCCATCCATCCAACTATCAGTCCATCCATCCAACTATCAGTCCATCCATCCATCCATCCAACAATAAGTTCATCCATCTATCCATCCATATATCCATCTATCTATGAAGCTGTCATATTTGTCACAACTTGTGATTTTAAAGAATCTGAAAACCATCTGTTAGTCTTTTACTTCCAAGCACAATCATTTAAAGAGCTCTTACTGATGATCCATAAATGTAAACCCCATTGTTCTTCTGTGTCTCAGATGAGGAACTCAACGGCAGTGATGTTCTGGAAGACACTGTCTATCACAACGCAAACTCTCACCACTTGTTGTCATGGTCGGAACAAACGAGCGAGGGTTCGCCAGACCTGATGGCTCAGATATCCGAGCACCAGACCGAGCAAGAAGAGGAGGAACACAACCAGGACTTTGAAGACCAAAATCAGGAGGAGATCAGAGCCAACTATCACCTTTCTCCAGACAGAGAGGCAGACGAGGAAGAATGGAGCGTTCCTCCGTCTCTAACGAAAGTCAACGGGATCCATCACAGCCCCAGTCCACCTGCAGACGACGCTTTCATAAAGAGACTCCGAATAGGTCAGCAGTTCCACGAAGATGCTCTTTCTGCTTACATCAACAGAAACAGTGCTGGGAACTTTATGGAGGAGTATGGCTCTGTGCGAGAGTTCAGCGACAGTGAGGAGGAGCTCCAGACGCCCAGGATTGAGGAGCGAGGAGGTGTTTGGGGTCCAGGTCTGATGGCCAGACGTCTGGAGCTGGACAGAGCCCGGCTGAACCTCAGTCTTCTAGAGCAGGCCATGGTGCTGCAGTCTGAACATAGACAGGTCATCCAAAGTGCCTACAAAGACATGGACCGCTTCCTCCTGGAGCAGATGAACCATGATCGGAGGCAGCAGAGGATGCTGGAGATAGACGCTCGCTCCATGTACCACAGCAGCAAAGGTGAGATTCACTATTGCGTTTAGATTATAGTTTGAATTCCTTGTAAATGTTCTGATTCTTTAAAGTCAGCATGAATTATAAGAGTCATTCAATCAGGAGTCGAACTATGTCTTAAAAAAGAGCAAGTTTTCAGTGTCATCGTGCAGTCACTTGTATGCGCCAAACAGTCTGCTCTATACAATCTTTATGAACAACCTGATTTAGACCAATAATCAACCACCTAGAACACCGAACTGTGTGTTTGATTCGTTAAAAAGAACCGGCTCATTAGAGGCGTTCATTCTGGAATCAGACTACATGCCTATGTTTCTGATTCACTAAAATGAACTGACTCATTAGAGGCGTTCATTCTAGAATCAGACCACATGCCTATGTTTCCGATTCACTAAAAAGAATCGGCTCATTAGAGTTGTTCATTCTAGAATCAGAATACATGCCTATGTTTCCGATTCACTAAAAAGAATCGGCTCATTAGAGTCGTTCATTCTAGAATCAGAATACATGCCTATGTTTTTGATTCACTAAAAAGAATCGGATCATTGGAGTCGTTCATTCTGGAATCAGACTACATCCCTATGTTTCTGATTCACTAAAAAGAACCGGCTCATTAGAGTTGTTCATTCTGGAATCAGACTACATCCCTATGTTTCTGATTCACTTAAAAGAACCGGCTCATTAGAGTCGTTCATTCTGGAATCAGACTACATGTCTATGTTTTCACGTTGCAACCATATTTTCCTTTTTGAAGTGATTTCAATCATTTTTCAACCAATTCAAAACCATCATTGTGAACAGAGCACATCTGAAGTGTCACATGTACTTACTCTAGGGTTAGCATCAGGGTTTGGTTTGGATTAGGGTTAGTTGCATGCAGTTATGCATAATTTATAGTTACTGATATAGTAACTACATGTAACAATGACATTGTGTTGCTATTTATTTTAATTCATGTATTTACTTAATAATTTTAATATTATTATTTATTGTTTACTTTTTTTTTTTTTTTTTTACAATTTTTCATTTTCTTGCAGGCCAGTTTGAAAACACCACATCACAGTACATATGTTATTGCAACAAAACAAAAAATAAAAAAAATCAACATATTAAAAAAGAGACATACAGAGATTCTAGCCCAAATGGATAGATAAATAAAATCCTCTTAAGTGCTAAAAAAATTTTGTCTAGAAAATATTTAATAGTAAATAACCAACATGATTTATATTAAAAAAATAATAATAATTTAAAGTACAAGAAGAAAATCTTCTGATGACATCTATGCTAGATTTTTATCAGTATCTGCCAGATATTTTACCATGAGCATAAATTAAGTCATAAATCCTAGTAAAGTATCTCTGATGTGAGCTTTAAGCACTTTGAATCTTGTGATGACTGCTGTTTAATGGGTAATCTCTGAAGATAATCTCTCTATGGATCAACGCTAAGAAACCGGTGCCCCGAGTAAGACCGCAGCCTTAACTAATGTCACGGATGAATGCATACACACACCCATCATGCTTTTACAGGATGCGCTTCAGCTTACATAGAGAGAGACATGACTGGATGGGAGGAACTATAACCACATTCTTGAATAGCACTGTTTTTACTGTGTGTGTGTTTGTGTGTATGCGCATGTGTGTGCGTTATAGACTCCCCTCGGACAGAAAAGAAAGACATCAAATGTCCGACCCCGGGCTGTGACGGGACGGGTCACGTGACAGGCCTCTACCCTCATCACCGGAGTCTATCAGGATGTCCCCACAAAGTCAGAGTGCCCCCAGAGAGTGAGTCTGTTCTCATGTTACGCATCACTTCCTGAGGACATTAGGCACATTTCCTCCCTTCACAGCAGTACAATGCAAACAGAACAAATACAATTAGCGATAACAACACTGTGATCATTTTCAGCCCATGAATATTCATGCCATACTAATGATCAAGCTTTAGTTGTACAGAGACTGAGGGATGAAAGATTACATGGTGATTGCTTAACTAACCAGCCTGTATTATAATCAGCACATAGAGAGATTACATTCTATTACAATGTGTGCTACAAACATATAATAGTTATTTGTTTTCTGTGATAGAAAATGCAGGATTCTTCTGTTTTTAAAGAAAAAATGTAAATATACACTCACCTAAAGGATTATTAGGAACACTCATTAATGTAATTATCTAATCAACCAATCATATGGCAGTTGCTTCGATGCATTTAGGGGTGTGGTCCTGGTCAAGACAATCTCCTGAACTCCAAACTGAATGTCAGAATGGGAAAGAAAGGTGATTTAAGCAGTTTTGAGAGTGGCATGGTTGTTGGTGCCACAATATTTCACAATCTGCTCAGTTACTGGGATTTTCACACACAACCATTTCTAGGGTTTACAAAGAATGGTGTGAAAAGGGAAAAACATCCAGTATGCGGCAGTCATGTGGGCGAAAATGCCTTGTTGGTGCTAGAGGTCAGAGGAGAATGGGCCGACTGATTCAAGCTGATAGAAGAGTAACTTTGACTGAAATAACCACTCGTTACAACCGAGGTATTCAGCAAAGCATTTGTGAAGCCGCAACACGCACAACCTTGAGGCGAATGGGCTAAAACAGCAGAAGACCCCACCGGGTACCAATTATCTCCACTACAAATAGGAAAAAGAGGCTACAATTTGCAAGAGCTCACCAAAATTGGACAGTTGAAGATTGGAAAAATGTTGCCTGGTCTGATGAGTCTCGATTTCTGTTGAGACATTCAGATGGTAGAGTCAGAATGAGAACATGGATCCATCATGCCTTGTTACCACTGTGCAGGCTGGTGGTGGTGGTGTAATGGTGTGGGGGATGTTTTCTTGGCACACTTTAGGCCCCTTAGTGCCAATTGGGCATCGTTTAAATGCCACAGCCTATGTCCATCCCTTTATGGCCACCATGTCCCCATCCTCTGATGGCTACTTCCAGCAGGATAATGCACCATCTCGCAAAGCTCGAATCATTTCAAATTGGTTTCTTGAACATGACAATGAGTTCACTGTATTAAAATGGCCCACAGTCACCAGATCTCAACCCAATAGAGCATCTTTGGGATGTGGTGGAACGGGAGCTTGGTGCCCTGGATGTGTATCCCACAAATCTGCTCAACTGCAAGATGCGATCCTATCAATTTGGGCCAACATTTCTGAAGAATGCTTTCAGCACCTTGTTGAATCAAAGCCACGTAGAATTAAGGCAGTTCTGAAGGCGAAAGTCAAACATAGTATTAGTATGGTGTTCCTAATAATACTATTTAATGGGTATATTATTATAGCTTTTTATTATATCAACTTAATTTTTTTGTAAAAATTTTAAGAGGGTTGTGAAGAAATGTTACATTTGCCAGTATTCATGACTTTATATATATACAGGGACAAAATTGTCCCTAATTTATTTATTTTTTTTACATGAAGTATGTAATATGTAATTTCCATGTCAATGATGTACATAAATGTATTTCATGTATTTGATACTTATCTTGAAAACCATAATACTGCAAGCTGAAAGCAAAAAATATTTTTAAAAAGTTTTTTTTAAATATTTTACTCTTATTCTAAGGAACTTTTCAGCCGTCAACATGGGGTTTGATTTCGTGTGGTATGCAAATTAAACATGCAATCCGGAAACAACTGTTCACTCGCTGTTTTCTCCATTTGAGAGTAGCACAACAAACAACCGCCATTAAACAGTGATGTGACAAAAGAACAGAAATTGTAATTAAGTTTTTTTTCCCCTTTTTTTCCTCCAATATGAAAGCATGTACTCCTAAACCAGAGGCAGCATTCTGCAAATCAAAGGACCCGCGGATGCAGCCTAAATAGACGGGCACATCCTCCAAACTAATTATGAGCAGAGTGAAAAGTTACTAAGGATTCTGGATAGGACTTCAACAATATGTGTGTGTCTCTTAAATGGTAATCAAAATGTGTTTGCAGTCGTGATGTTTTTGCATGTTCAGACTTGAAAGGAGACACAATTTCAACTAACAGGGAAACACATGGAAAACTTTAGTTAGCATAAACAGTAAAAACATGCAGTACAAGCTTCCACAAAATGCTGAATTTTTATTAAATGTAATTTTTCTTCTTAATCTGTAAAGTTACATATCTAGTTTGTTTTTGTTTGTTTTTTTCAGTCCTTGCCATGCACGAAAACGTCCTTAAATGTCCGACCCCTGGCTGTACAGGAAGAGGTCATGTCAACAGTAACCGTAGCACGCATAGAAGGTGAGCTTGTTTTTTTTTTTGACACAAATCACACTCTATTCATTTCTATACAAGCCTCCTTTCTCGTTGTAAGCAGATTTGCATCTATATTCTGCAGTCGCTGAGGGAAAATGATGTTGTTTATAATAACATTACCAGGCGACTAAACTGCTTTGGAGATTTATCCCCAAAAATATATCATAGTGTTATTATTACTCTATTTTGCACCGCTGCAATGCTTTAAAGCACCTCACAGGGAACGTATTATCAACGTCTTGATTTTGTTTTTGCGTCTACTAATAGTTTTTCATGCTTGAATGTTTCAAAAACGGATATTTGACATTTTTGCAGCTCCTCTCTTCCCAGTCTGTCAGTAACGATCTGATCTACGAAGCCCCTCCTTTTGAATAGTGCACTGTGCTCTGATCGGTCGCCTGAACCAGTGTGTTGTGATTGGTCAACCGCTTCGAGCGTGTTTGGGAAATGTCCCGCCCCTTACCGAAACTGCAATTTTCAACACACTACCAGAGAATGTCAAATTGAAGAGAATTGGCACTGGCTGGTTACTTCCGGTTTCTGGACTGGCTGCAGTAACGTGTCTCGGTCCATGTGGGGGCGCTCGCGGTCGAGTGCAGAATGAATGGGAGTCAATGGGGTTTCACCCCCAGAAATCCACTTTTCTCAGGATGTAATTTTTTGTCAAGGAATTTTAAAGTTGCATTCAAAAGGGAGGGCTAAGAAAATACACTCGGCTGAAAATTGCATTTTTAAGTTCACTTATCTGTTCAAAAATGTGATGACGTCACGAAATAGCAGAATGCTAGCGTGTTCCGGCCAACAACAGCCTATCCTGTCAGAAATCAAAAGGACATAAGTACTCGTTCATTCCACTTTTGGCTTATAATCTATATTGAACTTGCGGAATCAACAATAAAATCTTTGTTGATTTAACGACAAGCAGGTGAAAGAGACACATTTAGCCGTTTAGCCCCATAGACTCCCATTCATTCTGCACTCGCCCGCGATCACCTCCAGTGGAATTCTAATGAAACTGCAACCAAGGTGATGCACAATGGGGCTAATAGGAAGTGCCACGGGCTCTGACACTACTAACTAACTCAGCCAGGCCCCGCCCCTTTATGTGTGGGATTTATCTAGATGAATAATATTGTGACCTTTTTCATGCTCAAACAGCAACATTACACACTAAAGTGAATTGAAAATGTATAAAGCATAATAGATTCCCTTTAAAACATCAGACACATGTTAATTTACCCCGACCAAAGGAAAAATCCAAACAAATCATTAATGAAACTTAAGTAGACTATAAAACAATCTGATGTTTATCGCATAGAAATGATTAGATTATTTAGTAATTGAACAATTACTGTTTAATGCACCCAGATGTTGTTAAACCTGAGGAGGACACTAACTCCACACTTCTGATGTCTGTTTTCACACAGTCTCTCAGGCTGCCCGATAGCGGCTGCGGAAAAGATCTCCAAACCGCAGGAGGAGCCCACAAAGTGCAGACAGAGCGCAGAGAGAATGGCCAGGTAATAAACCTTCATCTAGGAGCATCTTATAGAGGTCTTGATTCCTTTACAATCAAGCAGGATCAAAATAAGTTCAAAAATCATCTTTCTGAAGCATAATAATAAACATCCTAAGTAACTCTCGTTAGGGCATTCGAGGATAATAGAAGATAGCAGATGTTAAGTACACAGTCTACTAATACTCCCATAAGAGTTAGTGTGTTCACACTTATCGTGTCGTGTTTGGTTCGATTAAAACGAACACTGGTGCGATTGCTCTGTTAGTGCGGTTCATTTGAATAAGTGTGAACGCTGCCGTCTGAACCCTGGTGACGCCAAACAAGCGGACCGAGACCCTGAAAAGATCTCTCAGTCCGCTTCCAAATGAACTCTGATGCGGTTCGAATGCAATATGAACCCAACATGGACCAAAGACATGTGAACCAACCAAATGCAGGGCGTGATGTCACTAAAAAGGACAGAATGCTCAATCATATCTGATTTCTCTCATCGTAGTCACGATGTTGCCCATCAGGGCTGTCGCATCAGAACCATGTCTCCTCACAGCAGATCTTCATGTGTGTGTGACGGAGGGATTCCTGCCGCTGTTTGACTCTTTTACACATTTAATAAGCTCTTCACAAGCTCAAAAAATAGCTCTTCTTTTTGAGCTTTTAAATATATAAATACACGAATGTCATTTTTTATGCTAAAGAATGAGCAGCAGTAAAAACATGTTTTAAACATATTCTGAAGTCTTGATTTTTCCTTTATATTTAGGCCTTTAGGAAACATGAAGAAATTTGACTTCACATACAGATTTGCTCATCCTATGGCAGCGTTGCAGGCCAGCATGGCCAAAGACATGGACAAGTACACTAAAGGCCATTTTGACTACGCCAGTTTTGACGCCCAGGTCTTTGGCAAGCAAGCTCAGATGGCATCCGACCAGAGTCACGAATCTTCACACTTTCCTGACTGTGAGTGTCTATTTTGTTTCAAATCAAAGGTTACCCAGCATGCACTGACATTACTGTTTAAAAAAAGTAACTAGTTGTCAGTGTCATCTTGGTGCAGTCACTTGTATGCGCCGTACAGTCTGCTCTAGACAATCTTTATGAAGGACCTGATTTAGACCAATAATCAACCACCTAGAACACCCTAGCAACCACATAGCAACACTAAAAACCATTCAGAGCACCGTAGCAACTGCGTAGCAACACCCTGGCAGTGAGCTTTCCACATGAAAACACCATTCATTCACATTTTGTAAAAATATATTCTATTTAAAAATATATAAATAACATATATATATATATATATGAAATATATATTAACATGTATAAGATGAAATGTGTTATAATTTTTTTCAGAAATACAGATTAAATTGTAGCTATATCTAAACCATTTGAAGGTTAATTGAACATTATATTATTAATATAATATTAACTGAACATTATATTAACATAATATCAAATTACCTTACAAATTGTCAATTTATAGTTGTCTCTGCATTATTTATATATATATATATATATATATATATATATATATATATACGTACAATATTTGTATTAATAATATTCACATGAATGTACTGAGAATTAACTGTAACTGATATTGTGTACTACAGTGTGTGTGAGCATGCATATATATATATAATTTTTTTATATTAGTGCTGTCAAACATACTGTATATGTATTCACACACACACGCGCGCACACACACATGCATATATATATATATATACATATACATAGATAAATATAAATGAAAATACATTTTTTATGAAAAAAACATTTTATTAATAATATTTATTACAATAGGGTACAAATTATAACTGGTCTTATATTGAAGAGATCAACTACAAATCCACATCTATATAGACAGGCAACTCAAAAGAAATTATTCATATATTTTTTTTTATAAAACCTTAATTTATGTATATTTGTAACCTGTCTATCTACATAGATGTTGATCTGTAGTTGCTCTATGTGCATAATATTTTCCCTGTCTCTTTTTTTACCTGAGCACTAAATCTAACTACCATTTCCAGCCGCTCAGTTCCCTTATTTTCTGGCTCCTGGTGGTCATATGATCATGCCCGGAGACAACAGCCCCATTCGCCATAAAGCCCAAAGCAACGCCCTCCAGTCCAACATGGCATCCGCAGCCATCCTCAACCTCTCCACCCGTTGCCGAGACAACAGCGAGGCCCTGCCCCCCAGCCGGCCCCTGGCATCATCCACAAAGGTAATCAAATTAGACCACTCAGAAAAAGGTATTTAATGTGGTCATTCTGAAACAACTGTGATTTGTGTATGAAAAAGAGGAGTAACATCAAAAGACACTTTTTGGCACAGAGAACTGTGTTGCCTCTGGTGGCACAACAACAAGAGAGTGGGAGCGTTTTTTTTCTTTTCCTCACACTGGCCCCTAAAGCTTTAATGTACACAAAGGAGAATTTGTGTAATCACATCAAAAAGATTTGGGAGGAATACAATCACAGCTTCCTTCTCCATGACAATTATAAGGCTTTTTGTAAAACATGTGGCCGTGCATTTGATTTGTACTTGCTCTAATGGTAATGTTGGGGCTTTCTCTTGTTTGCAGGAGAGAGAGAGAGAGAGAGCGTGTTTTTTTTTTTTTTTTTCACTGCAGATGGTCAAAGACATTTTGCTAAGTAATATATTATCCTAGATAAGCTCGCGCAGATCCTTTGGCGTTGATCTCTAACAGACGATCTATGAGAAGTTGGATTAAATCAATTGGTTGAGGGATTAATAGACATCACTCTTTTATTTAAATGAAATAAGAAAAGTCTACATAGGCCACCAGATTATGTTTGTTACAGTGTGGATATGGATATCTGAATCAGTTTTACACTTGTGTTCTTTTATTGAGCCTCTTTTTTTAAAGAAAAAATTAACCATTATAAAAAGTGCTGTCAAAAATGTATTAGAAAGCATGTTCAAGTCTTGGCGTAGCGGTTAGTGCATGTGGGAAAAGCATATTTGAATCCTGCTCGAGACACTTCCTGTATTCTTTCTTCTTTTCTCTCAGACAAAAGAAATTCCCTCAAAAATTTCCTAGTATGATTAAATATAAATTCTTCTGGCTTATACATTTGCAAAAGTAAATCCATGTTTTCTATTTTTTTTTTTAAATTAATAAAAAATAAAAATATTTACAAAAAGTATACTGTATATAATATTGGCATACATATATATATATATATATATATATATATATATATATATATATTATTATCATTCATCATTTATATATATATATATACAAACTGTACAATGTTTTTCAGAAAAATCATCCAAGTCCTGCAAATTCTTTGTGTTTTCCCAGCATCTTTTGCATATTTGAACCCTTTCCAGCATTGACTGTATGATTTGAGGTCCATCTTTTCACACTGAGGACAACTGAGTGACTCAACTCTTATACGCAACTATTAAAAAAAGGAAACACGATGCGTTAAGAGCCCGGGGGTGAAAACTTTTGAGCAGGATAATAAATAATTTTTTTGGATCACACTTTATTTTTTCATTTAGCACTACTTCCATTCAGAAGTAACAGAAGACACGTACATGTTTCCCGGATGACTAAATAAGTAAAATTGACCCTGATCATCAAATTCAAAAAGTTTTCACCCCCTGTCTCTTAAAGGGATAGTTCACTTTGGAATTAATTTTTGGTATGTTTTAGTTTACCTCAAGGGCATCCAAGATGTAGGTGTCTTTGTTTCCACAGTCGTTTCAATTTTGATGTTTTTAGGTCAAACCGTTCATGTCTATCAGTCATATAATGGAGGTCTATGGTCACCACCTCATAAAGCATGATTTAATGACTTGTGAACGATATACTGTTCGTATTCTCACACAAACCGCTCGTTTCGTGTCTTAGGCCATCAATGTGTACTTACATTTAAGAGTCATTAAATCATGTTTAATTTGGACGTCTCTGTGCATGCTCTTTGAGGTGGTGACCATAGACCTCCATTATATGACTGACAGACAAGAACGGTTTGACCTAAAAACATCAAAATTGAAATTACAGCGGAAACAAAGACACCTACATCACGGATGCCCTTGAGGTAAGCTAAAACATACCAAAAATTACCCTTTAATGCATCATGTTACCTTCTGGAGCATCACGGGAAGCTTTCACCTTTTATGTAAAATATCTTCAGACCAGCGCATGCATTTTGTATGATCCCTCTTATTTAACAGATTCTCCAAGGCATATGTAAACTTTTGACTACCTGTATATATTGGTAAAAACAAATAAGACTATAATAAGCACTCATTGTTATGTAATTGAAATGTAATTTTACTTTTATGCTCTAAATAATGAATTCCTAATCCTAATGCTGTATATTCTAGTGATAATTATAAACATGGCGTACAGTATTGGTAGCTTGGATCAAAGCTTTCAAGTTTTCCTCTTAGAAGCAGAGATAAAAGTGAGAGAAACTCGCAGAAGTATGGCGTGAAACGCTTCACACACCTACACACCACAGGCCGTTCGTAGTCCCAGCACGCAGTGGGCAGAGAGCAGGTATACTGTACAAACTGAGCGAATGAATAAAACAGTGTTAGCCGATCTGTCATCTGCTGATGTCTGCATCGAAATGTCTTTATGCATGTTAAGTATCTCGATTGCCCTGTTTGTGCCAAGTCGCTTGCTTTTTTCGAAGAATACGGCTTGACGTCTTGCAGCGTTTCAGGGAAGTGTGGGAGAAAGATGTCACCTCACTTGTTTCTGAGGCTGGAGAGAATGTCATCAGATGGGAAAAACTCACATCGTGCGCAGGGATCAACTCTATAGGTGCGCTTTAGCTGGTTCGAGAGAGTGCCATGTTTGGTTTGTAATCTGAATTATCACGATTAGTTCCTGATAAGCTCTCCTTTGTTTGCTATCGCGGGGAGTAATTGGTGTGGCACATTTTTAAGCAGTTAACGAGTTGTGTAAAAACTCTTCGCAATAACATGAATTCACACACCAGCAGCACATCTGTTGGTGATATAAGTTCAGATATTAAGATACGCACAGCTTTAAATGCTTGTGACTTAAAACCACTGTGGGTGACATCTTGAAACCAGTTGTCACTAGGAAAAGGGGCCCTATGAAATCCATTTTAATTTTTCTGAATTCTGCTTTTTTGGGACTCGCAGGTTTTTTGACAATTACATGTTTAGGGAATGTAAAATGTGTTTTTATATTATTATTTTTCTCAAATTCTGTTTTTTTTTTTACCAAAATATGTGTTTTCTGTTTTCATTTTAATGGTTTAGTTATTTTATTTAAACATTATGTATAAAGGTGTAAGAAATTTATCTCATAAAAACAACAATTTATTAAAACTTTTTGCAAAAATGAATTTTTTATTTTTTTTTTAAATATATATTTTTTTTAAAGTAGCCCATAGCAACTGTAGTATGTGCACTACTCTTCAAAAGTTTGGGGCTGGTAAGATTTTTTTAAGTCTTTTTAGTCTGCATTTATTTGATCAAAATACATTAAAACAGTAATATTGTGAAATATTATTACCATTTAAAATAACTGTTATCTATTTGAATATAGTTTAAAGTGTAATGTATTCCTGTGATCAAAGCTGAATTTTCATCAGTGTCACATGATCCTTCAGAAATCACTCTAATATGCTGATTTGCTGTTCAGTAAACATTTCTAATTGTTATCAATGTTGAAAACAGTTGTGCTGTGGAAACAGTGATACCTTTTTTCAAGATCCTAAGATGAATTGAAAGTTCAAAATAGCAGTATGGGAGTCTTTTGTAATTGTATTTGCTGTCAAATTTGAATCTATTTAATGAATCCTTGCTTTACAGAAAAAAATCTTACTGACCCTAAACGTTTGAACGGTAGTATTGGTGGTTAGTTACTAGCAGAAAGTGTATCCAAGTTTTTTTGATGGTTCTAGTTTTTATTTTTATTGTTATACCACTACTATTTTATTGTTATCATTTTATTGTCTGTCAGGCAAAAATTGTAAGTTCAATTGGTTAGAAAATTAAAAGCACGCACGTTTGTAACAATCTACACAATTTGTGTATCATGTCTGCCGTACAAACAAGGATGGATGAGTGAGTTACGCACATAATCGTAATAATGAGAGTTAGGGGTTTTGATTGGTTTATCTTAAAAAATGAAGTAACCTGGTTGCCTTAAAATGTTAAGTGCATTGAAATGGAAAAAGTGAGTTAATACAATAAAGTTGATTGATTAAATCATCAGAAACTCAAAATATTATGTTATCATTTAAGTTGATTTGACAAAAGAAGAAAATGTTGTGATTTTATACAAAATATAAATTTCATATATAGGAAGACGAGTTCAAAACACTATTTTCTGGTAGAAACGTGCTCTAGTTATCAATGGTCTGTAATCTAAAAGGCTTTTTATGTTCCCTTTCATTCAGGACTCGCTCATTGAGGTAGACGAGAACGGAACGCTGGATTTAAGTATGAAGAAAAAGAGAGAAAAGTCGCGAGACTCTCCTGTGATGCCAGTGTTGGGGGACGCTCTTTTCACCCCACCCGAACACTCTCTAGCCAAAGCTGCGGGTCTCCAGATCTCTCCAGCCATCTACCACGTCCTCTATGAGCGGGATGCCTGGGACACGCCGCTGAACTTCAGCAAAACACCCGTGCAACAGGACAAAGAGGTGAGAGAGCCACTTTCACTGGTACACTCTTATAAATAAAGCTTGTGTTTCTCAAAGAACCTTTCAGTGAACAGTTACTCTTCTTGTGAAGTAACATTTAAAGAATCTTTTCCACTATAAAGGACCTTTTGTGCAATGCAAAGGTTCAAGAAGTTGAACCATCGATTTAAGATAAATATTTTCAAGTTTATACATGAAGATGAATGTTTAAAGAGGTGATGAACTGAGAAATCAAATTTTCCTTGAGCTTTTGACATCTAAGAGGTCATCATATTATAAGAATACCCTGTAAGTTTTAGAACTGAAAACGTCCTTGTTAGTCCAATAAAAGCTTTTATTGACACGACTCGTTTTTCAAAGTGCAGTGGGCGTTTACTTTCAAGTCTTCAGTGCGAGACGCCCATAAAAACCGAGCGTTTTTGACCTGGGCTCAAAACTAGTGTCGAAAATAGCCTATTGCTTATTCATTTTGATGTTTTTGAATGCAAAAACCTAGCGAACATCATAAGTTGACCTCAGACAACAATATAATAACATTTAAATGACCCCTTTAAATGCATCGCACATCAAATGTTTGGGCTGACGTTCTTAAATGTGTTTGCCAGAAGTCTCTTCTGCTCACCAAGGCTGCATTTATTTGATCAGTAAAAACAGTAATATTGTGAAATATTATTACCATTTCTGTTTGAATAAGTCTTAATGTAATTTATTCCTTTGATCAAAGCTGAATTTTCAGCATCGTTACTCCAGTCTTCAGTGTCACATGATCCTTCAGAAATCACTCTAATATGATGATTTGATACTCAAGAACCATTTATTATTATCATCAAAACATTGAAAACAGTTTTGTTAAGCAGCACAGATGTTTTTTAACAATTGTTTTTGTGGAATTCAGCATTGATTTGAAATAGAAATAAAATTATAATTGTCTTTACTCTCGCTTTTGATCACTTTAATCTGTCCTTGCTGAGTAAAAGTATTAATAATTAATATTTTTTTTAATTCTTAATGGCCCCATCATTTTATGAAACTCTAATAGAATTAGGTGGAAAATGAATAGTCTAATTATAATAATGTCCCAAGGAAACCACATCCACAGTGTCTAAATGCTCTTTGACTTTGGTGTACGCTACATTAGGAACATATTCAACATAAAAGCCCTTAACTTTCTATTTATTCATCTAAATTATCTCCTTCAGTCAGCCACAACCTTAAGGCACTCTGTCTGTTATGAAGTGCCAGCAAAATTGAAAAGAAGTGTTTCTGAAAAGCTGGGAAATTGTCAAAGAACAAACCCAGACAGTTGTGTGTTTGTCTGATTCTCCCTTTGACATCTGGTTCTCAAAGATACTTACCTTATAAAAAAAAAAATGTAAGTAAATCCAAAGGTTTAACACCCATCATAAACACTACGAGGGATTACAGCCGAGTTTAAATGGATAAATGTTTTACTAAGCGTACTTAGGCAGAATCAAACCTCTCACAGACTATTAGGGGCTGTGTGCTTACAGAATGATATTTTGAAGTGACTTCTCTTTGTCTTGTAGATGGATCAGTTGGAGAAGGCGTCTCTAGAGGATAAAGCGTACAATGGGGACGCTAACATGGCAAATGCAAAAAACAAGATGCTCATAAGAGACACCAAAAAAGAGCTGATGAGGTACATAAATGATTTGAGAACTTAAAGAACTTATTAATTATTAGATTAGCCTACTGTAAGCGTTCCTTCCGCTCCGTATTCTCTTTGCAGTTGTCCGACACCAGGTTGTGATGGCAGTGGTCACGTGACAGGAAATTACGCGTCGCACCGAAGGTGAGGAGCCCCGTCCGCCGACACCCTCTTTATTTTTCGAGCAGCAAAACCGTCTTGAAAAATATACATTATGTCTCCTGCTTTTATTTTTGTAGTGTATCTGGTTGCCCATTGGCTGATAAGACCCTGAAATCACTAATGGCTGCTAATTCTCAAGAGCTAAAGTAAGAATTAGCTAAAGTTTCAATTCAATAACCAAACTACTTTTAAAGATACAGAGACGTTAAAGCAATAATGTAAGTGTAATGTGATGATGTAAATAAATGGAAAAAATATATATGGAATATGAATCGTGAATCATAAATTTCTATTTCTTTTAAAAGGTGCCCGACTCCTGGTTGTGACGGCTCAGGTCATGTGACGGGAAACTATGCATCTCATAGGAGGTGAGCGTCTCATTAATCACAGATTTTTTTATGTTTCTGCACGACATAAACGGTCATGCTTTTTAACACATCATAACGTCTCATTTTTACACCCGTGTTTTCTAATTCAAGATGTTCTGCTATAATAACAAAGGCGCTCAGTGGGTTAAATTTAAAAGCGGGTAATCGCCATTGAGTAAATACTTTGTGGCATTTGACGGCTGTTGAGGTAATGACCCCTGTTCAGTGGCAACACGACAGGTGTCAGAGCTTGAAACATCACGCGGTATCTTTCCCACACACACACGCGTCTGCACGCTTGAACTTCTGAAAGGTTCGTCACATATGTCATGTTCCTTCCCAGTCTGTCAGGATGCCCTCGTGCCAGGAAAGGAAGCTTGAAGCTCACGCCAAGCAAAGAGGACAAAGAAGAGCCGGAGATGAAGTAAGACACCACCAAAAACAATGACATCCAAAACGTTTGGTGTTTTTAGAGAAATGCTTCACTTTAAACTAGATGTGTTTTACTAAAGCATCCACATTTGACCAAACGATTCTTCTTTATTGGATGAAAGATTTAAAAATTTGAAACAAAATACAGTATGCACTATGATAGATATGTTGTTGCATTGTTTTGTTTGTTTTGAAGTACGGTATTAAGCCCCCCCATCCCCCTCCAATTTTGAAAACTACACTCTTAGAAGAAATGGTTCTATTTAGAACCAGAAATGGTTCCATCCCCCGCTTCATATATGGAACTCCAAAATGGTTCTATATAGAACCATTTTTTTGGTAAAAAGGTTCTATTGGCCAAGTATGGAACCCCAGGGTTCTATATAGAACCCAGAGGAACCCTTTTTTTAAGAGTGTATTGAACCTTTTAGGGGTTCCAAATACGTAGCGCTGATAGAACCTTTTAAGTTTCTATATAGAACTAGAATGTTTCTTCTAAGAGTGTATTATTGAATTATTTAAATTCAATTAAGCTAGCATGAAATGTTGTTAAATGTATGAAATTCCTGTGTCTTCACTATAAAATAGTAATTTGTTAGTTTATTTTAAAATATTAAGTGCTAAAAACATAATACACTATAAAAAATTGCTACAAAACTTTTTAAGTACAATCTACTTGGATTTTTAAGTAATTTCAACTTATTTGCGAAACTTATTTTGATGAGTTATTTTGAAAGCTATGGAAAAACATGTTATAAACTTATTGATCATTTAATTTTTTTACAGTCTATTTTGCTGTATGCCACATTGTTCTCTTATATATAATCAATCAATCAATCAATCAATCAATCAATCAATCAATCAATATTTATTATTGAACCAAAGTG